>CAWVNO010000753.1:351445-951445 GCA_963930645.1 Salticus scenicus
ATAAAGTTCGCTACACCCTTCAACCGATCGCTACAAAAATTGGTACACTTATTTATTAATCAGGACAAAATCTAGCTAACACCGTATTTTTTATTCAATCGGGGGATTAATTCAAAAAATATTTAAAAAAAAAAAACTTTTTTTTTTTTTTTTTTAACTTTAAAATTATTAAAGGAAAAACAAATTGAGGACAAGGGGGAAAAAATGTTCTAAATTTGTTTTACGGAAAAAAAAAACATTTATTTCTTGTGTCGAGAGGAAGGGGGGGGCGTATTTTTTCTTTTAAGTAAATTGAGAGACAAGATTTTTTTTTTTTTTTTTTTTTTTTACACTTTTATATTTAGTCCAATTATTATTATTATTATTCCTTTTCTCCATCTCGCATCAAGTTAAAACTAGAAGTAGAATGTTGTGGCCCCCACATGACTTTCCACCACATGACTCTATATTTTCCTATGCAAATTAACTCAGTAAAAATAATTTATTAAAATCATTATTTAATAAAATTATCTTCTATGATAATGCAGCACGATTTCCATATTAGAGAAGTATTATAATACTAAATATCCAAAAAAAAAAAAAAAAAAAATTATTCTCAATAATAGCAGGCTTTGCCCGCTTCGCTGGTCACTAAATTTAAAGGAAACTCTTTTCTATATAGCTTTATAAAAATAAAATAAAATACTAAAATTGCTCAAAAGCTCGCTTCGGATCCCTGCTGCCTTCGGTAGCGATTTGGTCATCCGCTAAAACTCGAGCGCTTCTCCCTATTACCTGAGACAATGGTTTACCAATAGGCTCCCATTAAGTCCTTATTAGATAACAGTTTCGAAATAGATGGTATCGAAAAAAATGAAGTATCCCTTTTATATTTGAATCCCAGTTACATATGAACAACACTATACGTGGTGCACATAATATTTGCTTTTACGTTATTTCCTATGTTTATTTTGTTTATCCCCGATCAACCATAAAAATGATAACAATTTCACGCTAAATATTTTAATATGCTATGACCGGCTACGTCTGTTGCATGAGACAATTAATTTTTTGTGGTTATATATAATTCATGGTTTGTAAGCATGATCATAGTACCGCTTTAATATAGCTCTCTTTGGCGACTTTTGAATTTTTGTCACCATTTTAGATTTAATCCTTTGTAAAAATATGACTTAATACCTTGTAACAATATGCTATGAGCGCTATTTCTGCCATATTTTAGACAACTAAACTTTTAATGGTTATATATATTTCCCATTAAACATATTTTTATTTTCATTTATTTATTTAAATATTGATGAAATTTGAACTTCAATTTGGTCTAGTGTTGTACAGGCTGTATACTATATGTTTGTGTTTGTGAAAGAAAATTTAAAAAAAATTCAAAACTGTAATTTTTAATCCCACTTTAAAAAAAAACATGTGACTTAATCAGTAGCACATTTAAAAAAAATTTCCAAACGGTTTCCATACAATCTCCTTCTCTTGCCACCTAAAATACATACATTAGTTAATTTTAAAAAATCTAGTTGTCCGATCGATAAGCTGTTTAATCCGTTGGATTCACAAAAATTGCATCTTTCATTTGGTATCTTATTTGTAACGATACGACTGATATTTCTAATTTTTTAAATTTACTTTCCTCATTTTAAATAAATGTAATTTTTATTGTTCACGTTTTTTTTTTTTTTTTTTTTTTTTTTTCTGTCGAAAAAATAATGATAATTTTTTTGGCAACAATTAAATTAAGGAATAAAATTAAATATTTTAAATAAATGTAATTTTTATAGGGCAGTTCACGGGGCAGTTCCTTGTTTGTAAACAAACATCTAAACTTTTATGAGTGGTTGGCAAAAAGGCTTGGGAAAAGCATAGCGATGGCGGATCACCAACGGAAAATCAATGGTGGGCGGGGCGCGGGAAAGTCAAGCGCGCTTTTTTGCCAACCACCAGACGTCACGAGGAAATGCTCTATTGTTCACGTTTTCTTTTTTTTTTTTTCCCTGTCCAAAAAATAATAATTTTTTTTGGCAACAATTAAATTAAGGATTAAAATTAAATGGCCAATTTATCAGTAATTAGAAGGTTTTTATTTTAACATTTTAATTAATTAAAAGAAAACTAAAACAAAATTCGAAAATCGGGCTTCGAGGTGCATCACGAGAGGTCATTACGAACCACCATGCAAATTTTTGTAGCTCAGCCATCAGCCGTTTTCTTAAAAAGCTCTGGAAACCATACACAATGACACACACACAAACATCTTATTTTATTATATGTACTAGCAGGCTTTGCCCGCTTCGCTGGTCATTAAATTTAAAGGAAACTCTTTTCTATATAGCTTTATAAAAATAAAATAAAATACTAAAATTGCTCAAAAGCTCGCTTCGGATCCCTGCTGCCTTCGGTCGCGATTTGGTCATCCGCTAAAACTCGTCCCTATTACCTGAGACAATGGTTTACCAATAGGCTTCCATTAAGTCCTTATTAGATAACAGTTTCGAAATAGATAGTATCGAAAAAAAATGAAGTATCCCCTTTATATTTGAATCCCAGTTACATATGAACAACACTATACGTGGTGCACATAATATTTGCTTTTACGTTATTTCCTATGTTTATTTTGTTTATCCCCGATCAACCATAAAAATGATAACAATTTCACGCTAAATATTATAATATGCTATGACCGGCTACGTCTGTTGCATGAGACAATTAATTGTTTGTGGTTATATACTTCAATTTGGTCTAGTGTTGTACAGGCTGTATACTATATGTTTGTGTTTGTGAAAGAAAATTTAAAAAAAAATTCAAAACTGCAATTTAAAAAAAAACAAACATGTGATTTAATTAGTAGCACATTAAAAAAAAAATTTCCAAACGGTTTCCATACAATCTCCTGCTGTTGCCACTTAAAATACATACATTAGTTAATTTTAAAAAATCTAATTGTCCGATCGATAAGCTGTTTAATCCGTTGGATTCACAAAAATTGCATCTTTCATTTGGTGTCTTATTTGTAACGATACGACTGATATTTCTAATTTTTTTAATTTACTTTTTTTTTTTTTTTTTTCTGTCGAAAAAATAATGATAATTTTTTTGGCAACAATTAAATTAAGAATTAAAATTAAATATTTTGAATAGATGTAATTTTTATTGTTCACGTTTTTTTTTTTTTTTTTTTCTGTCGATAAAATAATAATTTTTTTTGGCAACAATTAAATTAAGGATTAAAATTAAATGGCCAATTTATCAGTAATTAGAAGGTTTTTATTTTAACATTTTAATTAATTAAAAGAAAACTAAAACAAAATTCGAAAATCGGGCTTCGAGGTGCATCAGGAGAGGTCATTACGAACCACCATGCAAATTTTTGTAGCTCAGCCATCAGCCGTTTTCTTAAAAAGCTCTGGAAACCATACACAATGACACACACACAAACATCTTATTTTATTATATGTACTAGCAGGCTTTGCCCGCTTTGCTGATCACTAAATTTAAAGGAAACTCTTTTCTATATAGCTTTATAAAAATAAAATAAAATACTAAAATTGCTCAAAAGCTCGCTTCAGATCCCTGCTGCCTTCGGTAGCGATTTGGTCATCCGCTAAAACTCGGGCGCTTGTCCCTATTACCTGAGACAATGGTTTACCAATAGGCTTCCATTAAGTCCTTATTAGATAACAGTTTCGAAATAGATGGTATCGAAAAAAAATGAAGTATCCCTTTTATATTTGAATCCCAGTTACATATGAACAACACTATACGTGGTGCACATAATATTTGCTTTTACGTTATTTCCTATGTTTATTTTGTTTATCCCCGATCAACCATAAAAATGATAACAATTTCACGCTAAATATTTTAATATGCTATGACCGGCTACGTCTGTTGCATGAGACAATTAATTTTTTGTGGTTATATATAATTCATGGTTTGTAAGCATGATCATAGTACCGCCTTCATGTAGTTCTCTTTGGCGACTTTTCAATTTTTGTCACCATTTTAGATTTAATCCCTTATAAAAATAAGACTTAATACCTTGTAACAATCATAGAATAATAATAAACCTTTATTATTATTCTATGGTAACAATATGCTATGAGCGCTATTTCTGCCATGTTTTAGACAACTAAACTTTTAATGGTAAAATATATTTTCCTTTAAACATATTTTTATTTTCATTTATTACTTTCTTCTATATTCAATAGAAGAAAGTATTGGATTCGTAAAAATTTTCGACCTCGGGTTTTTGATGGATTTACACGTTTTGAGAGCTGTAGAACACGATTTGACCATTTTTAGAAAATGTCTGTCTGTCTGTCTGTCTGTCTGTCAGTCTGTGTGTGTGTGTGTGACAAAATTTTGTGGCAACTGTATCTCAGGAACTACTGCACAGAATTTCATACAAGTTGGTATGTAGTTGCACCTTGACATAAATTAGTGCCTATCAACTTTTGGTAAAAATTGTCTTACAGGTTGCGTTGCCATCCCGCTTTTTCTAAATTTTTAACATGGTGATATAGGACAAAATTTTGCATAAATGTGCATAAAGTGAATTATTTTTTAGTAATCATTATGAAATTTACAAGAATTATTTATAATAGAGATAGTCAACTGGGAAAATTTTTTTGTATGTGTAGGAGCCTCGCCACCCCCCCTGGGGGGGAAGTCCCCCCTGGAGGGAAGTAAATTTTCAAGATGGGTATCTTTCGAAAGGTCTCGTCAGTACCTTTAAAACGAATGGTTGAACTATAAATCTGTGATAATTTAAAACAAAGTTATCGATTTTTTTTACTTTTAACGAAAAAAAAACTTAGAAAAAAAATCTTTTTTTTTTTTTTTTTTTTTTTTTATTGTTATTGAGTGAATTTGTATAGGAAAATATAGAAGAAAGTCTTGTGGTGGCCACAACATACTAGTTTATTTAAATATTGATGAAATTTGAACTTCAATTTGGTCTAGTGTTGTAAGATTGCCACCTAAAATACATACATTAGTTAATTTTAAAAAATCTAATTGTCCGATCGATAAGCTGTTTTCCGTTGGATTCACAAAAATTGCATCTTTCATTTGGTATCTTATTTGTAACGATACGACTGATATTTCTAATTTTTTTAATTTATTTTCCTCATTTTAAATAAATGTAATTTTTATTGTTCACGTTTTTTTTTTCTGTCGATAAAATAATGATAATTTTTTTTGGCAACAATTAAATTAATGATTAAAATTAAATGGCCAATTTATCAGTTATTAGAAGGTTTTTATTTTAACATTTTAATTAATTAAAAGAAAACTAAAACAAAATTCGAAAATCCGGCTTCGAGGTGCATCAGGGGAGGTCATTACGAACCACCATGCAAATTTTTGTAGCTCAGCCATCAGCCGGTTTCTTAAAACTCTCTGGAAACACACACAATGACACACACACATCTTATTTTATTATATGTATAGATAGAAGAAGATAGATAGATAGATAGATATATTACATAAAAAAAAAAAAAAAAATCGATAACTTTATTTTAAATTATTGCAGATCGATGGTTCAACCATTCATTTTAAAGGTATTGGCGAGATCTTTTGAAAGATACCCATCATGAAAATTTATTCCCCTCGAGAGGTGACGGGTGGGAGGCGATGCTCCTACATATACAAAAAAAATTTCCGAGTTGACTATCTCTATTATAAATAACTAGTATCGCCCAGTGGTCGAAACTCGACCATTTTTTTTGCAAAGCGAGCCAAAGCAAAGTTATTGCCTTGTCCTAAACGGAATGCAATTGTAACACAGCTGCGGCAATTGTTTACCGATATTCACTCTAACTGAATCAGCAGAGTTTTACTTAATATAACTATTTTTCTCTGTAGATGTTAGCCTTTCCTGAAATGAGAGAAAATCGCAACGTGAAAACGCCCCTTGTTGTGTGACACAGCCCAGAAGCTAATAGGTACCATGTCAAACCAAGGCCCAACCAAGTATCAAATTCTGTTAAATTAATTCGATTGGTTCATAAAGTACAGTGTTTGAGCAAAAAAAAAAAAAAAAAAGATATTTTTCAAAAATGGTCGAATTGAGTTCGGGAAATTTCAAAACGTGTAACTTTATGGAAAACCGAAAACCTAAAATTTTTCTGAATCTTATATTTTCTACTTATATATGCAGAGGAAAGAATAATAAATCCACTTTTTAAAAAATAAAAATAAGTAGTCAATTTCACTTAATTAAAATGCAAGGAAATCTCAAAACGTGTAAATTCATCGAAAACCGGAAATCAAAAGTTTTTATGTATCTTCTACTTGCTTCTTCTACCCACAAAAGCTAGCAATAAAGACACTTTTTTAAAAAATAAGTAGCCAATTTCAGTTAATTTCAGTAAAGAAAGCTCAAAACATGTAAATTCAGCAAAAACGGAAATCAGAATTTTTTTCCGTATCGTCTACTTATACATGCAGCAGTTAGTAACAAATTCATTTTCCTTTTATTTAGTATATTACTTGAATATTTATTGTTTAAATATCACCCTTTGAAATGAAAAGTTTATGTTTACATTCGAAACTGGAAGTTTGCCATTTTTTTTTCTGGAGTTTTGTGATTTTAAATTAAAATTTTATCAATTTTACAGAAAAAATAACTCAATCTAACACATATAGACAGTAACACCAAAATATAGGGATTAAAATCGGGAGGTAATTTCCCTTAATTTTTAATAATTTTTTATATAAAATCCAACGGACAATTAACATATGGAATTTTTTACCTGGCTCCACGGACGGCCAGTGACGTCATCACTTCGCTTGCGTATTACGTGGTGCATTAATTATTTCAGCTTTTGACCATAAAGAAAAAATAACTCAATCAAACACATGTAGACAGTAACTTATATAGAACTATACCCAAATATCGGAATTAAAATCGGCAGATAATTTCCGTTATTTTTTAATATTTTTTTACAAAAAATCCCATGGACGATTAACATAGAAAATCTTTTTCATGGCTCCATGGACAGACAGTGACGTCATCACTTCGCTTGCGTATAGTGATGCTACATTATACAAATTACTGTGTCTATGGTTTTATTTGAGCTTTATGAAATTGCCAGATTTAACAACTTTCTACTTTTAGGTATTTTTTGATGTAAAGGAATACGTGTATAAAAGGGAAAAATGGGGGAAAATGCATAAAAAATAAATGTATTTTTAAATACCTTCTTGACATCGTAAGAAAATAATATTTGTATTCGCACCTTCCGGCTAACCATACCTTTCGAATGATACCATTTTCAACCCTCTACTCCCATAATTAATATGTTAAAAAGGGACTACAAATTTTATGCTTGCCTATTAATATATAGATTCTTGTAAATTTCATAATGATTATTAAAAAATAATTCTCTTTATGCACATTTATATAATATTTTCTCCTATACCACCATGTTAAAAATTTAGAAAAAGCGGAATGGCAACGCAGCCTGTTAGACAATTTTTACCAAAAGTTCTAATTTATATCAAGGTGTAACTACACACTAATTTGTATGAAATACTGTGGTACAATTGCCACAAAATTTTGTCACACACACAGAGACAGGCAGACAGACATTTTCTAGAAATGGTCAAATCGTGTTCTACAGCTCTCAAAACTTGTAAATCCATCAAAAAACTGAGGTCGAAAATTTTTACGAATCTAGTACTTTCTTCTATTGAATATAGAAGAAAGTAAAAAAGTTTGAATAAGAATTGAGAAAAATCGTGCTGAAGAAACGGAACGGCTTTAGTGTAAGACCCCTTGGCAAAATTTGAAAACTGGTATTGAAGTAGTCTGGTACTGACATTTTTTGTTAAAATCTTTATTTACGCAATTGCGATAGTCTATTTAATTCATTGCCAAAATGACAACAAAAATTTCAAAGTCGCCAATGGGGAACTTATACTAATGCTGTACCAAAGAAGTTTAAAGAAAAGATAGTGATGTGGGGTGGAAAATTTTCTTTTTTGGAAAATTTTCCAGAAAATTTTCTACTATGTTTTTCCGGAAAATTTTCCAACCAAAAAAACGATTTTTTTAGTAAATCTTTTGCATGATATATTCAAATTTTCTTTTATTAGTCATAGAAATGCTATATACAGTGTGAAAAACAAAAGTTTCTGATTAAAGTCATCATTTAGAAAGTTACCAGATATATGTTTTCAGCAAGTTGCTCGAGAAAGAGGTTACGAGTATTTATTATAATACAAGAGATCTATGGTTGCTAATCGGAACTTTAAATGTCCATTCAATAAGTTTATAAGAACATAATTATAAAGCATTTGGCAACATAACAAACTAGTATGTTGTGGCCACCACAAGACTTTCTTCTATATTTTCCTATACAAATTCACTCAGTAACAATATTAACCAAAAAAAAAAAAAAAAAATTCATTTTTTTTAGGGGGGGGGGGGATGCGATGCCCCCACATGCACATTTTTTTTTTTTTTTAATTAACTACTAATATTACCAATAATTCATATTAATTTTACAATTACAGGTTAAGAATAATTCTCATTTTGTACATTTATACGAAATTTTGTCCTATACTGCCATGTTAAAAATTTAGAAAAAATACGATTACAGCGCCACCTGTTGAGTGATTGATTCCCAAATCTAATCAGCACCAGCTTATGTTAGGGGCCAACTAAATACCAAGTTTGGTTAAATTTCATTTAAAAAAAAAATAACGATTTATTTTCTAAGTTTTTTTTCGTTAAAAGTAAAAAAAAATCGATAACTTTGTTTTAAATTATCACAGATTTATAGTTCAACCATTCGTTTTAAAGGTATTGACGAGACCTTTCGAAAGATACCCATCTTAAAAATTTACTCCCCTCGAGGGGTTGACGAGGCTCCTACACAAATAAAAAAATTTTCCCAGTTGACTATCTCTATTATAAATAATTCTTGTAAATTTCATAATGATTACTAAACAATAATTCTCTTTATGTACATTTATACAAAATTTTGTCCTATATCACCATGTTAAAAATTTAGAAAAAGCGGGATGGCACCGCAACCTGTAAGACAATTTTTACCAAACGGTGATAGGCACTAATTTATATCAAGGTGCAACTACATACCAATTTGTGTGAAATTCTGTGCAGTAGTTACTGAGATACAGTTGCCACAAAATTTTGTCACACACACAGACAGCCAGATAGACAGACAGACATTTTCTAAAAATGGTCAAATCGTGTTCTACAGCACTCAAAACTGTGTAAATCCATCAAAAACCCGAGGTCGAAAATTTTTACGAATCCAATACTTTCTTCTATTGAATATAGAAGCAAGTAAAAAGAATATATTGATAAATTAATGCACTACTATACTGCTGAACATGTGTATCTATTTTTCAAAATATTCATATGATAAATGATGATACGCCGATGTTTTTCAAACTCAGGCAGCAATTCTGACTTAGGTCACCTTATGATCTCTGGTTCTGAGAGTGACTCATAAATTAAGACACTGTCATAATCTTCGTTAAATATTCAATAAATAATAATAATAATAAACAGAGCAAAAATTTAAAAAAACTGGTATGTTGTTGCCACCACAACACTTTGTTTTATATTTTGCTATACGTATTCAATCAGTAACAATAAAAAAAAAAAAAAAAAAAAAACGATTTTTTTTTTTCTATTTTTTTTATTTTTTTTTTTTTTTTTGTTAAAAGTAATACATATTCAATCCGCGATTGTAATGAAATGCTCGCCCTCTGGTGGGCTAAGGTGAAATTATCACACCACTGCATATCCTCATATTATGCAATCGACTTTCCATGATGAAATGGCGGAGAAAGAATAATAATTACATGTGGCTGTTATATTTACTAACAACTGCAGTGTTCAGAGAGCGCCATCTATCGATCATAATGAAATGCTCGCCCTCTGGTGGGCTAAGGTGAAATTATCACACCACTGCATATCCTCATATTATGCAATCGACTTTCCATGATGAAATGGCGGAGAAAGAATAATAATTACATGTGGCTGTTATATTTACTAACAACTGCAGTGTTCAGAGAGCGCCATCTATCGATCATTACAAACGCGGATCAATAACAATATTAAAAAAAAAAAAAAAATTACGAAAATTTTTTTTTTTTTTTTCGTTAAAAGTAAAAAAAAAAATCGATAACTTTGTTTTAAATTATCACAGATTTATAATTGAACCATTCGTTTTAAAGGTATTGACGAGATCTTTCGAATGATACCCATCTTCAAAATTTACCCCCCCCCCGTGGGGTACTTCCCCTCAGGGGGAAAGCGATGCCCCCCATGCACAAAATTTTTTTCCTACTACTATTATCAATAATTCATATTAATTTTACAATCACAAGTGTAAAATAACTCTTATTATGCACATTTATACGAATTTTTGTCCTATACTGCCATGTTAAAAATTTAGATAAAATGCTATCACAGCGCCACCTGTTGAGCTATTGATCCCCAAATATAATCAGCACCAGTTTATGTCAGGGACCAACTAAATACCAAGTTTGGTAAAATTTTGTTAAAAAAAAAAATTCTAAGTTTTTTTCGTTAAAAGTAAAAAAAATCGATAACTTTGTTTTAAATTATCACAGATTTATGGTACAACCATTCGTTTTAAAGGTATTGACGAGACCTTTCGAAAGATACCCATCTTGAAACTTTGCCCCCCCCCCCGGTGGGGGAGGAACCGATGCCCCCACATGCACAAAAAATTTTTCCCAGTTAACTATTACTATTCTCAACGAGACCTTTCGAAAGATAACCATCTTGAAAATTTACTTCCCCGGAGGGGGGGGGGAACCGATGCCCCCACATGCACAAATTTTTTTTCCTAGTTAACTACTACTATTATCAATAATTCATATTAATTTTACAATCACAAG
The DNA here is from genome assembly GCA_963930645.1 of Salticus scenicus. Lineage (NCBI taxonomy): Eukaryota > Metazoa > Arthropoda > Arachnida > Araneae > Salticidae > Salticus > Salticus scenicus. The sequence continues at coordinate 362,357 of CAWVNO010000753.1, forward strand.
TTTAAAATAACTCTCATTATGCCCATTTATACGGAATTTTGTCCTATGCTGCCATGTTAAAAATTTGCATAAAATGCGATCACAGCGCCACCTGTTGAGCTATTGATCCCCAAATCTAATCAGCACCAGTTCATGTCAGGGTGCAACTAAATACCAAGTTTGGTTAAATTTCAATCATTGGTTCGTGAGATACTGCGTCCACAAAAAAATGATACAGACAGACAGACATTTTCTAAAAACTATTAATTCGTAATCTAGACATCCCAAAACATGTAAATCCATCAAAAAACGGAGGTCGAAAATTTTCGCGAATCCAGTACTTTCTCTATATTACATATAGAAGAATGTAAAAAAATTGCTTTAATTACAAAATTGGCATTGTTGAAAATTTTAGAGAAAAATCTTATATAAAAACACTATATTTTTTAAAATCAGTTTTTAAAACGAATAAGTACCATTAATTGCCTAAATAAATAAACAGCAAGATTTTGATTAAATTTAAGGAAATCAAATAGATAAAATGAATCACATCTTATCTTGTAACTGGAGGTTTAGTTGAAATATTTCTTCATTTGCTTAAAATATCCGAAATTGAATTGTACTTGAAAAGTCTCATTAAGGTGTTACATTTAAAGTTAAATAATATTACTAATAAAAACTCAAACTTCCAGATTAATTTTTTTGAATAGAGGATTACACTGTAAAAAAAAATTTCAGTATTTTACAACAAAAGGTGCTGGCACCGCGGCTGCCAGCACAGTTGCTGTAAAATTTACAAGCTGCTGTGATTTATGGTGCTGTAAAATTTACTGCACTTTGCTGTGAATTTTACAAGATGCTGTTTTTAGTAGTGCTGTAAAATTAACTGCACTTTGCTGTGAATTTTACAAGATGCTGTTTTAAAAAGTGTTGTAAAATTTACAGCAAAGTGTAGTTAATTTTACAACACTTTTTAAAACAGCATCTTGTAAAATTCACAGCAAAGTGCAGTTAATTTTACAGCACTACTAAAAACGACATCTTGTAAAATTCACAGTAGAGTGCAGTAAATTTTACAGCACCATAAAAAACAGCCGCTTGTAAATTTTACAGCAACTGTGCTGGCAGCCGCGGTGCCAGCACCTTTTGTTGTAAAATACTATTTTTTTTTTTTTTTTTTTTTTTTTTACAGTGTAGGCAGTGATGCCAGATTGCGGATTTTCGAGGCTTCTGGGGGCAATTTTGGGGACCAAATGTTTCTGGGGACTTTTTTGGGGAATTCTAAAATTTTTGGGGACAAATCTGGAGAGTTCTTCAACTTTCTGTCAATGTTGGCAACGTAATGATTTATCCCTACGACTAGAGACTTTCAATAGCTTTATTGTTATTTGAGGATTTTTTTCAAAAATTGCCTTCATTTGGAGAAAAATCTGAGCTCAAATCATGGAAAAATCTGCTTGATTTTTTTTTTTTTTTTTTTTTTTTGTTTTTTAAGAAATTTTTATTTTCCCTTTTTAGTAGAAATCAAGCTGCGGATTTTTTCGGAAAAAAAAAAAAAAAAAAAAACCTGATTTGGGAAAATTTAAGACCTGTTTTGGGAAAAAATTTTCGACCATTTGGCATCACTGAGTGTAGGCGCCGCGCGCCATTAAACACAGAAAGATCAAAAGAGAGAAAAGACGTTTGTGTGTTCCTTCAAAGAAAACATGATGCTGCTAGTTGGATCTAGCTTCTAGGTGCTAGAGATTTGTTTTCTCCAATATAAATATCAGAAATATTTTAATGGCAAATTTTCGGGATGACAAATTTGTGATTCATAATTGCAAAGTAGGTGCCTACTGTTTCCATTTGAAGACAACTGTCATTCTACTGGCTGGAACCATTAATTTTGATTTTCCTTTCCTTTCTTTCTTTTCTTTTCTTTTCTTTTTTTTTTTTTTTTTTTTTTTTGTATTATTTTTAGAAGTTTTTTTATTCTAAGACTTTAATTATAAATGCAGGATTTCTAGTACGAGGGGAAAAAAATCACTTGATAAATTTTCTTAAAAAAAAAAAAAAAAAAAAAAAGAAAAGAAAAGAAAATACTTGTAAATTTACTTAAAAAAAATAAAATAAATAAATAAAGTTAATTCTCTGTTACATTATTTTCAAATAAGGGATATATAAACGATGAGGATATGAAATATATAAACGTCATCATTAAAATAATCAAACACAAAAAAGTAGGACTTGACTTAATCAATAAAAGATTATATATGTACTGATAAAAATATCTGTAACTGATATCTAGAATCTAAATTGTGTCTTCAGAAAAAATAGTTCCATGTCATCTTTATAAATTCTAGTCCCCTTTAAAAGGGCGTTCTAGAAACTCCTATCAGAAATCTAGAGCGTTTGACGATATACTCGAGGGCAAAGTTATTTTAAAATATTTACAAACTAGCAGGCTACGCCCGCTTCGCTGGTCACTATATTTAAATGAATTTTCAAAAGAATTGGATCAGTGTTTATTTTTTACATCACATTACACATTTAAAAAAAAAAAAAAAAAAAAAAAAAAGAAATCGCTTTAGATCTCACTTCTTCGGATACCCGTTGCCTAAGGCAGCTCTTTTTTCTGCCCGTACTGCATCGGGTCCAGTTTCTCACTGTCTACAGACAGGTCTTTCCCGGGCACTTCTATCTGGGTATTTACGACGACTTGTGGATTTTCTGTTATTTAAGAACTACGATTTTAAAGATGACTGTATCTCAGCATCTATAATATATTTTAGTTTTTGAACCATGTGTTTTATAGCCCCCGTTATTTACACTATATTACGATTTGATTACGACCAGTGCAATAAAATAAAATAAAAAATTAGATTTTCTTTTAAAAGGAATTAAATACATGAAAAACAAACGAATATTTATCAGTTTAATCCTTTCTACTATAAACTACCATTTATTTCACCCAATAAATATTATAAATAATAATAATAATAATAATAAATATTTTTATTTTAAAGGAATTAATTAAAAAAATGAAAAATAAAAAGTTGTTATACTATAAAATTTATACATAAACGTAACAATTTATTTCTATCGTATTTTACTATTTTGATTTTCAATAAATATAAAAATAATAATAATAATAAAAAAAAAGAAAATCGCCTCAAATGAATGTATTAAATAAAAAATGAATTGCATAATAGCCGTTGCTAAGAAACGCAGACTATTACAATCGAAGAATAAATTCATGAAAAATGAAAAATAAAAGCCAATGTTTAAAATCGAAAAAACATGAATTAAAAAAATTCAAATTCGAAATTCGAAAAAATCTCGGTGAGGGGCACACCTGCAGGGTCCCAGGTACCTATATGCCAAATTTGGAAGCTCTGCGATCAATAGTGTGAGCACCAGAGCGTAGACACACACACAGACACTTCTCTTTATTTATATAGACTAGCAGGCTACGCCCGCTTCGCTGGTCACTATATTTAAATGAATTTTCAAAAGAATTGAATTAATATTTATTTTCTTACACCACATTAGAGACAAAAACTTAAGAAGAAAAAATGAAGAATAAAAAAGAAACTGAAATTACTCCAAACCTTGCTTCGGGTACCCGCTGTCTACGGCATCTCTTTTCCCGCCTGTGCTGCATTGAGGGGTCCAGGTTCCCACTGTCTGCAGAAAGATCTTTCCCGGGCACTTCAATCTGGATATTTTTCGACGACAGGGGGGATCTGCTACTATTTAAGAACTGCGATTTTAAAGATGACTGTATCTCAGCATCTATTAAATATTTTAGTTTTGAACCATGTATTTTATTGCCCATGCTATTTGCACTATATTAAGATTTGATTCTGACCAATGTAATAAAATAAAATAAAATAAAAAGTAGATTAATATGTATATATATATATATATATATATAAACAAATAAATTTTAATCATTTTAATCCTTTTTACTAATATACTACCACTTTTCCCGATAAATACTGTAAATAAATAAAAAATCAATGAATAAAAGTTTTTTCTTTTAAAGAAATTAATTAAAAAAGGAAAAATAAGAAGTTGTTCTACTATAAAAAATTAAACATATCTGTTAAAAATACGTTTATAAATTTAAAACTAATTATACTTAATTTTTTCTACTGCATTGCGATTTTATTTTCAATAAATAGAACAAATTAAAAAAAAAAAAAATCGCCTTCAAATGAATGTATTAAATAAAAATAAGTTGCGTAATAGCCGTTGCTAAGATACGCAGACGATTGAAGCAAAACAATAAATCTATGAAAATTAAACAAAGAAGCCAATATTTAAAATCGGAAAAACATTAATTTAAAAAATTCAAATTCGAAATTTGAAAAAATCTCGATGAGGGGCACTCCTGCAGGGTCCCAGGTACCTATATCCCAAAATCTAAAAATTTAATATATTTAATTTTTCTACTGTATGTGTATAACTATTTGATTTCAATAAATATAATAAAAAAGATTTCTTCCTCAAATGAATTTAAATAAATAAATAGTTTAATAGCCGTTGCTAAGATACGCAGACTTTTGAAACGAAAGAAATTTCTGAAAAAGGAAACATTGAAGCCAATTTTTAAAATCGAAAAAACATTAATTAAAATAATTCAAATTCGAAATTCGAAAAAATCTCGATGAAGTGCATACCTGCAGGGTCCCAGGTATCTATATGCCAAATTTGGAAGCTCTGCGATCAATAGTGTGAGCACCAGAGCGCAGACAGACACACACACACACACACACAGACACACACACAGATACACCGACACTTCTCTTTATTTATATAGATAAGTGCGAATACACGAGGCTGGTTTCAGCTACTATAATCTTAGTTTTTTTACCCAAATCTAGAAAATCAAGCGAGAATTTCTCGCAATACTATTCAGACTATTGTTTCACCGTCTAGAAATGTGTAGACTAGAAATTCTCAATCATTTCGTCTATACAATTTATTGGCGTGCCTTACGCGCATAGCTCGGAAGTCAATATGTCTAGGTAAGGGATTTAGAAAAACTAGTGGGACGTTAAACGCAACCAACCACACGTAATTGTTTATCAATTAATTCAAGGCCCCTTTCATGATGTCTGATCATTGTTAAGATTAATTATTATCATTACAGATGGTATTATAATTAATAATTATGCTATTGCGCTAATTAAATTGAAATTTTTAAATATTTATAAATCTGTATGGATTATTTTCATTATGTAAATATCGTCTTATTTAATGAAATCTATTCTGATATATTGGTAACATTTATGTCTATTTATTAGCGAGATAACTAAAATATGTGCTAAGTTAAAAAAAAAAAAATATATATATATATATTTATATCTATCTATCTATGTATCTGTCTGTCTATATATATATATATATTACTGTTTACTTTTGATAAATTATTTTAACTAAATGAATTTATACGTGAATGTCAAAATATTGATTAAAAAATTTCTTTATCAAGGCACGCAATATAAAGAAATATATATAAGAAAAGGATTTATTTCCACAAAACAATATTGCTAGTAAAATACAAAGCTTCCAGTGAATAGCATAAAATTTAAATCAGAATTGACTCCGTACGACCGTTGGTACATTTAAAAATTACCAGGCTTTATAAAAAAAAAAAGTAATAATAAATAAATAAAAAATAAATTCCCGAATATTTCAGTGGTCAAACAATTGTAAAAGTTACAATAGCGTTTTTAAAATTTATTCCCATGTTTATAGCTTTTGCTATTACATCTTAATTGTTTTGTGTGTCACTGCAAAATATCTAATTGGGAACCTGTAATTTCCAGTGAAAACGATACTGTAAAAAATTAATAAAACCTATATCGGTTTCATTCTTTTTTAAATAACTTAATGTACTTTAGGAAATTAACCATAGGGTATAAATACTTGTTAATATTTGTTTCCCTGTAAAAAAACTACAAATAATGAGCATGTTTTTTTTTTTTTTTTTTTAATAAATAGTAATCGTACTTTAGCGAATGAAAGATTTAAAGTAACGTATATAAGCCCTGTTCTCTTTAAATAATTTAGCATCATTAACACTAATTTCAAATTATTTGAGTCTATATATCGTATTCTTTAAAAATTCGACTCAGAATCCCTAAGTAAACTTTGTCCCGCAATCATAAAAGTCTATATATTTCTGTCAATGGTGACCTGTAACAAGCCTTCTCAATGTTACCTGAATCGAATGTTTAGGTTAGATGCTAGCGTACAAATATTTTGAGCCATTAGGCCATAATAAATAAGAATATTTTTTTTGTGTGTTTTTATAAAAGAATTACAAGTTCTACGCGCATGCATATTTTAAAATATACCATTATACAATCTGCAATTCATCCGACAGTAACACAATCTTAAATTTTTAGCTCAAACGAACAAAGAAAGCGTTTAGAGACTATGATGTTCAATCAAACATATATATATACACACACACACACGTAATCGTATATTACCAAGAATGAATTCAGGAAACCTCAAAACATAGATATACATTAAAATCCCACTGTCAAAATTTTTAATGTGTATAGTTGTTTTTCTTACATAAATACATTGAGAATGTAATAAACACGGTGCATGTTTTAAAATGCATTTTTAGTTTTAGATCAGTCGACATTTCTTTCTTTCTTTTTTTCTTTTTTTTTTTTTTAATTAAATAACTTAAGTTCAGGTTTTCTTTACTTTTGATTCATTGACATAAAATTTTTGTAATAGATAAAAAAAATAATCAAGATTTTCTTTTTTTTTTTTTTTTAATGCAGTTTACTATTTTATTTGTCAATAAAATTTTAAATTCAAGGTTTCTTTTACAAAAAGAAAAAAAGAAAAAAGAAAAGAAAAAGAAATTTATAACACAAATATTTTGCTTTTAATAATTAAGTAATAGTTTTAAATAAATATATAAATTTATTTTTTAATATCTCCGTTCAGTTTGATCTGTAATTTAATAAGAAGTTTTTTAAGACTTTCTAAAGCAGTTTTTGAAAGTGTATGGTATAAAGTAATTGTATAAAGTATATATAAATTTAAAAAAAAAAGAAATTACATCAAATTTATATTATTTTCTAAATAAAATAAACTTATTTAAAATGAAAATTAATCTTTAGCGCATATATTTATTACAATTTTATAATATTGAGCTATAACAAGAGCCCTGCAAAATTCGGATTTCAATCGACACGTATTCGACAGTTGAATTTGATATCAAGCCGAAATCTGACCCAATCTTGATAATATAGTTAATATGGACTGAAAAACTAATTCAAAACCAACTTAGACACAAAATTTTTTATTCTCAAAAATTTATCTAAATAATTATTTCTTCTAAAATTTATGAATTACTTTTTCATAAAAAAGAAATCAATGTCTATTAAGTTGGGGAAGATTATTAACAATTTAAGATTTAAATTCACCTCCCCCGCCCCCCCCCCCCCCCCCCAAAAAAAAAAAAAAATAAATAAATAAATAAATAAAAAATACTACAAATTAAATAAGGCAGTTGATTATCTTTTACTTCTAAAAACAAATGAACGCTGTTGCTAAGCGGTTTATATAGCCATCTGCGGTCATAATTGCTGATTCATCTACATATTTTACAGAAAAACTTACACATCCGTTTTAGATCAAATATGTTTTGCTTACTTAGACTTTTTTTTTTTTTTTTTTTTTATGAAGACATGAGATGTTTTCAGCTGCACTTTTAAAAGATTCAACTGGAAAATTATGCGAAAATTAAACCGAAATTAGAAATTTATTTTATGCACACATTTTAGAGTCTAATATTCATTTTATTATTTATTAGTAGTAATTTTAGTGATTAAATTTTTCAAAAATAGAAAAAAGCATTTTTATTTTTTATTAAGAAAAAGTACCATTTGAAAAAAAATTAAAATGCAGAGTAAAGATTGAGTATATCGAATTCTCGAATACTTATTTTTAAATGAATACTATTGTAAATTTACAGAGACTCTGGATAATTATATTATCGTTATAATGTTAACAATAATCTTTTGTGACACTGACACAATTTTCTCTTACTCTGCAGTATTTCTTTCTTTCTTTTTTTTTTTTTTGCTGAGAATTTTTATTATTATATTATTCATGCACTAGCTGGTTTTACCCGCTTAAAGAAATAAATAAATAAATCACTATTTTTCATATTACTTTATACAAAGAAAACTTAAAAAAAAATAATAAAAAATAAAAAATAATCATGACCTCGCTGAAAGTATCTGCTGCCTACGGTAGCATCTTTCCCATTTGCGCTGTGTCCGGTCCAGGTTACTGACTCAGGGGTGAAACTTTTCAGGGGCTACCCCTGAATTCAGGGTTTTTGAAATTTTTGCTGTTTCTGATTTTCATGTAAATTATTTTGTTTTTACAGAAATTTCTTATTTTGAATGTTTAATTTGCCTCACAATGTATTAAGAACTCTCCAAATATCATTTAATACAGGTAGTCATATGATATTTCATTATTAAATCTTACCTATCTGCATGCAAATATCAGTTTTCAGGGGTTTTTCATGCTAGGTAGTTTCACCCCTGCGACTGCAGCAACTTAATTTTGGGGCACTTCAATTTCGGTATTTATCAGATAAATCGTGGAGCTGCTATTACTCAAGAACTACAATTTTAAAAAATGACTGTAGCTCAGTATCAATTACACATTTGAGTTTTGAAACCATGTATTTCACTGACCTCGATCTCTCTAAATTATTACCATTTGATTTCAGTTAGCACAATATATATATATTACTTTTCAAAAAAATTAAATAAAAACAAATACATTTTAATTAAATTCAAAATTCAACACGTTTAAACTTTTTTACACACTACCATTTGTTACTGATAAATACAATAAATAAATAAAGTATCCTTCTCAAAGGAATATATATATATATATATATATATATTATAAAACATATAATGTAACAACCGTGCTGCTAAGAGATGCTGACGAATAAAACTAAAGAATAAATTTAAGAAAATGAAAAGAAAAAAAGAAAAAAGATTAAAATTAGAAATTTGAAAATATCTCAGTGAGGTGTGCAGTCGTCCAAGCTATCTATTTGCCAAAATGTGTTGCTGTGCGATTAATAGCCTGAACGCAAAAGCACTCACAAACAAACATTCCACTTTTTTCATAAGTTTACATTTAATGCATGTGTCTGTTAAATAAAAATATCTGAAACAGGTGTATATTTAATACTCTTACATATTTTATGCAGCTACATTTATATTGAACGAATTTCTACTTACTATAGTTTAAAAAAAAAAAAAAAAAAAAAAAAAATGTTCACAATTTGACTTGGCTAATCAAAGAATAACCAGACCATAATCCGATTTCCAAGGAAAGTAATAATAATAATAATAAATTCGCCTCACAAAAAAAAAAAAAAAAAGGCTTTGAGGGCCCTCTTCACTCACCGCCGCCGAAAGCCGATGCTAATGTTATTCTATGGAAATTTTTTATATACAAATAACTTATTAACAAATAAATATTTTTAAATTCTGTTTTCACATTCTGAAAATTCTCAGCTGTTAAATTGACGGACCTTTTTAAAAAAAAATATTTTTTTAATTTTTTATATTTTATTTTGAAGCTGCAAAATACGAATTTTTAATATGTGAAATTTTCTCATTTTGCAAGTTCAAAATAAAATATTAAAAATTAAAAAAATACATTTTTAAAAAAAGGTCCGTCAATTTACCAGTTTGGAATTTTCTGAATGGGAAAACAGAATTTAAAAATATGTATTAATTAATACGTTATTTGTAAAGAAAATTTCTCCATAGAATAACATTGGCTCGGGCTTCCGGCGATCGTAAGTGAAGAAGGCCGTTAAAGCATTCCCAATTTTTGTTCTTATTCTGTCCCGAAAGTATACCTATTTTAATTTTTAAAATAAAGTATATGCATCATACTGTCATGCAAACATATTTAAATAGCAATAAAATATATTAGCGATAATATTGAATTGGCTATTTTTTGTTTGCGCCCCGCAAACTTAAAAGTGCCATTAATCAATACAAAATATTAATAAAAAATTAATAGCTAACCTTTTTGATGAACGGGAATTGCTCGTTCCATGATCTTCTCTTCGTTCATCCATCGTGCATCTGCATCTAAGTTCAGAGACACAGATTTTATGTTTCAGCGCAGATGTTCGCGTCTAAAGTCCACAGGAAGTCGATTTTACAACATTTAGTGCTTGAATTCATTAAAAAAGCGCCAATGCTTGAAAATATACAACAGAAAGTGCAGGAAAAATTACAACATTTTTTTACAGTGTACACCCATTATCCAATACCGCCAACTATTAAAAAATATGATTTTGTGTTCGCAAACTATGCTTAAAAATAGAACAAATCAAAAAAAGTAAAAATAAAAAGAATTTTGATGAAATGAACCCTTGCATGGTCTGAGCCATACCTTATTAATTACCTTGTACAGTCGGCAGCAAAATTATTGATGCGCTAGCAATAATTTCCATTTAAAAGATGTGCACCTATTACTATTTTGTTAAGTAAAAATTTATCGAGTCATGATCTTAGTCTTATACTGTTTATAAAAAGTACGTTCATGATAAAAATTAGCGATCAAACTAAAGAAAAGAAAAAGAAAAATATGGATGTGTGTTTCAATAATTTTACTGCCACTAGCAGCCAAACCCCCATATTATTCTGAACAGAAATTCGTTATGATAATTACTTCTATTTTTTTTTTTTTTGTGTGTGTGTGTTTTAATTCTGTTTAGTTTCAAAGTATTCATAAAGTTAAATTTGTTCTTGTTTCTCGAATTTTTTTTTTTTTTTATGTTTTATTTTGAAATTATAAAGTGCAAAAAAGAACTTTGATCATTTTTTTTCCACTTTGTAACTTCATTATGAAGTATTAAAAATTAAATATATAAATTATGGGAAAAACAAGGGCAAATTTAATTTTTCTAGATTTTTTTTTTTTTTTTTTTTTTTTTTTTTTTTTGATAATGAAAACAGAATTAAAAAAAAAAAAAAAAATCTCATAAAAATTTTCCCCTATATAATAAAATGGGGTTCAGCTGTTGGCAGCGGTATGTGAGCGTCCCTGACAGCTACAGAACGTTCACAGACACCTTTTTCATACAGATTATTCAACCATTATACATGCAAAACAGTCATTAAAAATTATAACTTTCTAGCTTTATACATGTTTAATAAACCAATATCATAATTTCTGTGTTTTGTTTATTAATTTCTTTTTGAATTGAATAATTATTCATACTTTTCTTTGAATAGTTTTGTTTACTTGTAGTTTTTAATGTATTTAGTTTTATTTTACAAAACATTCTTAATTTAGATATTGAAAATTTTCCGGAAAACCCACATCCCTAAGAAATGAATATAGTAACCGTTGCTAAGGAACAAAACACCATTATCACATGTTTTTATAGGAAATAATAGATTAAAATAAAGTTCTCAGGGTTCATACTCATCAGGGAAAACCTGGAAAACAGGGAATACTCAGGGAATTTGGAATTTGTTAAAAAAAAAAAAAAAAAGTCAGGGAACACTCAGGGAAAATAAAAATTTTCATTAAAAGTCAGGGAAAATCAGTTATAAAACCTGGGAGAACAATTTTTTTTCTCTCAAGTTATGTTTTCTTTTTTAGCTTCGTATCAAAATTTAAATGATTAAGTATTGTGAAAATATGCATATAAATAATGATAAAATTCATCCTTTATCAAAGATGCTTACCAAATATCCAGAGACCTATTTACTGATTTACTCAAAATAAGCAACTTCCTATGGGATTTTGTAATTGAAATTCATTATATAAAATACTAAAACACAATGAAAATATAGATTTTTGTCCAACAATCCGCTAAAAATTAAATGTTTGAATTTGAAGTTTCAGATATAAGTGTTTGATAAAATGCCTCAGTTCGAACTAGAAAGTAAAAGAGATTTTAGAGGGCAAAAGTAGCAATGACAACATTAAGAAATCTATGTATGAAAAACTTTTTTTTTTTTTTTCGTCTAAAGAACATCAAATTAATAGCAAATGATTAATGAATTGTGCATGATTTTGTATTTTTTTCACATTGCCATGATCACATAAATCCGCATAAATCAAACGTAAAGTTGACTTCTCTAAGTCACATTTTAATTATTTCAGTATTCAATATTAGTCCAGAAACAGTCTCAACAGTAGATTTACATTTAATCCCCACGCAAGAAAGATTGTACGCTTTGTTAATATCTAAGCTTCTAAGCACAACTCTATAAAACATTGAAAAAGCTTATGTTTCTGAGGACGCAAATATCTCGTAATATGATACTTTTCACCGATAGTTGATGTTGGTTGAATGGGTTTAACAGCGCAACTTTTTTAGTGCTTGGAACTTTTTAGTTTCCCATCATACTATAGGTATGGGGAACTTAGGTAATCGTGAAAATTTTCGACCTCGGTTTTTTGACTTTTTTACACGTTTTCAGGTGTGAGGAATCCGAAAATGAAAAATTTCTATGGTGTCTGCATGTAGGGTGTCTGTTAGTCCGTTAGTTTGTTAGTCTGTTTACACGATATCTTACGAACAAATGATCGCAGAGAGGTCAGATCAGTTTTAAAATATTACTTTCGACACTGGCAAGAACATTATTCATTTGCAACATTCGAATTTAATAACTTCAGCAGTTATTCGAAATTTACGATTTTCTTAACATGGGAGAATAGGACAAAAATTCACTTAAACGTGCATTAAATAGAAACTTTTTACTGCAAAAATGTCAGACCAGTTTTAAAATATCAGTTTTGATGCCGGAATAAACATCAGTAACTATAAATATGCTACTTTGAAAATTACGCAAGTTATTGGATATTTACGAACTTCTTAACATGGCAGTATTGGGCAAAATTTCACATAAACGTCAATTTCGAGAGATATTTTCAACGTAAAGATGTCAGACTACTTTTGAAATATTATTTAGGACACTGGAATGAATATTAATGACTATGAATTTTTCAATATAAAAATTTCGTAAGTTATTAGAAATTTTCGAATTTCTTAACATGGCACAATAGAGCAAAATTTCACATAAACGTCAATCTTGAGGAATATTTTCCTCGTAAAGATGTCAAACCACTTTCGAAATATTATTTAGGATACTGACATGAATACCAATAGAGTATTATTTTTCCAATTTAAAAAATTCGTAAGTTATTTGGAATTTACGATGTACTTAAAATGGCAGAATAAGGCAAAATCGAGCATAAACGAATTGTTTAAGGATCATAAATATATCAGACAATTTCAAAATAACATTTATAATACTTGTATGAACATGATTGTCTACAAATATTCTAATAGGAAAATTTCGTAAGTTATTCGAAATTTAAGATTTTATCAACATAGCAAAATGGGGAGATATTTCATAAAAATACGCTTTTTTAGGAAAGTTGCATTGGAAATAGTTGCATGAAAATAAACTAATAGATTAGAATAAGATATCGAACTGAATGGTGGGTAGCCTATTAGGCGAGGATTTCGTTCTGTCCAAGCGTTTGGTCAAATTCATTTCTCTTAACATGTATATAATAAGTCTTGTACAAGAAATTTATGAGAACATACATATGATGGGGAACTGAGCAGAGTCCACCTATGCCAACTAGTTTAGTGTTAGGGGACTCTATCGTCGCCAGAAGCCAAAGCCAAATTATTATTGTATGGGGAATCTTACCCTATTATAACTTATATATATATATTTAAGTTCTGCTTTCACATTTGCAAAATTCACAACTGTTAAATTGATTATCTTCACCTAAAAATTGATTTTTTAAATTTTTAATATTTTATTTTGAAGCTGTAAAATGCAAACTATCACTCAGTCGAAATTTGCAACATATTTGTAATATATTTTATTTTTGAACTTATTACAGAACTTGCAATTTATATAACTATAAACATTTTACATTTAGACTTTTTTTTTTTTAAGATTATTTTAGCATGGTTGCAAACGACCCTGCTATAATTTTCAGGATTTTTTAAATGGTATCCCAATTCCCCGTGGTATTGTATGTTGCTACCTTTCCCCCCCCCCCCCCCTCATTATCAGTGTTCTTTATCATTTTTAAACCAAACTCAACATTTTCTTTCAGTTTAAATTCAATAACATTGCTCTTAAAAATCAGCAAATACATTATAACTGAAATAATCTGGTGTGTCACTCACACGACTTTCTCTTACCCTGAAATTTATTACTATAAATACAGGTTGCAGATTAAAAGGTAAGATAACGAGAACTGTTATGTAAACCTGTGTTAAACAATTCATATTAGGCTTCTGAAGAGTTTTATATGATAATTAGTTCTGTGTGAGGGTGGGGGGCTGCCGCCCCCCTCAATCCCCCGTTTCTTTAATGCACTTACATTAATATAGAATTTAATTCGGTTATTAAAAAATAATTCTGTTTTTAAAAATTAATGTATTAAAAATATTATTAAAACTAGTATGTTGTGGCCACCACAAGACTTTCTTCTATATTTACCTATACATATTAAATCAGTAACAATATTAAAAAAAAAAAAAAAAAAAAAAAAAGTACGATTTTTTTTTTTGTTGTTGTTGTTAAAAGTGAAAAAAATCGATAACTTTGTTTTAAATTATCACAGATTTATAGTTCAACCATTCGTTTTAAAGTTATTGACGAGACCTTTCGAAAGATACCCATCTTGAAAATTTATCCCCCCCCGGGGGGGGGAAGCGATGCCCCCCCATGCAGAAATTTTTTTTTCCTAGTTACATACTACTATTATCAATAATTCATATTAATTTTACAATCACAAGTTTAAAACAACTCTTATTGTGCACATTTATACTAATTTTTGTCCTATGCTGCCATGTTAAAAATTTAGATAAAATGCTATCACAGCGCCACCTGTTGAGCTATTGATCCCCAAACATAATCAGCACCAGTTAATGTCGGGGACAAACTAAATACCAAGTTTGGTTAAATTTCGTTAAAAAAAAAAAAAAAGTGCGATTTTTTTTTCTAAGTTTTGTTTTTTAAAACTAAAAAAAATCGATAACTTTGGTTTAAATTATCACAGATTTATCGTTCAACCATTCGTTTTAAAGGTATTCACGAGATCTCTCGAAAGATACCCATCTTGAAACTTTGCCCCCCCGGGTGGGAACTCCCCCCCCCTCCCCGGTGGGGGGGGGGGGAACCGATGCCCCCACATGCACAAAAATTTTTTCCTAGTTAACTACTACTATTATCAACCTGATCTTTCGAAAGATACCCAATGTGAAAATTTACCCCCCCTAGGGGGGGGGAAGCGATGCCCCCCATGCAGAAAATTTTTTTCCTAGTTACATACTACTATTATCAATAATTCATATTAATTTTACAATCACAAGTTTAAAACAACTCTAATTATGCACATTTATACGAATTTTTGTCCTATTCTGCCATGTTAAAAATTTAGATAAAATGCTATCACAGTGCCACCTGTTGAGCTATTGATCCCCAAACATAATCAGCACCAGTTTATGTCGGGGACCAACTAAATACCAAGTTTGGTTAAATTTCGTTTAAAAAAAAAAAAAAAAAAAAAAAAAAAAATTGCGATATTTTTCTAAGTTTTTTTTTTGTTAAAAGTAAAAAAAATCGATAACTTTGGTTTAAATTATCACAGATTTATCGTTCAACCATTCGTTTTAAAGGTATTGACAAGATCTTTCGAAAGATACCCATCTTGAAACTTTGCCCCCCCGGGTGGGAACTTGGGGGGGAACCGATGCCCCCACATGCACAAAAATTTTTTCCAAGTTAACTATTACTATTATCAACGAGACCTTTCGAAAGATACCCATCTTGAAAATTTACTTCCCCGGGGGGGGGGGGGATTTTCCCCCCCAGAGGGGGAACCGATGCCCCCCCATGCACAAAAATTTTTTTCCTAGCTAACTACTACTATTATCAATAATTCATATTAATTTTACAATCACAAGTGTAAAATAACTCTCTTTATGCCCATTTATACGGAATTTTGTCCTATGCTGCCATGCTAAAAATTTGCATAAAATGCGATCACAACGCCACCTATTGAGCGATTGATCCCAAAATCTAATCATTTATGTCAGGGTGCAACTAAATACCAAGTTTGGTTAAATTTCATTCATTGGTTCGTGAGATACAGCGTCCACAAAGAAATGATACAGACAGACAGACAGACATTTTCTAAAAACTATTAATTCGTGTTCTCCATATCCCAAAACATGTAAATCCATCAAAAAGTGGACTTCGAAAATTTTCGCGAATCCAATACTTTCTCTATATTACATATAGAAGAAAGTAAAAAATTACATTTTATGATAATGCAGACGATTTCCATATTAGAGAAGTAATATAACACCAAATATCCAAAAAAGTCCATTGTATTCTCAATATTTAAAAAAAAAAAAAAAAAAAAAAAAAAAGATTTTTTTTTTTTCTAAGTTTTTTTTTTGTTAAAAGTAAAGAAAATCGATAACTTTGTTTTAAATTATCGCAGATCGATGGTTCAACCATTCGTTTTAAAGGTATTAGCGAGCTCTTTTGAAAGATACCCATCATGAAAATTTACTCCCCTCGAAGGGGGAGGCGAGGCTCCTACATACACAATTTTTTTTTTCCCAGTTAACTATCTCTATTACAAAAAATATATACTCGTTTCATTTGGTTTAGTGCAAACTATAGACGTTAAACTCTACTTACCTGCAATTTCCCCCATAGACGTAATGTATTAAAATTCTCTTGATTGTCCCTGTACACGAACCATTTGCTTGATCTTAACGAAAAGCTTACTGTAGCATCCCTATATGATACACATTTAGAAAACCAAGTTTGAACTTTCTGCCATAATTTGTTTTTGAGATATGCTGATAACAGGGTAATTCCATTTTAAATCAACAAATTTTCAAAAAAGTTGTTGCATGACAATTTTTGATGACAATTTGCATGTGCTTTCCCCATACCTTTTTGACCACAAAAATATATTTTTTTTATTTAAAAAAAAATTACCCTTTGATATGAAGGCTATTTTTGTCGTTGCCAACAGCAAAAATTAGATATTTTGATGCTTTGCTTTATGAGCTATAACTTTTTTCCTATCAAAGCTATCAAACTCAACTATAGCTCATTGGAAAGCTAAAAAAAAGATCTTTTTCCATATGGTATCAATAAATTTGAGATTTAAAAACAAAGGTTATTTTTTCAAGGTCAAAGTTTGCGATGCAAAATTAATTTTTTGCCACTTTTGAAAATTAAAAAACCTATCAAGGGCTTGGAATAACAAGCCCTCTTTTTTTTCTTATATACATATATAAGGTTGCTTATTGTATTAAAAAGTTTGGCTTGTTACTCTGCCCCCTTCACAAGATACGACCCCCCAAAGTTGCAAATTTTCTAAAAAATCCAATTTTCAATGCTAAAAAAATGCATGTGGGGGGCAAGGTAAATTTTTTTTTTACTTGTGTGATTTTAAGTACTTCATACCATCTTTCAAACAAAAAAAAAATTACTTTGTTATTCAAAGGCGTTTGGCAGCTATAAGGGTCTGAATTTTCAAATAATCACACTAAAACCATCCAATTTTTTCATGTACTTTTTTTTGGAAACATGTCATTTATTATTATTTTTTTTTATTTGATGGACTTAGATTGACCTCACAAATAAGAATATATCATATTCCTACTTTTCCTCATTTATAGTAATCTATTTGCCAGTTAAAAGCAAGAATAGACAGATTTCAACTTGTCCAGCCTTGCTCCCACATGTATAGAACAGTTCCCTTTAGGCAAACAGTACCTACCTGTGGTAGGAACTGTGCCAATGACAAGGCTGCTTGAATATTATTGGATACAATGAGATTCTGTGAGAGGAATGAATGGGGAAAAGTCAAACCTTCAAAAAAGGCTCATTTTATGTGACTTGAAGGAACTTTACATACATTTTAAAGAAAATTATCCTGATTTGAAAGTAGGGTTATCTAAATTTGCCGATCTTAGACCAAAATTTTGTGTGTTAGCTGGAGCATCTGGTACACATTCAGTGTGCGTTTGTTTGTACCATCAAAATGTAAAACTTATGCTATCAGCGATTAAAAGTGATCATAGCTACAAAGATCTGCTGCAGATTATGGTCTGTGATACTGAAAATGAGAATTGTATGTTTTCGGAATGTACTGCATGTCCAGGTGTGGATGCCATTTTATCACTGATTTCTCCAAGTAACAGCACCCAAATTGACTTGGAAAATGATGAATTTGAGGATATGCAAGTTTCATATAAGCAGTGGATGTCCACAGACAGATGTGAACTGACATCATGTGTGCTACCTTTTTCAAGAATTCTTGGTTAAGTGTTGTAAAAAACTTGAGCATCTAAAGAGCCACCATTTCATTGCCAGTAAACAAGCAGCATTTCTAAAATCAAAGAAAGAAGATCTGGATAAGGGGGAATTTTTGATACTTGGAGATTTTTCAGAGAATTTCTCTTGTGTTGTTCAAGACGAGGTGCAGACCTATCACTGGTCAGGTGTGCAATGTACGCTTCATCCTTTTGTTGTCTACTGGGAAAAAGATGGAGAAATTCAAACTCAAAGTTTTTGCTTTGTAAGCGACTGCCTTGACCACAACACAACTACATTCTACGCCTTTCAAATGATCCTTGTTAAAAAACTGAAGGCAGATCATGCTTTAATTTCAAAATTATTCTATTTTTCAGATGAATCTGCCGCACAGTACCAAAACAGGAAAAACTTCATTAACTTGAGCCATCATGAACAAGACTTTGGGATAAAAGCAGAGTGGCATTTTTTTGCTACATCCCACGGGAAAGGCCCTTGCGATGGGATTGGAGGAACAGTGAAGAGGCTAGTGCGAAAGGCTAGTTTGCAATGACCAGTCAGTAATCAAATCTTGAATCCATTAGATGTCTTTGAATACTGCACTGAACATATTAATAGTGTAACATTTTTCTATGTTTCCTGTGATGATGTTAATGCAGTAGGAAAAGTTCTTGAGGAAAGATATAAAACAGCACTATCATTACCCCAAACTCGGTCTTTCCACAGCTACATTCCACTCAACAGAAATATCATTCATGCCAGACGTACATCATTTTCTTTAGATTTTACAACCTTTCATGTCATCAAAGACGAACCTATCAACCTTAGATTATCCACACCAACAACCCGACCAAAGTTGTCCGATTATGTTTGTTGCGTATATGATGGTGACTGGTGGCTAGGAGAAGTGGTGGAAATAAAGGTATTTGATGTCGAAGAAGAATACAGGATCCACTTTTTTCATCCTAAAGGACCTGGAACATCGTTTAAAAAATCAAGTCATGATAACCAAACTTGGGTTCGGTTTCAAGATATTTTGAAAATCCTGACTGCGTCAGAACTATGGTCAGCACAGGGAAGAGGTCATAATATCACACCTGTGATGAGTGAACATTTGTCAACTCTTCTCTATGAGACAATAAACCACTGAACAAAAAAGTTTTGCATGTTTTGAGAGGTAAGTTAAATTCTATATACCAAGATGTTAGAAACCTTAAATTAGCTTATCAAAGTTTAAATGTGTTCTTTGACAACTCTTCTTAGTCTTTTTAGTTGTTTTCACCATTTAAAACTAACAATTAAGTAAAAAATAACTTTTCACTAACACCTAAGATTAAGAAGTATGAAAATAATTGCGTTGTTTCAGTATAATTATTTGAAAATTTAGACCCTTATAGCTGCCAAACGCCTTTGAATAACAAAGTAACTTTTTTTTTGTTTGAAAGATGGTAAGAAGTACTTAAAATCACACAAGTAAAAAAAAATCTACCTTGCCCCCCACATGCATTTTTTTAGCATTGAAAATTGGATTTTTTAGAAAATTTGCAACTTTGGGGGGTCGTATCTTGTGAAGGGGGCAGAGTAACAAGCCAAACTTTTTAATACAATAAGCAACCTTATATATGTTTATAAGAAAAAAAAGAGGGCTTGTTATTCCAAGCCCTTCATAGGTTTTTTAATTTTCAAAAGTGGCAAAAAATTAATTTTGCATCACAAACTTTGACCTTGAAAAAATAACCTTTGTTTTTAAATCTCAAATTTATTGATACCATATGGAAAAAGATCTTTTTTTTAGCTTTCCAATGAGCTTTAGTTGAGCTTGATAGCTTTTATAGAAAAAAAAGTTATAGTTCATAACGCAAAGCATCAAAATATCCAATTTTCGCTGTTGGCAACGACAAAAATAGCCTACATATCGAAGGGTAAATTTTTTTTAAATAAAAAAAATATATTTTTGTGGTCTAAAAGGTATGGGGAAAGCATGTGCAAATTGTCATCAAAATCAAAAATGGTGTTGCACACCCCATTTGTTGATTTAAAATGGAATGACTCAACAGACAGACACACACACAGATATACACACAGACCATTTGCTAAAAACATGATTTTCGTATTCAGGGGACCTCAAAACGTGTAAATATAACAAAATCACGCGTTCGAAAATTTGACCCAAAAACAATACTTTCTCTGCCTTATGGGTAAAAGAAAGTAAAAAGGCTGATATTTAAATAAAATATTTTATGGAAAATGTATGATATCTTATTGCATTTTTTTTTTTTTGTTAAATTTTTTAGTTTAAAAAAAATTATGTAAGTCTCAAATGTTTCTAACTTTTCTTTACACACTCTGTCTCTTTCTCCTTTTCTTTTATGTATAGCAATATCATATTTCACACAAATACAGATATTTTATTCGAATAGAGTTCATTGAAAAATAAATATCTGGGTAAATACCCATTTTGGGTATTTACCCTTAAAAATAAATACCCGGGTTTACTATCTCTTACCCATATATGTGGTAGAGAAAGTATTGTTTTTGGTTCAAATTTTCGAAAGTGAATTTTTGTTATGTTTACACGTTTTGAGGTCCCCTGAATCCGAAAATCATGTTTTTAGCGGTTGGTGTGTGTGTGTGTGTGTGTCTGTTATCAGCATATCTCAAAAACAAATAGCAGCAGAAAGTTCAAACTTGGTATTCTAAGTGTATATCATATAAGGATGTTACACTAAACTTTTCGTTGAGATCAAGCAAATGGTTCGTGTACAGGGCTACCCAGGATAATTGAAATACATTACGTCTATGGCGGACAATTGCAGGTAAGTACACTTTAAGATCTATAGGCTGCCTTAAATATGACGGAATGAACTTTTTTTTTTTTTTTTTTTTTTTTGTATGCATAAAAGCATGTTTTGTGTAAAGTGTGATATAGAAATCATTCATCATTCGTTTACCGGGCTACCCAAATTATTTGGATATATTGGGGACTGTACATGAAAATTGCTGGAATTCTAATTCATTTTGTATTAGATATTTTTCCTGTATGACTAAATTTCAGAATGCAATATTTTTTAAAGTGCATATTGTTTTTAGACAGGGCTATCCAAAATTGAGCGAAACGTTCTTTTCTATTGAATGTAATTGTTTGAAGAGTTTTGCTACATTTTACAATTTTGACGAACAGTGCTCAGAAAGGAAATTAATTTTACATATCCACACTGAAAACAAGGTATTTTTTGAAATTCCATTTTCCACTGTCTGGTGTTTTTTGTGTAATATCTCGTTTTGTGGTGGCCTGATCGCAAAAGTTCAATTTTTAGCCGTTGATGTTTATGTCATGTATATCTTTTATGAGCGTAACTTAAAAACAAATAACTGCAGGAAATTCAAATTTCGTATTTTGAAGTTCGTGTTAGAATGCTGCTTAAAAAGTTGATCGAGATTGAGATATTTGAAGGCAAATTAATAACAACCTTGACTTAAAAAAATAATAATAATAATACTTGTATGCACTTTAATTGAACGGAGGGTTGAGGGAGGCGGTACCCCCCCCCCCCTTTCACGCACACACACTCACACACAAAGAATTGAACGTCAAATAAAACTGTTTGTAAATTTATTTCAGATTATTTAAAAGTACATTGAACTCTATTATCTTACGCTATTCATTTTAAGGCTTAATATGCAATCTATCTTTATAGTATTGAAACGCAGGGCAGGAGAAAGTCGTGTGAGTGACACACCCTATTATTTTATTCAGTTATCACCAACCATTTTGAAGAGTGGTATTTGATATGCATAATAGACGATTAATCTTCGAAGTTGTTAGGCAACCTTTACAAATAAAATTTAATGGTGGATATTGAATAAAAAATGCCCCTAAATTTGGCAACACTTTGTGCAGACATACACACATGCGCAAAATTATATTTATAAATATGTGTGTGTGTTAAGTATAATCTCAACCAATAAGTAACTGTGCAAAACTTGAAAATTATTTAATATAATTAAATAACTGATATATAATTAAACATAGTAACAGAAATATAATTAAATATAATTATAATTAAATAACAGAGGGAAGAAGAAATCTTACATACTACTTTATCGTACTTTACTTTATGGATAAATATCAAATAGAGAAAGTATTATTATTTTGAGGGGAGAGATTTTAATTTTAGAAATTATTTACACGTTTTGAGGTCTCCCGAATCTGAACATCAGGTTTTTATCAATTGGTCTGTGAATGTATCTGTGTTTCTGAGAGTATGTTATCATCACAACTCAGCATAATATTAGCAGAAAATTCAAACTCGGTATTCTTATTTTGTATCATAGGGATGCCATTTTAAATATTTTTATCGAAATCGGACAAACGGTTTATGCACAAGGACATAACAAAAGCGTTGAAGTACATTACGTCTCTAAACATTAAAACACAAGACAGACGTTTAGGCTAGACGAGACTAAAGCTATTCCTCCTGAATATTTAATCTTGCTATGATGTATTATGAATTTTTGTAAATGTTCTGCTTGTATGTGTGACACTGAAGGAGGGCTAGTGTTCTAGGCGAAACGTCTGTCTTGTGTTTTAATGTTTTTAATTAAAATGTATTTTTAAAGTTTTAAATTTTTGTATCCTTTATCTCATTTTAAAATGTTACATTGGTTTTGACACATATTTTTTATAAGAACAAAATTATGTTTCACATAAACAGTGGTTACCAACCGGTGGTCCACTAGAGAATTTTGGTGGTCCATAGAAAAATCTGGACATTATTTGCATTTTTGATGCTTTATTAAAAATTTCAATGATCTTAATTTTAACTTCAGTATTTTTCTAATTACTTATAACAATGTTTCCGGATTGGAATATTTTTTTAAGGCTTAAATATCACAAAAATTCCAATTGTAAGTATCAGACACCAATAGATCACAGTTGCACCAATTGTATAGATTTTGGTGAATTTAGCACTTACAGTTCTTTTACAGGGACACAAAGAAAAATTCTTTTTCATTAAGGCCTACGGGGCCAAATTTTTAAAAGTGTGATAGCGTCTAAACACCTTATTAATCTGAGCAAAAAATTTGTAAACATGTTATAGGTGAGAGTTGCACCAACTGTATAGATTTTGGTGACTTACAGTTTTTCTACAGGGACACAAAGAAAAAGTCTTTATCATTATGGCCTATTGGACCAAATTTTTAAAAGTGCGATAGCATCTAAACGCATTATTTAATTGAGCTGAAAATTTATATGAATATTATAAATCACTGTTGGACTAAATATAAGCATTTTGGTGAATTTATAGGTTTTTACAGGGACACAACGAAAAATTTTTTATCATTATGATCTATGGGCTCAAAGTTCAGTAGCGTTAAATAAAACATCGTGTAATATATGGAGAAAAATAATCAAACACTCTATTATGGTTTTCTCTCTTTTGTTTGTTTAACAATTCCTCTTTCTTTACTTTATCTACAAAACTGTTAATTACTCAAAGTTCGGAAAGTCGAGTGGAGTCACGCCAGATTTTTGTATAATAAAATAAGCGTTTGTAATGTTTTATATTAAATAGGTTTAATTCACATTTATAAAATGAATGTTTTCTGATTATTATTCTAAAAATATATTTGCATTTCTTATTTAATCATATAAGTGGTCCGCAGAAGTTAATTATAAATTTAGTGGCTCGCGGGAGTTTAATTATAAATTTAGCGGTTCGTCTGATTTTAAAGTGTCACTTTCGTGGTCCGTGCACACAGTCGAAAGGGTTGGCGACCACTGGCATAGAATATGGTGTGAAAAAAATGTATTCTTTCTTTTTAAAGAACTCCGAAGAGCTATGTTTAGAAATGGCTCAAGGTTTATTTCTAATTCTATTTTATTTTATTTATTTTTATTTATTTATTTACTTTTTTTTTTTTTTTTTTTTTTTTTTGCCGAATTAAGTTTAAATACATGTATGTATAAAATTTTTAGATAATACACGGGGCTACTAAAAATTTACAGTTCAATAAGTATCAGATTGGGCTACGATTGGCAATTCTCTGAATAATTTAAAATGAATTAAAAAATTCATTATCAGCTTAAAAGTTCAATTTTATGAATGTAACTACATTTTTCGAACGATTTATATTACATATGTGTGCGTGAGAGAGAAAAAGGTACATTTCATTCGATTTGATTGTGATTTAATTTTTATATTTAATCTAAGAGGAATTTATTTCAAAATCTCTTTCATATTAATAATAATAATGAAGTGCATGTTTGTTTCTCCGTAATATTTATGTTAACTATGTATATATGCAGGCCCTGGCTAACAGCAGGGCATACGGGGCAAATGCCCTGGGCCCACCTTCTGGAAGCGCCCCCCCCCCTACAGGCGTATGCAGAAATTCAGCAACCTAAAGAGCTCTTATGCCACTGCAAGGGGGCCTCCAGAATAGGCTTGCCCCGCGACTCCAGGTAGTCTAAGTCGGGCCTTGTATATATGTAAATAAATTACTTTTCTTTCAATTACAATGATTTTATTTTAAAAATGAAACAATGTAAGTAGTCCAATATTTAATCAACTGTGTGCATTGCAAGCATCAAGGTTCAGAAAATGTTGATGCACAATTTTTTATCTTTTTAATTTAATCTCATGTTTTTTTTGTTTTGTTTTTTAAATATATATATATGTGTGTGTGTGTGTCTGATATGTCTCTAAGACTAAAAATAATGCCCAAATTGAAATCTCTGTTGCACCTTGGGATTCGTTCCACACCTGTTTCTCCCACAGGCAGTAAAAAGGAATTTCACTGTTTCGTTTCAGCGCCTTTGAAAAAAAGAAGAGGGGGGGGGGGCTTTTAATCGAAATTTTCTTAAACAATATTGTAAGGGATTATAATGCAAGAAAAATGCTTTTCCAATTTTGTGTGATATATAACTATTTTCTGTGTTTGACAAATATATCCGGATTGACAGAGAAGAAAATGACTCAAGTTTAACAGATCTGTACAAATTAAATCCCGAGATCATTATTAAAGTTCCTCGTATCTTCTTTTATTATTAAACTCTAAGATTTAGGGGATGCTTGGATAAAGCATCGATTTCCTACAAATTTTATATTCAAACACTCTAAATTTGAATGTGATAATTAAAAGCCGCATTACAGTGTTTTATATTAAAAACCTTGTATTTTATTGAAACTGAAAGTTATAATTTTGACTTTTACTACCCCCATGTTTTCAAGTCAAATTACAAGAATTCGAAATATGAAAAAAGAATTTCGCTTTTTTACTTTCTCTTACCCATAGGGTCGAGAAAGTATTGTTTTGGGGTCAAATTTTCAAACGTGAGTTTTTTGTTATATTTACATGTTCTGAGGTCCCTGAATACGAAAATCATGTTTTTAGCGAATGGTCTGTGTGTCTGTTATCAGCATATCTTAAGAACAAATTGCAGCAGAAATTCCAAACTCGGTATTCTAAATGTGTATCATACAGGGATGCTACAGTAAGCTTTTCGTTGAGATGAAGCAAATGGTTCGTGTACAAGGACACTGAAAATATTCAAATAAATTACGTCTATGGGGGAAATTGCAGGTAAGTAGAGTTTAACATCTATAGACTGCACTAAACCAAATGAAACGAATATATATTTTGTGTAATAGAGATAGTCAACTGGCAAAAAAAAAAAAAAAAAAAAAAAAAAATGTGAGGGGGGGTTAGCCCCCCTCACACGGAACTAATTATCATATAAAACTCTTCAGAAGCCTAATTTGAATTGTTTAACACAGGTTTATATAACAGTACTCGTTATCTTACCTTTTAATCTGCAACCTGTATTTATAGTATTAAATTTCAAGGTAAGAGAAAGTCGTGTGAGTGACACACCAGATTATTTCTGTAATATTTTGAATATTCCTGATATCGGGACCAAAACGTGGGATCAAAACGGCAGGACCAAAACAGCGGGACCAGTTCGGCGGGATCAAAGTGCCATGTACACCCCAGTGCACACCCAAAGTACAAAATACATAAAATTCACTGTAGAATAAACGTTTCATCGTCAAGTATATGGCAAGTAAAGTACAAAATTTATATAAATTTACGAATCCGGCAAAGAAAAGATTAAAAAGTACTGCTTACTACAAAAATTACCTCTAAAGCTCGACACTAAGATTTCTATTTGTGTATAACCGTAAGGTTTTTTTTTTTTTTTTTTTTTCATTATTATTATTATTTTATCAGTATTCTTCTTTTAAGTCATGAATGTTAAGTAAGAGAAAGTGACATTAGTTTACAAAGTCGAATTATTAAATAATAATAATAATAAATCTATTTTATTAATAATCTATTTAAAATTCATGCTATTGTTTTGTTAGGGGAAAAAAAAAAAAAAAAAAAGATAATTATTTAAAAAATTGATACGTTTTACAGGAATAATAATAATATTATAGTTTTAAAAAATTAAGAACACGCTTTTATAGAAACGTGAACTAAAAAAGCACAAAATATCTATCTTAGTATTAAAATGCAGGGTAAGGGAAAATCGTGTGAGTGACACACCATAATATTTACATACATTTAGATCTTTAATTAAAATACCTTAGAATTAAACAAAAACCATTTAAAAAAAATCTTCCCTGACTGGGATCGAACGCTGGACCTTTAGAATCGTAGCGTGGAGCCTTACCTCAACGCCACATTGTTTACGTACGGAAAGTATTTTTTTACAATATAAATTTTTTGTTTGCTCCCAGAGCAGTTACAAACATACATACATACAGGTAAAGCTAATAAAAGCGTGTTAAAAACAGTTATATATAATTAATTGTTGTATACTTAATTGTTATGTCCTACACGCAGACTACGCCCGCTTCGCTGATCACTATAAATGAATTTTCAAAACAATTGAATCACTGTTTATGTCACATTATAATATATTTATTAAAAAAAAACTAAAAGAAGTTACCTACATCGAAATCACTCTAAACCTCGTTTTGGAACCCGTTGCCTACGGCATTTCTTTTTCGCCCCACTTCATCGGGTCCAGGGTTCCCACTGCCTGCAGAAAGTCATTTCCAGGGCACTTTCAGTTTAGATGTTTATCGGCGATATGTGGATCTCTGCTATTATTTAAGAACAACGATTTTAAATATTATTAAATAAAATTAAAAGTAGATTTTATTTTAAAAGGAATTAAATAAAAGAACCAATACAGGTTAATTAAACATAAATTTTAATTAGTTTAATACTTTCTACTATATACTACCATCCCCCCCCCCCCCCATAAATACTATAAATTATTTTTTTTTTTTTTCCAAAAGTATTAATAATAATAAAAAAAAAGTTATACTATAAAAAATTATACATAAATATAACAATTTTTTTCTACTGCATTACCATTTGATTTTCAATAAATATAATAAATTAAAAAAGGAAAAGAAAAAGAATTTTCGCCTTCAAATAAAGGAATTAAAAAAAAAAAAAAAAGTAGTGTAATAGCTGTTGCTAAGATATGTAGACGATTGAAATGAAAAAATAAACTTTAGGAAAATGAAACCAATATTTAAAATCAGGAAATAATAATAATAATAATAATTAAAAAGATTCAAATTCGAAATTCGAAAAAATTTCGGTGGGTGCATACCTAGAAGGTCCCAGGTGCCCATTTGCCAAGTTTTGTAGCTCTGCGATCAGTAGTGTGAGTACCAGAGCACAGATACTTCTCTTTATTTATACTAGCAGGCTTTGCCCGCTTCGCAGGTCACTAAATTTAAAGGAAACTCTTTTCTATATAGCTTTATAAAAATAAATTAAATTACTGAAATTGTTCAAAAGCTCGCTTCAGGTCCCTACTGCCTTCGGCAGCGATTTGGTCATCCACTGCAACCACTTAATGGCTGATTCCAAAGCTTTTTTTTTCGGCATCAAAAATCTTTGCACGATAATATGGGGATGATAGATCTATATATATTATTATATCTATAATCACATAAATCTTTTCGAAGTTAGAATAAAACTTAATTTGAAAAAAAAAAAAAAAAAAATGTAACTTTTTTGTTTATTCACCAAAAAAATTGATGGAAATTGAAATGCAAGTTGGTCTTGTGGGGTACAGGCTGTATATTATATTTTTGTGTTCGTGAGAGAAAATTTAAAAGAATTTGAAAACTGCAATTTTTAATCCCACTTCAGAAACATGTGACTTCATGTGAAGCAGATTTTTTTTTTTTTTCTCCTAACGGTTTCCATACAATCTTCTGCTGTTGCCACCTAAAATTCACACTTTAGTTAATTTTAAAAAATCTAATTGTCCGATTGATAAGCTGTTTAATGCATCGGATTCACAAAAAATTTCCCTTTCATTTGGTATCTTATTTGTAACGATACGACTAATATTTCTAATTTATTTTCTAATCTTTCTGATTTATTTTCCTCATTTTAAATAAATGTACTTTTTTTTTTTAAATTATTATTATTATGTCGAAAAAAAAGTTGGCAACAATTAAATTATGGATAAAATTTAAATGGCTTATTTATCAGAAATTAGAAGGTTATTATTTTCACATTTTAATTAATTAAGAAAAAACTAATCAAAAATTCGAAAATCTGACTTCGATGTGCACAATGACCCTTCGGGGGGCACCTTTGTGTTAAAATCTCGTGACTGTCCGAGCTACCGTTTTCGAGAACAGTGAAATATATATACAAATATCGCTCACTTAATAGTATAAGATAGACTAGCAGGCTGCGCCCGCTTCGCTGGTCAATATATTTAAATGAATTTTTAAAAGGGTTGAATAACTATTTATTTTTATATCACATTATAAAAAAAAAAAATAAAAAAAAAATAAGCACACTGAAATAGCACTAATCCTCGGTTCGGGTAACTGCTGCCGCTGCCTATAGCACCTCCGGACTTGCGCTCATTGGGCGGTTTCTATTCGGAATCCTTTGATGTGGTGAGCCGAGCTCACCGGAGCTCAAAGCCCTGGAACGGGGTCCCCTGCTGAGATAATTGCGGGGCTGGGGGTAGATATCTTTGTCAATTTTGCATGCTTTCCTTTGAGGCAACTGCGCAATCTGATAAAAAAGGGCTACAACTGATGACAAGACATTTGGCTCTTTGTGTCGGAAGCGTGATTAATGACGTTTTGAGCGTTGATCTTGAGCCCAAGTGGATACTGGCCTACTGCATCGGGTCCAGGTTCCCACTGCCTACAGAAAGGTCTTCCCCGGGCACTTCAATCTGGGTATTTATCGATGGCAGGTGGATCTGCTATTATTTATCATAAATATCATAAATAAAGAAAAAGTAGATTTTCTTTTAAAAAGAATTGAGTAAATAAAAAACAAATTTTAATTAATCATAAGTTTAATCCTTTCCACTATATACTATCATTTTTTTTCCAGTAAATGCTATAAATTAATAAATTAAACAAAAAAAGAAGAAAAAAATCCCGCTTAAAGGAATTAATTAAAAAAATGAAAAATAAAAAGGTTTTGTACTATCAAAATCATACATTAAGCGTAAATATAACTGTTATAAATACGTTTTTATATTAAAAATTTAATATACTTAATTTCTTCTACTGCATTACCATTTGAATTTCAATAAATATAATAAATTAAAGAAAGAAAGAAAGGGCGTGTTCAGTAGAGCGCCCGATCCACGACCGGTCGAAAGATTCCGAGCCAAAGCGTTCAGTGGTGTCGACCGATCGAGAGCGATCCAGAGTCACATCGTTCAGTGGAATGGACCGATCTCGACCGGTCGTGGATCAGAAAGCCCAGAAAAATTTCTTGATCCATTGGGTCACGTGATGGATCAAATGCGCAATAGGTTGAAAATCAGGCTCTGATTGACATTACGCAGTGAAAACCTGAACAATGAACACCTGTCTTTGACAATGATTGTTTATTTGTTTGATTAGCTGAGGATTAATACAGATGTACCTATTTATATGCATTGTTTGTGCTGTAGAAAATAAGGTAAGTAATTCCATAAAATGCTAAACTATATTATGTTTATTTATTTATTGTGTAAAAAAGATTTTTTACGTAATAACGATTTTCGATACGTAATTTTTTTTATTGATGAACGTAACATTCAAACATAAAATTAAAACAAAAATTTACACAATTTTAATTGAAACAAAAATATATATATATATTTTTTTTTTTAATTCGGACGCTATCATATTTTGTTAATTTAATATATAAAAATAAGCTGGGAAGAATTATATTTCTTTTTTTTTTTCAGACAAAGCTTTTCATTCATGCGATTGTTTTTTGTTTACAAATAGAAAAGTTTGTAAACGATTGTATTTTTTACCTTTAAAACAATAAGTTAACTATAAGTAAATAAATTAAAATCCTTCCACATATTTTTAATTTAGGTAAAAATAAGTTTAAGATGTCAATTATTAAATTTAATAAACCAAACAGACTGTAAAAAAAGTAGCTATAAAATTATGCAGTGTTGTTTACATTGCTAGTTTATTTTAATATTCAGTCGGTAATAAGAGAAAAAGGTCTTTATATTGATTCATAAATCGAAGAAGAAAGTAAGATTATTTTTTATATAAATCCATTACTGAACAGCATATTTCATATTTTATATAATTTATTTATTTATTTTTTTTTTCAAAAACGTTTTTGTTGTACATTTCTGTTCATAATAAAATTCGAAGAGAAAGAAAGGTGTTTTAAGTGCTCATTTAAGATAAATCTACTCTGCTCCTTTAAAAATAAATGTAACGTAACATTCTTAACATTTTCATGATTAAAATTTATACGTGAATTTAGAAAAATCATAACCAAAGTAATGTATATTAGTAATTTGTCAGTACAATCAATTAATAGCTTCTTATTTTTTGTTAGCAGAGTACAGAATTCTACATTAATAAGAAAGAAGTAAAACTGTTATTACATAAAAGATCTTTCTTTCTTTTTTTTTTTTTTTTTTTTTTTTAAAGAAAAAACGTAATATAGTTTAGCATTTTATGGAATTACGTATTAAAAGTCCAGACAAAATAAACAGAAATACAATAACTTGCTAATTGCTAATACAGGTCAAATTAGATAGATGGCGCTGCTCCTATCACGTCAAAAATTTTCCAAAGCGTTCAGTAGATTCCTGGCCCGATCCAAGACCGGTCCAGGATCAGTGACGTCATCGCCCGGTCGAATTGATCCATCTCGGGCGCTCTACTGAACACGCTCAAAGAAAACATCCCGCCTTCAAATAAATGAATTAAATAAATAAAAAATAAATAGCGTAATACCCGTAGCTAAGATACGCAGACGATTGAAAAGAAAGAAGAAAATTTAGAAAAGGGAAACCGAGAAGCCAATGTTTAAAAATGAAAAAAAAAATAATAATAATTCTAAAAATTCAAATTCGAAATAAAAAAAAAATCGATGAGGTGCACCCCTGCAGGGTCCCATCTACCAAGTTTTGTAGCTCTGCGATCAGTAGTATGAGCACCAGAGCGCAGACACATATATACACAGATACTTCTCCTTATTTATATCATAGATATAGTAATTTATATAGATCTATCATCCTCATGTTATCGTGCAAAGATTTTTGATGCCGAAAAGAGTTTTGGCATCAGCCATTAGAGAGTATAAAACCATAGATATAGTAATAATATATAGATTGATCATGGGTGGGGGGGAGTGATTCCTTCTCACTTGGTAAAAGGCGACGATTTTACCAGAATATGGCCGTCTTTCCCCGAGTGAATATACACGGGAATACACACGAATATTTTAGCTAATAAAATTTATGAATAATTTATTTACTAAAGGTGAACTAAAAACTCCGGATACAGTTTCAAATTCATTTTTTTTTTTTTTTTTCCCAATACCACTTAATGGCTGATTCCAAAGCTGTTTTTTCGGCATCAAAAATCTTTGCACAGTAACATGGGGATGATAGATCTATATGTATCACTATATCTATGTATAAAACCCGGAAATACTAATAGAATAGAATGCTAATGAATTTTGAAAATGCCAAAATATTGCGCGGCTTTTAAGTGTTCTAATATGAAAAGAAATGGGATAAGATTTCATAAGTAAGTTATATTCAAATAATTTATGAAAAATATAATTTTTATAATCAGTTGCTTTGTTATTATGAAATAATTACTGTTTTCATATTTAATGGAATACTTTTTTTTTTAATTTTTAATATTTTATATTAGTAATATGAAAATTTCAAAATTCTTTTAAATGTAGTTAGCAGCCGCGGAAGTTTTAATATATAACTAGTATGTTGTAGCCACCATAAAACTTTCTTCTATGTATAATTGTATACAAATTTACGCATTACTAATTATTTATTAAATTATAATTTATTAAAAAAAAAAATTCCACGATGAATGCAGACGATTTTTATCTCAAAGAAGTATAATAATAAATGCCGAAAGAAAGTCAGTTTTGTGCAGACATGAGTATACTGAAGTATAGTTAAAAAAAAAAGAAAGAAAAATGGGTATCTGGAGTTCTTCATTCTCTTTTAGTACATAAATTATTCATAAATTTTATTTGCTAAATTATCTGTGTGTATTCCTGTGTATATTCACTTAGGAAAAGGCATCCATAAGAGAGTAAAATGGCCGTACATTTCCAAACGAAAAGGCATTACTTTTTTCCCCTCAATGATCAATCTGTGTCTTATTACTATATCTATGATTTATATAGATTATGCATAGATATAGTAATAAGACATAGATTGATCATTGAAGGGGGAAATGTGATACCTTTTTAACTCGGGAAAAGACGGCCATTTTACTCTCTTATATGGATGTATTTCCCGAAGTGAATGTACACGGGAAAACACACAGGTAATTTAGCAAATAAAATTTATGCACTAAAAGTGAATGAAAAACTCCAGACACCCCTTTTTCTTTCTTTCTTTCTTTTCGTTTTCCTTCCCCCCCCCCCCTTTTTTTTTTTTTTTTTTTTTTTTTTTACTATAGTATAATCATGTATCTGCACAAAACTGTTTCTTTCAGTATTTATTATTATTATGCTTCTTTGAGATAAAAATCGTCTGCATTCATCATGAAAAATAATTTTAATAAACTGTAATTTAATAAATTATTTGTATTGCGTAAATTTGTATAGGATTATATGCATAGATATAGTAATTTATATAGATCTATCACCCCCATGTTAACGAGCAAAGATTTTTGATGCCGAAAAAGTTTTTTGGCATCAGCCATTAGAGAGTTAAAACTTGAAAATAAGAATAGAATGGTAATGAATTTTGAAAATGCCGAAATATTGCGCGGCTTTAGTGTTCTAATAAATATACGAAAAGAAATGGGATAAGTTTTCATAAATAAGTTATATTCAAGTAATTTATGTAAAATATAATTTTTATAGTTGCCTGGTTATTATGAAATAATTGCTGTCTTCATATTTTATGGAATGTTTTTTTGAAATTGTAATGTATTTAAAAAATTTATGTTAGTAAGTAATATGGAATGCTCAAAATTCTTTTAAATATAGTTAGTAGTCGCGGAAGTTTTAATATTTAACTAGTATGTTGTGACCACCACAAGTCTTTTTCCATATATAATATTATACAAATTTACGCCATACAAATAATTTATTAAAATTATTTTTCATGATGAATGCAATGATTTTTATCTAAAAGAAGTATAATAATAATAAATGCCGAAAGAAAGACAGTTTTGTGCAGACAGGAGTATACTAGAGTATATTAAAAGAAAAAGAAAAGGAAAGTTAAAAGAAAGAAAAAGGGGTATCTGGAGTTTTTCATTCTCTTTTAGTTCATAAATTTTATTTGCTAAATTACCTGTGTGTATTACCGTGTATATTCACTCGGGAAAATACATCCATAAGAGAGTAAAATGGCTGTCTTTTCCCGAGTAAAAAGGTATCACTTTTCCCCTTCCAATGATCAATCTATGTCTTATTACTATATCTATGATTATATATAGAAGAAAGTCTTGTGGTGGCCACAACATACGAGTTACATATTAACCCTACAAGGCACCCAGTTCCATATGTGGAACACAGACTTTAATCGTTCCTATAGCTATAAAACTATTAGTAGCGACATCTCTTGACATCTTGATAGAAGATATTGACATTTAGCAATGTAGTAATACGAATCTTTACCTAAAGATGTCGTTCGTGTTTTTGTTATAGTGCTCTCAGTGTGAAATTTGAACGAAAGTGATACGTTAGTCGTTTGTCTGAATTCAAAAATAAAAAAAGAAAAGTTATTGAAGAGTTTTGACTCGAAAAAAAATACTGTGTGTTATGACGAAGTGTATATTTTGCATAGGTAAGTTGTTTTTTATATTACAATAATAAACGTATTAGTAAATCATATTTTTATGTATGTTCCACATACGGTACGTTGAGCTTTATTGTCCATTTTTACTTATACGTACTTACGATAACTTTCCTTGTCAGTACTTTGATTTTATTGCAGATAATGTCGCGAAGAAGACTGCGTGATGAAGATATTGAGGGTTTCTTCAATATTCCTTCTGGAAGTGAAGATGAACAAGAGCGTGATGATGACAACGAAAACTAGTATGTTGTGGCCACCACAATACTTTCTTCTATATTTTCCTATACATATTCAATCAGTAACAATATTAAAAAAAAAAAAAAAGATTTTTTTTTTTTTTTCCTTTTTTTTTTTTTTTTTTTTTGTGTGAAAATTAATACATATTCAATCACTAACAATAATAAAAAAAAAATCGATAACTTTGTTTTAAATTATCACAGATTTATGGTTCAACCATTCGTTTTAAAGGTATTGACGAGATCTTTCGAATGATACCCATCTTCAAAATTTAACCCCCCCCCCGGGGGGTACTTCCCCCCCAGGGGGGGAACCGATGCCCCCCATGCACAATTTTTTTTCCCTAGTTAACTACTACTATCATCAATAATTCAAATTAATTTTACAATCACAAGTTTAAAATAACTCTCATGCCCATTTATACGGAATTTTGTCCTATGCTGCCATGTTAAAAATTTGCATAAAATGCGATTACAGCGCCACCTGTTGAGCTATTGATCCCCAAATCTAATGGGCACCAGTTCATGTCAGGGTGCAACTAAATACCAAGTTTGGTTAAATTTCATTCATATGTTCGTGAGATACAGCGTCCACAAAAAAATGATACAGACAGACACACAGACAGACAGACAGACACACAGACAGACATTTTCTAAAAACTATCAATTCGTGTTCAGGAATCCCAAAACGTGTAGATCCGTCAAAAAACGGAGGTCGAAAATTTTCGCGAATCCAATACTTTCTCTATATTACATATAGAAGAAAGTAAAAATTCAGTCCATCCAAAACTTTTTATCCGAGCCACTTAGTGACGTGGAAGCTTCCTTATTTCCGCAGAGACATCAGTGTTCGTCTCCCGTCAACGAGGTTCTTAGGAATATTGAAAATCGTCAGCCAGAAATATCAGACCCTCAGCCTAGTATATCAGGAATGACTTAATGGCAACTACAGGTACCATTAACACAATCTCGGGCACCTAGACGATCATCGAAGAATCAAAATTACAAATTATTCTTTGATAATTATTATACGTCGCCAGAGTTGATTACTTATTTGGCCAAAGAGGGAATACAGTGGCTGGGAACTATCAACAAAGGTCGTTTAGGAAAATACCTCAAAATACCTACCATAAAAGACCTAAAAAAGGAAAAGGTTCAGAGAGGTTATTCAGAGCAATGGGTAGCAAATTGTGATAATACAGATATTGTCACCGTTATGTGGTACGATAACAAACCAGTCGTTTTATCATCGTCTTTTGTGGGTCAAGAGCCAATAGAAATAGCAAGAAGATACGGAAATAAACAGAAAAAGTATATACAAGTGGATTGCCCGCAAATAATCAAAATATATAACCAGCATATGGGTGGTGTGGACTTCCTAGATTCGTTCCTAGGGAGATATAAAATAAAAATTAGGACCAGAAAATGGTACTTGAGGCTATTTTATCATCTTCTTTATGTAACTCTTATCAATTGCTGGTTATTGTACGGGGAGCAGCAGCATACGCCAACCCCAATGAAACAGAAGGACTTCAAATTTGAAATAGGAAAAAGTTTATGCATGTTTGGGCTATCGATAAACAAAAAGAGAGGTAGACCAAGTTTATCTGATGAAATTGAAAATAAAAGGCAGAAGACAATTACATCAATCCTACCTCCTCGTGATGTCAGACGTGATGGGTTTGAGCATTTTCCTGTTTGGGGTGAAAAAAGACAACGATGCAAATATCCTGGTTGCAAAGGAAAAACATTCTTATCTTGCGACAAATGTCGCATAGAACTTTGCCTAAATAAATATAATAATTGTTTTAGATCTTTTCATCAATAAAAAAATAACAAATTTATTATATTAGTTATATGATTTTGTTTATTATAAATTGCAATATATAAAAAAGTAAAATATATACAGTGCGTTGCATGAATATAAACGCACCTTTTCCAATAACAAGAAATAGAATTTTTAAAATTTTAAAAGAAGGAAAGCGACTTACAGTTTTTGCATATGACTAACAACTGAATAAGGTGCTTTGAGCAAGTATGTTTAGGCTCATGCAAGCTTATGTAATGAATGTTTAAGCATTTTCTTATTTTTCACTGTTTTTCGTTTGTTGCACGAAATTAAACGCACTCTGTATTTTGCGTTTAAAATTTAACAGAGCCGCCGGAATTAAATTAAAACACAAATAGTCGTGTTGCTAAAAGTCTCTAAAATCAGTTTTAATGCTTGAGTGCAAAATTTAAGTAGTTTGTACAGGATGGCAAGAGGAAAAACTTTGACAGTAGACGAGAGGATAAAAATCAACTTTATGCGTGGTAAAGGCTTTAGCAATCGCGAAATAGGGCGCTGAATCTGAAGAAGTGATAGTGTTATGCAAAATTATATAAAGAAAGGAGCAAATTATGGGAAAAAAGCGTATGAGAAGCGAACAGGAAAGCTCACCAGTTACGACAATTGTCGAATATGCAACGCTGCAAAGAATAAGAATATTTCCTGTGCGAAGATAAAGGCTCAACACAAGCTGGATGTTCATAGGACAACCATATGAAGAACTACCAAAGCTGCAATATTCATTAAATTTAAGAAAATGAAGACAAAACCACCCCTCACTCAAAGGCACAAGGACATGCGGTTGGAAAGGGCAAGAAAATAGATTCTAGATCGACTAAATTGGGGAAAAGTCATCTTCTCAGAGGAAAAAAAGTTTAATCTCGATGGCCAGGACGGATTTCATAGCTACTGGCACGATATGATAGCCGAAGAAACGTACTGTTCAAAACATCAATCTGGAGGTGGGTCTGTCATGGTGTGGGCACCCATAGTTTTTAAAGGAACTTTCGAATTAGAGTTCGTGAAGAACAGTATGAACTCTGTAGAATATGTCCAGATGTTCACAAGGAACCTTGCCGTCAAGCAGTCAAAAAATCGTTAAGAAATTATATTTTTGTGCAAGATTGTGCATCTGTACACACAGCACATATCGTGAAAAAATGGTTTCGTGACAATAAAATTAAAGTTCTGGATTGGCCCTCAAAAAGCACCGATTTAAATATAATGGAGAACGCATGGGGTAATCTGGTTCACCGTGTTTACGCAAACGGAAGGCAGTTTAACACGAAAGATGAACTAAAATCGGCAATTCTGTTAGCTTGGAAGACAATCAGCTTGGATGACCTCACGCCACTATATTAGTCAATGCCTAGGCGTTTACTCGCTCTTCTAGAAGCCCATGGTGGCTTTACAAAGTATTAGATACAGTATTTGTTACACAGTTATTTATTTTTTACATGTGCGTTTAAATTCATGCAACATGTATATTTGTCATAAATTCAATAAAATTACTTTCTAAAAATTCATATTGCTTTTTCACTGTTTTGACTCGTAATTTCATTTCTTGAATCATACACATACAGTTTGCATCAAGTGTCACCTATTCATATTTTTACTTTCTTCTATATGTAATATAGAGAAAGTATTGGATTCGTAAAAATTTTCGACCTCGGGTTTTTGATGGATTTACACGTTTTGAGAGCTGTAGAACACGATTTGACCCTTTTTAGAAAATGTCTGTCTGTCTGTCTGTCTGTCAGTCTGTGTGTGTGTGTGGGGGACAAAATTTTGTGGCAACTGTATCTCAGGAACTACTGCACAGAATTTCATACAAATAAGTATGTAGTTGCACCTTGACATAAATTAGTGCCTATCAACTTTTGGTAAAAATTGTCATACAGGTTGCGTTGCCATCCCGCTTTTTCTAAATTTTTAACATGGTGATATAGGACAAAATTTTGTATAAATGTGCATAAAGAGAATTATTTTTTAGTAATCATTATGAAATTTACAAGAATTATTTATAATAGAGGTAGTCAACTGGGGAAAAAATTTTGTATGCGTAGGAGCCTCGTGAACCCCTCTGGGGGGGGAAGTCCCCCCTCGAGGGGAGTAAATTTTCAAGATGGGTATCTTTCGAAAGGTCTCGTCAATACCTTTAAAACGAACGGTTGAACTATAAATCTGTGATAATTTAAAACAAAGTTATCGATTTTTTTTACTTCTAACAAAAAGTAACTTAGAAAAAAAATCGTATATATATATATATATATATATATATATATATATATATATATATATATTTAAATATTGTTACAGCGTGAATTTGTATAGGAAAATATAGAAGAAAGTCTTGTGGTGGCCACAGCATACTAGTTTTATTTCTCTTCTGTATCATTCCAATTCTTAAAGCTAAGGTGCGTTTATATTCATGCAACGCACTGTAATAGTTATTTCATTTTGTTTAAAATAATAAGTCACTAACTGAAAAAAATTCAAATAGGACACTATTTCCAAAACAATTCAATTGTACTATTTTAATACCAAAAAGTATAGTTAGGGCTCAGTGTACCGTATTGGGAACTGAAATAAAAAGTTGATTTTTCCGTAAAATATGGTTTTATTTTTATTTTTACAAGTTTTTCCCTATCTTCTGATCACTAATTACAACCTATATATTTTTGTCGCGCACTAAAAAAAAATTGAGCCTTGTAGGGTTAAAACTTCCGCGGCTGCTAACTACATTTAAAAGAATTTTGAGAATTCCATATTACTTACTAATATAAAATATTTAAAAAATATTAAAAAAAAAAAAAAAAGTATTCCATTAAATAGGAAGACAGTAATTATTTCATAATAATAACAAAGCAACTGATTATAAAAATTGTATTTTTCATAAATTACTTGAATATAACTTATTTACGGAAACGTATCCCATTTCTTTTCATGTATTTATTAGAACCAGAACACTTAAAAGCCGTATTTCGGCATTTTCAAAATTCATTACCATTCTATTCTGTTACTATTTTCGAGTTTTAACTCTCTAATGGCTGATGCCAAAAAACTTTTTCGGCATCAAAAATCTTTGCTCGTTAACATGGAGATGATAGACCTATATAAATTACTATATCTATGTCTATGAGATTATGTATGTAATTAGTTTATCGTCTGCTGAAAAGCTTTAATTCCCATTCGTTTATAATTTATGACCTTGATAGTTATAATTTTTCTTAAACTGTTTAACAATAAATGAACTGAAAACATTTGACATATAATTAACAAATTGCATTTTTTCTAAATTGTGTAAAATCTTAAAAATAAAATAAAATTGTGGCAACAGTAGTTAAATATAATGGAATACCTCCATCTAATTTCAACTAATAGTGTTCTTTTTATATTATTATTATTATATAATTGTTAACTGCTGCAGCTGCAAGAAAAAATACGTCAGATCGAAAGGTATCATGGTACTTAATTTAGTAAGTACAATTGTTAATACACTATTTGTTTTACATAAAATATTAATAATTAAAAAAAATTCGTGTGGCACTCGAGGACTGCCGCGGTAAAGCTATCCGCGTTTGTAATGATCGATAGATGGCGCTTTGTGAACACTGCAGTTGTTAGTAAACATAGCCACGTGTGTTCCATTAGTGTTCCTTTGTTATTCTACTTAATATTCGTACTATAATTTCTCCGCGATTACATTATGGAAAATTGATTGCTTTTGGAAAAAATACTTCAGTTTATTCAAAGTACGATCGGAAGTAGATTTTTAACTGAAGTTGAACAAATATTAATTTCAAATCATCTGATTAATTCTTTACTTCCATTAGCCGAAGCAACTGAAATTTTAAATTTATCATTTGGAAATAAATGGAAGCTGAATTCTGGATTTCTTGATTCTTTGGAGTTACACTGTGGCACACAAAAGTATGTGTTATCTTTTTTACCGTATTTATTCATTTTTATTCAATAAATATATGTGAAACTAAATATCGGCAAGCAATGGCGGCTGTATGGAATTCGAATTAAACCATGTTTATTGTAATTTCACCTTAGCCCACCAGAGGGCGAGCATTTCATTACAATCGCGGATTGCATAGCATTTTTTATCAACTTATGCAATTATAATTATTTATTTAATTTATTTATGCAGTATTTTTTTTTTCTTTGATATTAATTCAAGTTACACTTTTTGAGCGTGGTGACCGATAAGAAAACAAATTTTTTTCTTATTGAATAAATGAGAATGTATCCGCAATGAGAATATATCAAAAATATCCGCAATCGATTTGTAGGTATCGAAAACCTCGATGTACCAAATTTGAATGATCTAACTCTATTTTTTGAGAAAAGGTATTTTAATAGGTTTTTAAAGGCCTGCAAGTCGAATGGGGATATTCAAGTTTTTTCTTTGATATAATTTCAAGTTACACTTTTTGAGCGTGGTGACCGATAAGAAAACAAATTTTAATAGAGAAAAGGTATTTAATAGGTTTTAAAGGCCTGCAAGTCGAATGGGGATATTCAAGGATTTTCTTTGATATTAATGAATAAGATAACAATAATGATAAGAAAACAAATTTTAATAGAGAAAAGGTATTTTAATAGGTTTTAAAGGCCTGCAAGTCGAATGGGGATATTCAAGTTTTTTCTTTGATATTAATTCAAGTTACACTTTTTGAGCTTGGTGACCGATAAGAAAACAAATTTTAATAGAGAAAAGGTATTTAATAGGTTTTAAAGGCCTGCAAGTCGAATGGGGATATTCAAGGTTTTTCTTTGATATTAATGAATAAGATAACAATAATGATAAGAAAACAAATTTTAATAGAGAAAAGGTATTTAATAGGTTTTAAAGGCCTGCAAGTCGAATGGGGATATTTAAGTTTTTTCTTTGATATTAATTCAAGTTACACTTTTTGAGCGTGGTGACCTATAAGAAAACAAATTTTAATAGAGAAAAGGTATTTCAATAGGTTTTAAAGGCCTGCACGTCGAATGGGGATATTCAAGTTTTTTCTTTGATATTAATTCAAGTTACCTTTTTTGAGCGTGGTGACCGATAAGAAAACAAATTTTAATAGAGAAAAGGAATTTTAATAGGTTTTAAAGGCCTGCAAGTCGAATGGGGATATTCAAGTTTTTTCTTTGATATTAATTCAAGTTACACTTTTTTAGCGTGGTGACCGATAAGAAAACAAATTTTAATAGAGAGAAGGTATTTAATAGGTTTTAAAGGCCTGCAAGTCGAATGGGGATATTCAAGTTTTATCTGATCTACTTTATACACAAATTTTACGCGTACAGCTATTCACTGTTGTACATAAATGATAGATACCTACCTATACATCTATATACTTTCTCACAAACAGCTGCTTACGTATTCTTCCGATTTCGGAGCAGCTCGTCTCGATCCGTGCGAGCTTCGTACAGCCGAAGTCTACCGAACTGTGTTAGGTTTTTTTTTCGTTACGGAATTTTTTGATTCGGTCGCCGCGCTCAAAGCCCGCGATAAAAGCTATACAATAGCTTAAAAAAAAAAAAATCTTCTCAGAAGAATAAGCAATTTTACATAATAAAGTACTTTTATTTGTCATTGAAACAAATCTGTAACTAATTTCATAATTTGTATAAATGTAAGTTTATATGTAATTACATTAATTTATCCATATATTACAAGAACTATTTGAACGCACCTGAAAGTTTGACCTGTCAAAGTCTAGTATAAAGATAATATAGTTAAGTTATGCAGCTGAATTTTTTAAGGTTGATTGTAAATTGCAGCATGTGGGGGTAATTTTGACCACTTATTGCATTTTTTAACTTCGTATTATTATTATTATTATTATTATTAAATTTCAATTGAAAATAATTTTGCTTAAAATAATTAGGAGTAACTAACTTTTCAAAAACATCCCATTAAATCTTACAACAACGCACAGAATTACAAGAAAAATCGGGTAATTGTGACCATCAATAGGAAAGTATAAACCCTTTGGATTTCTTTTTATGCGGACTGATATAGATTTTGTTGTGGACATTGAGACCACTATACTGTTTTTGATTTGGTGTTAAAGTATTTCTAACTGCACATAATTCTAATATTTCTTGTTTAGAAAATTACCTTATAAAATAAATAAATAAAACAGAATGAAATCTTGCACTAGAGGTGTTATAAATTATTTAACAAATCAAAATAAATGTCTAAGTCCAGTGTCTCTGATAGGTTTAAAAAGAAATAGGGTGCTGTTAGCGGGAGAGAGAGAGAGAGAGAGAAAAAAAAAAAACTTGTTTCTTGAAGTCAGTTTTGGATTCTTAAGGGCATATTTAACTTTTAAAATCCCTACACTTAATTTCAACATTCAGTTTTAAGTATCGTTACAAGAAAAAGTTCTACATTTTCTTTACACTTTAATTTTGCTGTTTTACTAATATATGATTTAATGTTGATCATTATACACAACACTTTTATTTAAATTTATAGCATATCTTCAGACTGGAAGTTATTTTCAACAAAAGGCAGTAAGGGTGCAATTTCTTTAGCAAGGGGCAAGGAGGATGCTATTTTTTCAACCATTGGGCAAGCAGAGTGCAGCGTCCTCCGAAAACTGCTTGAGGGAAACTCTGTAAATCTGTTCAGAA
The DNA here is from genome assembly GCA_963930645.1 of Salticus scenicus. Lineage (NCBI taxonomy): Eukaryota > Metazoa > Arthropoda > Arachnida > Araneae > Salticidae > Salticus > Salticus scenicus. The sequence continues at coordinate 405,788 of CAWVNO010000753.1, forward strand.
ACAGCAGTTTTTCCTGAAAAAACATGCATAAATGCCCTCCCCCACCCCTCCAATCATTTGTGACTCGTCTCTATGTGTTTCCAAAAACGAAAACCCTGCGTGTGATTTGATTTTTGGAAACATATAGAGACAAAGAAAACCTTCGTCGATACTGACTCATACTTGGTTATAGATTTTGTGATTCTATAATTTTGTAGCTTCTTTGACATTTTATAATTTTCCAGCTTGACTTTTCTTCTTGACTTTATTTATTTATTTATTTTTTCCTTCTTCAACATATTGGTTAAAGAGAGGCTTCCTGAGAGTTATAAATATAGTAAAAGGAAGTGGAAACTTCTTCATGTAATATGATCTAAGCATTATGAAGCAGAATAATTAAAAAAAACTTTAATATCTGTAGTGTTGACCTGAAATATTTTCCTTTGGGGCTAAATAATTTTGAACATTGAGTTGCCAAATTCGGTTTTAAAAAAATTCGATACGCAGTTAAATTAACACTTGTAAACTTGCATTTCAGCTTATTAATGATGAAGGATATCTATCATAAATTTCACATCTATAGTTTTGAAAAACAAATTACCATTTTCTTGAAAATAGCGTTGATCATAATTACCTCACCTGACCCTACGTAAAAGTTTTTAAAAAATTAACAGGTGCAAAACAACAAAGCCGAGTTATAAAACAGAGGGAAGTGAGAAGAATTTAAAAGCAATGAAATTTGCATGACATGACTGATTAGATACGCCTATATGAAAATTACGCTAATTATGTGACTAATAAATATCAGATAATCACTGTTGCTCAGCAAAATTACTTATAATAAATGTTTTTTTTTTTTTTTAATTCTTGTATGTGGTAGAAAAAAAAAAAAAAATGTTTGAGTCAAATATTGAAAATTGAGTTTGGGTTACATTTACATGTCCCCTGAATCCGAAAAATAGGTTTTTAGCAGTTGATATGTGTTTGTGTGTGTATGAGAGAGAGAGAGAATGAGAATCTGTATGTCTATTATCAGTACAGTAAAACCTCTCTAAGTTGGACACCTACAGTTCCAAGAAAAAGTGTCCAGCTTATAGGGGTGTTTACTTTTCTTGATTTAATGAAACTGTATCTATGCATGCTTTTTAACTTTTAATCACATCTACATATAATATAATTAAGTATCCATGATTTATATACAAAAAATAATTAATTTGCCGATTTAAAATTTAAATTATGTTGTGGCCATTATAATACTTTCTTCTATAATTTTTTATATAATAGCGCCACATACCAGTTAACATGCAAGAAAATTGAATCAATATAGCTTCTCACAATAAAGATTTTGCACATGCATTTTGGTGCAATTTTATCCAATAGATGCTGAGATAGTCCTGTGGAAAATCAGAGAATGTGAGTCAAAATAGCACCATCTGTATGCTGATCTACACCCAAATTAAGCTGATATTCATTTTCATAACGGCCATCTCACATATGAAGTTTGGTGAATTTATTCACTCTAGAAACTGAGATATAGTTTTCCGGTGAATGGGGAAAACTGAAGCATAGCAGCAACACCTGTCAGCAGATATGCATTCAAATTGAATCAGCATCGTTTTTCACAACAGATCTCTTTCATATTAAGTTGAGTGCAACGATACACTCAAGTTATACTTGGTAGGAAAAATAAAAGGGGTAAATGAAGAGGAACTCTACCAACCAAAATGTATTTTCTAAAAGCCAATTTTTAAACAGTTTAAGTCAAAACATGCCTGTAAGCTCTCTGTGGAATATTTTCATGCAAGTATCATTCATGCAATTCAATAAAAAGAAAGATTCTTGCGCACTAAATTACAGTAATTTTTGAATGTTTCAACTGAAGAAGAGAAGTGGTTTTTTTATTAGATAAGACAGAGTTAAATATACTGTGACAATTTTTTTTTTTTTTTTTTTTTTTTAAGATATTTACAGTTTTTTCTACGAGGGATAAGTAAAATTTCTAAAATAAGAGTGAGAAAATGAACATTTATTTCTTTTTTTTCTGTCTCATCGGGTAAAAGTGTCCAACTTAGGACAGTAGTTCACTGTCCAACTTCCAAGTTAAAAGGGGGGTCCAACTTATAGAGGTTAGACATAATGTTAATCCTATGGATACATTCCGTTCCGAGAAAAAGCGTCCAACTTAGAGGGGTGTCCAACATGAGAGGTTTCACTGTATATCCAAACTCTGTATTCTAAATATCATATAGTGATGCTACACTAAACTACAAATACATTACGTCTGTGGGGGAATCTTCTTATAAGCCCAGTGTAACATCTATAGGTTTTCCTAAACAAAATGGAATGAACATATTTTTTTTTATATGCATAAAAGGATGTTTTGTGTAGCTTGTGCTATGGAAATCATTCAATATTTGTTTACAGGAATCCCCAAAGTGTCTGGATGTATTGGAGCTATACTTGGAAATTGCTGGAATTGTAATTCCTTTTGTGAAAATTAATTTTTCATGCCCATGCTGTAAATAAAGTTTTTTTTTTTTTTTTTTTTTTTTTTTTAAGTTCTGTTTTCACTCTTGTTTTTGTATAATATGTTTTAAAGTTTCCTGATTACGAAAGTCCAATTTTTCGTGGTTGATGTGTATGTATATATGTTATCAGCATAACTTAAGAACGATTAACTGACGCAGGAAATTCAGATTTGACATTTTGAAGCTCGTATAAGGTTGCCACATGAAAAATTTTGATAAGATTGGTGAGTTTGAAGGAAAAGTAATAACAGCCTTGAATTTGGGGTTGAGGAAATGTAGACACTATAACTGAGGCTGTAAGGCGAGTATTAAAACTTTTTAAATGTAATTAAATAACTATCTGCATGGACGTACTAAATCGTATAATACCTATGATTAAAGATACGCAATAAAGATAACTAACTGATACTCAAGATTTATTCATATAGCATTCAAAATATGTAATACAATACTCAAGACATGATATGAGTACTCAAGTCATGGATTAATGGTATATATATATATATTTTTTTTCCCTCACATATTATAAATCTACACTGTTAAAAATTTCTGTAAATTTACTGTAAATATTTATCCAGAGTCTCTGTAAATTTACAGTAATTCTTAGGTAAAAGTGAATAATCGAGAATCTCAATCATTATTCTGTATTTTTACGTAATTTTATTATTTAATTTTTTAATTAAAATTGAAAATGACTGTTTCTTTTAGAAAAAGCATTCCAAGTCCGAAATATATTCTCACCAATAATTAATTAATTTAATATTAGTTATTAAAAGGAATGTATAAAATTAGTTTAACATCTCCGTTTATTTTTCTCTGTAATTTTACGTAAGACATAAGATAATAGATTAGACAGAGTTTTCTGTTGAAATTTTTAACAGTGTATTTTTAATTTAATTAGTATTTTCGAATGTGAATTCTACTATAAAGTAATGTACTAGTTATTATCTTAAAAAACTTGGTTAATTAGTATTTTCACATGAATTTTGCTTCAGTGCTAATAAATTTGGAAAATAATAATAATGGATATATACAGTCGAACCTCGTTAACGTGAATCTCAAGAGAAATAAAAAATTTGTTCTTGATATTAGTAGTTCATTCTATCAGTAATTCACAAACTGATCTTCATTTTGACGGAGATTGTGCAATCAGTTCATGTTAAAAGTGATTCACGTTAAGCGCATGTTCACGTTAACGAGGTTCTACTGCATATATATTTTTTTAATTAATATTTTTTCGTTTATACATCTTTCATTTATACTTCTTTTTGCGTCAGTCCCTTGAAAGACATATAAACGGTGCATTACTGTTTATGTTATGTGCACAATCTGTCTACAAATTCAGTCAGGTGTAGATTTGATTTTGAAATATATAATGTTCATTTTCTGTAGCTGTGTCGCATAAAGCCTTTCATCGTATATTATATCTTAAATTCATATGTATAATAAAGGCCAATCAATATAATAATGTATTATAAAAAATAAACATTTTCATCCAAGTTTTTTTTTTTTTTTAATTGATTCTGTCGGATTAAAACTAAGATATGGTTTTATCCTATTTGTTTTATTTGCGGTTTTTTATAATCGTGTTAAACTAATCGTATTAACTAATGCTAAATCCCACAAAAGGACTTGGGTAGATTAATGGCTTTTTTTGCCCTATGGCAGGGGTAAATTTAAGATATTTTAATAAAATTTAATGTCTTTATTTACTGATTATACGATTGATGTTTTATCTGAAGATTGTTCAGTATTAAGTTATACAAAATTCGAAGTAGTTGTTATTTAGCAAATTTTAATGTATTTCCGTAATTTTTTTTTTTTCTTTGCTTTCTCCAGAAAAGTTTATATTACAATCAGCAAGTCAATAGCCCCTATCGCCAATTAATGGGTTATGATTTTTTTTTCTTCCAAGTTTATATTATGTACGGAATGTATTATTTAAGTTAAGAATTAATTTTAAAATTAACTAACACACACACGCACTTATATATGTATATATTAGGGTGCCCCTTAAATGAGTTTTTTTTTTTTTTTTCCATTATTTATTCTTTTGAAATCTGACACGCATACCCACTATTTTTTATTTTTTTTTTTTATCCTAAGCACTTTTTATCAAAATATCAGCGCTCTGGGATAATGTTAACACATGCCGAATTGACCGGAAAATACTGAAATCTGTATTAGGATACTAATATAGATATTAGTATTTTCTAACAGGGTTGGCAAGTTTCTTCCAAGGCGGAAAAAACCGCGGAAAAAACCATGGAAAAAACCGGCCGGAAGAAATAGGTTTCTTCCAAGTGGAAGAAATGGAAGAAACTGTTTTTCTTAAAAATTTATCCTGTAAATTGCAGATTTGTAAGATACAATGGATGCGTTGATCTTATAAACAACTTTAAGTAACTTTAAATATACCTATACAAATTTAATAACATATTTAGTTAATAATTATGAGGTTTTTTTTTTTTTTTTTTTTTTTTTTTTTTTTTATCAAAATGAGCTGATGAGCCTCAGTATCTGATGACCACATTCCAAAATACTCAAAATCCAGTAAAAAAATCAATTTCAATTTAAAACAGTATAAAGTTTTATAATTTAGACAATTTTATTTCTTTAACTGGTAATAAATAATAATTTGGATCACTTACTTATACTTTCTCATAAAACAGCTCTTAACGTAATCCAGTTAATTAAAGAACCAGTACGCAACAATTACTATTTACTGTATTACAAAATGTCATAAAAACTTTATTTTTCTTACAGTCACATACAGTACAGTCAACTCCCTCTAATCTGCATATTTATAATCTGCAAATCCTTCTAATCCATAATTGATTTTTTAATCTAAAAGAAATTTACATCACATATTTAAAAAAAATTCACATTTCTCACATTTTTACTTTTTATTACAATGTTTTTATTAACTTCGATTCTTGTTTGTTTGTTTGTCCGGTACAAATCTTGCAATCTATTTTTAATTAATTTCCCTACTAGCTAGACATTTGAAACTTTCACAGTAACTCAGAACCCGGTGACAACACAATACTTCGAAGTGAGATTTTTGAATAGTTTTCTTTTAATTAATTAAAATATGAAAATAATAAGCTCTTAATAGCAATAAAATAGCCATTAAAAATTAGCTATAATTTAATTGTTGCCGAAAACAAAATTACGAGTTCATTTTATTTCGACATAAAAATAAATACATTTAATTCAATGTGAATGTGAAAAAATTATAAAAAGTTAAATTATGCATTTCACAAAAATTGACATCATCATCAATTTAAAAATTTTATACACATTGATAAGTGCTAATGCACGATGCTAATATACGTTGTTCTAAAAGCAGTAATATTTTATTTTTAAAACCAACTTTTTTTTTTTCACTATTATTATTATTTCACTGAACTGATTCCACATGCTTAAATATTGCTTAAATATTATTTTTTAGCCTCACGTATTTTATTAATGACTCATGAGAAAATTTAAAAACATGGTATATAAAAAGTTTTTTTTTTTTTTTTTTTTTTTTTTTTTTTTTAATCTTATAAATATTTTTTATCAAACTTTTAGCATAATCCTTACTTTGAAACACAAATGGAAAAGGGTGGGGTGGGGGGAGAGTAACATTCTTATATTTATTATCCTGCAATACATACAGACTAACGCTGAAAATAAACCACTATTACATGAATGTTTAACAAAATTAATCAGCGATGAATATTATTTCCAGACTTTCAAAAATATTTTGTTTCGTATTTTTTAAATATGTTTGTTTACATTTTATAGGTACCTATTATTTGAATATGCTTAAATTATTTACCATCATACATGAATGTGTTAGGTTAGTTTTATTAATATTGAAGAAATATTTATTCTAAAATTTATTAAAAATCCTCTTTCTGTTTTGATGTCTGTCTAATTAATAATAACTGACTTTGTATCTGCAAAAGAAAACTGTAAACAAAGGCAATGATCTCTAATTTGAAAATTCCTATTATCTGCACAACCCCTGGACAAAACTTTTGAGAGTTAGAGGGAGTTGACTGCAAAACAAATGAAGTTTTTTCGTAGTTCAATACTACACTTTATTTTCAACTTAAAATAGATAAATACAAAGTATGGATTTTTTTTTTTTTTTTAATCCTAGAGAGCTTGCATGACAGTTTAAAAGTAGGTACTTATTGTATTGATACAGTTCATTGGGTACCAGCTTCGATTTTATACAAAAAGTTGTATCCTTAAAAAAAAAAAAAAGTGTAAATATTATGGCTAAAAATTCCATAATTATTAATATTATCATTTGTACTGTTTAAACGTAATATTATGAGACAGTATCTATGCAAAAAATTCTAAACATATTAGCATTGAAAAGTAAAACCCATCACCTGTATATACTTAGTGTTTGTTATAAAATAATTTATTTTTCTAAAAATATTTTTAATATTAATTGAATTATAGTTTAGATTTGGCATTATATTTATACTTTGAGTTTATATAGTTCATAAATTTTAAATTTGAACATCTGTTTTGTCTTTTGGTTGGTTTCTTCCATTTCTTCCATTTCTTCCAGTTTCTTCCGGTTTTTCCAGTTTCTTCCACTGTCCTGGAAGAAACTAGTTTCTTCCGGAAGAAACCCAACCCTGTTTTCTAATAGTATAAAAATATTAATTTCTACATTAGGATTTTCCCGTCAATTCGGCACGAGTTAACATTCCAGGGAGCTGATATTTTGCTAAAATGTGTTTAGGATCAAATTGAAAGAAATCAGGGGATATTGCGTATCGGATTAAAAAAAAAAAAAAAAAAAAAAAAAAAAAAAAGCCTCTCTCTTCCCTCCTTCCCACACTATTTAAGGGACACCCTAGAAAAAGAATATGAAAAGGTATATTCTATATCCTTATCTTTTTCGAAGTGTTTTGAAACTAATTCCAACAGTTTTCTTTCAAAAATATATTTCAGACTGTCTGTATGATTAAATAAATATCCGTGTAGTCATTGATTTTTCTTTCTGCTACCGTGCGATAGTGATTTTTCTTTGATCAACATGAATGATTACCTGGACATTTATCACGCTTCCAATAGCACAATTGCATAGATATATCGGAATAAAGTGAATAATTGATTTATGTATACAGAATACATATGATGCAGCAGTCGTATCAAGAAAAGATCTTTATTGTCTTGTAAGAATCAATAATCTGAACAAAATATTAATCTCGATTGCAAACTCACCAAGTGATGAAATCGATAAATAGTAAATATTACATCTTGTAATATAGAGTTCGATAATGTAAACTCAGTTTGACCATTAACTTATTAAAATTTTATGTTCTCTTTCTTAAAATTTAATGCGTTTTTTTTTTTTTTTTTTTGTGGCTGCCTTTTGATAACGAATCGATGCTAGACGGGGCAAAAACATAAACTTTCGCAGCACGTGAATATTGAAGGATGTGACAATTTACATGGTTAATTTTGTTTATTTATTCTCTTTTTTCTTTTTCTTTTCTTTTTTTCTTTTTTTCTTTTTTTTTTTTTTTTTTTAATTGGCAAGCAAAAACAAAGGTTTGTTTTGCCTGAAGAAATTTAACAACAAATAAAACAGCTTTTCGTGTTTTGAATGACAACATTGATATTTTCGATGCACCACTGTTGGGAGCTGTAGTAATTTTTTGTCATATTAGACTTTATTTTGATGTCATGCGTGTCAAGTATACGATTTTTAATATTGAAGGTTGCTCTGAATTCAAATGCCATGTAATTTTGTCAAAAAAGACTGAATTTAAATCGGTTAAAATTTTGGGGGCAGGGGGGGGGGAGGTTTCCAAAAGCTGTAAGGTAGTAAACATGTATTAAAAAAACCCCTACTAATTTAAAAGAACAAAAATTCTTTTGTGGGCATATATACAGACTTATTGTGCGACTGCGATAGCTTGACATGTGAGTCACGTGGTTTCAGGCTATTCTATTCATGATTATACGGTACCGTTTCTATGGTAACACAACCAAGAGTGGCTTCCGAGTTTGGCTCTGTTAACCCGTCTTTTTTTTTATGAGAAATTATAATTTGAAATTGATAATAAACTTTATGTCTGGATGCTTGAGCACCAAAATGTAGTAACTAAACTTTTTAAAAAGTTTCAGATCACTGTAGTTAAATCTCGTCTGAGTTTCTTGGCAACACGGAAACAATAAAAAGATGTTTACGTTCTTTCACTGAAATTGTTTTATAACAATTAAACAATCTTTAAGCACCGTTCTTATGATTAATTAAGTATTTAAGTTTTCCTTTGAATAAAGTAAGTATTTTTGATGTTTTATATTAAATAGGTTTATTTCTAATTCGTAAAATGGGCATTCTCAGTTTTTTGATCTTGAAGGATATTTACGTTTCTTTTCAAATGATGCTAGCTGTCCGCGAGGTTCTAAATTATGCATTGGTGATCTGTGTGATAAAATGTAAATTTGGTAGTCCGTGAAGTCGAAAAGGTTGGCGACCGCTGTTCTAGAAAATGAAAAAAAAATTCAGGGGACTTGGGTACCCTTGACTTGGCACCACTGAAGGTTTTATATAAATTTTTATTTTTCCATTTAATATTCATAAATTGAACTATTTTAGGTTTGTTCAGTAAAATATATTCAGGCAACAATTTGTAAGGTTTTTAATATATTTTTTACAGATTTTTATATTTTTAAATTGCCTTTTCTAGCTTTGCATTTTTTCACGAGTTTGTGGTCTTTAAAATGCTAAAACTTTTATAAATATTTAAGAAAAGGCTTAATATTTGTTTGGATGTTTAATAGAACCAAAGTAAAGGAATTTGGGATGGATTTTGAAATTTATTTATTCAGGACTCAAAGAGTTCCTATATTTTCTATTTATTAAAAAAAAAAAAAAAGAAAGAAAGAAAGTAAAAAGTCCTATATTTTATAATACTTTACATTTTTCCTATATTTCACAAAATTTTTCCTATATTCTCCTATTTCAGTTTAAATTCTTCTTACTTGTTTTCCGCTTTCCTTACTAGGCATCCTATTTAAATTCTCGTATCTTTCCAAAATACCGTTCATAGCAAAAATAATTGTTTTTTCTTCTAGACAGTTGGACACTCACTCTGCTAATGTGACTGGAAGTTATATGTAAATAATACTGCACACATTATAAGAAAATAACAAGATAATGAAAACTTTAATCATAAATTAATTTTATTTTCAATGTTTAATTTAAAAAAAAAAAAAAAAACCTTATAACAATCAAATTGCTTTATTTTTTAAAAAATATGTCAAGATTTCTCAAAGTTTTTGTGATATTTAAATTATTTGTTCATGATGTTCAAATATCAGAGCATTTGATTTCTTTTTTAATTTAAATCTGTTCTTTGTGGTTTAATATATGTATATATAAATGCATAACATCCACCCATACTATCAAAATATTTTTCTTAAATTAAAAAAAATATATAAATACTCCTATAAAAACAATGCATGTACGCATTCATTGCTAATGTTTTATTCAGTATCGTACTTTCATAATAAGAGTTGACTTAACTTCACAGACAATTCCAGTATGATCCAATGGATTCGAGATTGATTTTGACTTCATAGCTATAGCAATTTATCGATTAAAAAAAAAAAAAAAACTTAAGGCATGGAAGGCATAATTAAAAAAAAAAAAAAAAAAAAAAAAAAAAAAAGAGTATTTTAACAGAAAATATGACGAAAAATAAAGGAATACCCATGGCTTCAAACGAATAAAATAAAAAGTTGATTTAAGATAACTGATATATCATCCTAATATAAACACATTGTTACTTAGGGCTTAAAAAATATAATCTAAAACAAGAAATTTTTTTCATACAATCATTAAAATAATTCATAATTCCATTAATATTTTAATATTTTCACTTACTCTTTTACTTTTTTATTTGGGGGAAGGGGGGGGGGAGTTCATCAAATAGGCACTAACACTAACAGCAGCCTCAAAATGTATTCAACCAAAACCAATTACATGTAGTTAAATTGAAGTGTTGCGCAGTGCGCACGGGACTGCGCTGCCGAAGGCAGTGGGGACCCGGGACGATATTTTACCCGATCAGAAATGATTTTTTTTTTTAATTTATTTTTTTTATTTCTTTTCTTAGGACTAAAAGTTACTGTTAGTGATTCATTAATTATAGTGATTCATTTGAAAATACTGACCCGCTAGCGGGCGAAGCTCGCTAGTATTTTAATATTTTCACTTACTCTTTTACTTTTTTACTTGAGGGAAGGTGGGGGGGGGGGAGTTCATCAAATAGGCACTAACAGCAGCCTCAAAATGTATTCAACCAAAACCAATTACATGTAGTTAAATTGAAGTGTTGTGATTTTTTCTTTTTGACTTTTTAAACATTATGATGCAAAAAAAGATGTCATTATTTGAAGAATATTATGTGGACTGATGTTAAATGATACAAACTGGTATGAAAGCTGATAATTTTGAAAATATGTTCTTTTCTAAATAATGGGAAAAGTAAACAGTAATGAATCTGTTCATTTATTTTATCTGTTAAATTAGATGAGATTACATTAGGGTATTTTATTTACAAAGTCATTTAATCATTCTGAGATTACAAAATGATGTTGGAGAGTTCGTTTTTACTGAATCTCTCAATCTTCTTTTGAAATTATGTTCCTATATTTGTATGAAAAAATTCCTATATTTTCCTATTTGATTGCTTTGACCCCTGTTTATTAGTTTTTGAGAAAAAATTAAAAAAAAAAAAAGGGCATATGTAAGTAAAAATTTGCTTTAAAAAACATGATTTTTGTGATATTTATATTTTTAATATTTTTTCTTTTTAACGATATTGCAAAATCCACCCCGAATTCTTTTAAGTGAGTTCTATTGAACGTCAGGAAAAAAACAACAACATAAAAAAAAAAAAAAAAAAAAAAAAATCAAGTATTTTTTATATTATTGTTATTATTATTATTTGTTGGAAGTTTTAGCATTTTGAAGATTATAAATTCATGGAAAAAAGCAAAATGGGAAACGCAATTTAAATGTTTCAAATCTGTAAAAAATATATCAAAAACCACAAGAATTGTTGCCTAAATATATATTTTACTGAAGAAATCTAATGGAGTTCAATATATAAGTATTCAATGGAAATATAAGCTTTTATATGAAACCTTTAGAGATAAGTCAAAGGTGACAAATCCCCTTAACGGCCCTCTTCACTTACTATCGCCGGAAGCCCGAGCCAGTGTTATTCTATGGGGAAATTTTCTTTACAAATAACTTATTAACTAATACATATTTTTAAATTCTGTTTTCACATTCAGAAAATTCCCAACTGTTAAATTGACGGACCTTTTTTAAAAATGTATTTTTTTAATATTTTATTTTCAAATTGCAAAATGAAAAAAATTCACATATTGAAAATTCGTATTTTGCAGCTTCAAAATAAAATATAAAAAATTAAAAAAATATTTTTTTTAAAAAAAGGTCCGTCAATTTAACAGCTGGGAATTTTCAGAATGAGAAAACAGAATTTAAAAATATGTATTAGTTAATAAGTTATTTGTAAAGAAAAATTTCCCATAGAATAACATTACCTTCGGCTTCCGGCGGCAGTGAGTGAAGAGGGCCCTTAAGAAGTTAAGAAAGTGGGAAGTGAATACCGTTTAAATGATAGTAAAGGTATCAAAAAAAAAAAAAAAAGAAAAGAAAAGATATAGATGATTTTATAAGGAGGTGTAGCATTAAAATATCACATGACTATTGAGGTTTTTAATGAATGACTTTCTATGTTATGTGTGATATAAATATAAATTTGAAATTCAAAGATGTCTTTTTATTTAAAAAAGATATTAAAGAAGATATTAAAAAACTTCAAGAAAATCACATTATTACACATGTAGATGAAGCTGAGGACAATTTTGCTATTATATGCAAAAAAATATTATTTAGAAATCAAATGATAGATCAGATTGTGATCAATATGTTATTTCAAGAGACTCAAATAAAAGAGGAGAAAAAAAGGTTAATAGAATTAAAGCTAAAATCTACAACTTAGAATTAAACTAAATAATATTAATCCCCCTTATGTTTTTCTTATCTCCAAGTTTCTAAATCTAATAAAATAAAAAACTGTAAACTTATAATGTTAAAGCAAATAAAAAATTGCAAATAGTTATTTAAAATATACTTGATGAAACTAAAAAAATCTATTATTCTAAAAATAGTTATGATTTGATTAATTTTATGAAAGGTATAAAAATTAATAGTGTTTACACATGCAATTTTGAAGATTTATTTAGCAGTATTAGAATAAATGATTTGATTAATTCTTTGGAAATTTTTTTTATTCAGAAAGTAATTTGATACAGTACAATATAATAAATATAAAAAATCTCTAGTGACTCCACTCAGCTTTCCGAACATTAAGTAATTAACAGTTATGTAGATAACCGATTTATAGTCGTTAAATAAACGCAATAGAAAATTATAATAGTGTTTAAATTTTCTTCTCCATATAGTATGATGTTTAATTTAACGCTGTTGTACTTTAAATAATTTGAGCCCATAGATCATAACGATAAAGAATTTTTCGTTGTGTACCTGTAAAAACATATACATGCTAGATTCACCAAAAGCTATTACAGTTCGTGCGACAGTGACCTGTAATATGAATATAAATTTTCAGCTCCATCGGATACGGCGCATTTAGACGTTATCGCATTTTAAAGTTTGAGCCCATAACCATAATGATAAAGAAATTTGTATTGTGTCCCTGTAAAAAGATCTATAATTGCTAGATTCTCTAAAATTCATACAGCTCGTATGACGGCGACTATAACATGTATGTAAATTTTCTATTCATTTGAATTAGGCTTTTAGACGCTATCATCGTACTTTAAATAATTTCAGCTCATAGGCCATAATGATAAAGAATTTTTCTTTGTATCCCTGTAAAAAAAAAAAAAAAAAAAAAAAAAAAAAAACTATAAAAGTTAGATTCACCAGAATCAATAGGGTTCGTGCTACGGTATTTACATTTTTTACTTGTCCATGTAAAAGACGTATTATAATTATACAAAGTTTATTTGGGATCTCACTTAATTTTCAGAAATCTCGCATAGTTTTTAAGTCTCACGTTGTTTTTGAGGAAAGGTGAGAACTTCTCACCGATTTTTTTCCTCTGATGAGAACCCCGTATAATATAGATCGCACTAGGATATTCTATTATTTTAGATTGAATTCTGTTCGTATTTTGAAATAGAGATGGTCTGTTGTGGTTGTTTGATTTACCTGAATATATTTCTAGTGGATATAAATAATGAACCTAGATATATATTAATTAATAAATTTTGTGCTGCAGTTTGTTATAAATTGATCAATTTTTTACTTGTGTTTCATATTGAATTCATCTTGATATTAGCCTTAGATGTGCTTTTTAGTTAAACTGTCTGCTAGAGAGAGTGTTAAGTTCTCGTAAAAGCATGCTGTGCTGTAACCTCGCTAGTATGTTTCAAGTCATACGAAGCATTTTGACAGTTTAATTCCTGTTTTCTTTGTTTTTTAGTGTATTTTTTTAATCAGTTTCTAATCTACTTTTTTTAATAAATGTATGTATAATACGTATGTGTGTGTGTGTGTGTAAGTTTGTTAAAAGTTTTGTTTATTGTTTAATGTAATCTATGACTAAAAACATTCTGCACGTTTACCGTTTTGTGAAAGAAATATGTCTGTCAGTTGCATTATAAAAATAAATCTAGAATTAAACGAAAAAAAAAAACCTAAGCAGATTGTTTAGAAAAATCTTTCAGAATATTAATCTATAAATTCTGCACTAATTTTGTTGTTACAAAATTTATTATTGTTTTATCCATCTGCTCTTCTTTTCCCCTGCAGCAATGTAAGTAATAGAAGATTTAGCTTGTTTTAATTTTTTATTATCAATCATAAATATGACATTAAAGCGCCAATGGATGCGATTTACCGCCAATTGTAGTTCACTATCCAAAGGATGCGTATTCCTCTTGGCATCACATCTCCTTCTCTCTGTCTCTCTCTGCCATCTCTCTCGCCCTCCCTTTTATAATATTCGTTCATCGGGGCGTTGTTGTGAAACGTTTTCAAAAAGGCAGATGAAGGCAGAACCACGATGCTCGGCGTCGGCATGTCACCCTTCAAATGCACAACTAAAACCACGGAGTAAGTGCAATTTTGCATACTTTTCTCTGATACTGATTTTTTCCTCACATCCATCACTCTTTTTTAGAGTATGTTCTGCATAAACTTGATCAATGTTTCATTAGCATCTGTTTTCCCGCTTACATTATGCCGCGTTTTAGGAAACCGATTAGTGTGCAAGTGAAAGTATTGTAATCAATTTTTTTTATTATTATTATGAAAATTAATATACAGCAATATATTTCATGTTTGCTATAACATTTTTACATCAATATTCTGTATAGTAGTAACTTCAGGTAGTGTTTTCCCAATACCATAGAAAGTGTATACTAACTGCAACTTTTATTATTTATTGGTTGAGACTATGTCACAAAGGATCTTCACTTTTTCTCTTCATTGTTTTAGACAGCAAGAAATGATGTCAATGTATTTTTATGCGATTGCACACACAATAGTCTTATATTACATTCTCTCATCTGCAATATATCTTCAGAAAATGACACAAAAGTACATAAATTGATTATATTGTTGAATTAATAATGCATATTTGTTTTAATAAAATATGCATTTTTAAATTTTGTTAATCTGGTACATCTTTAAAGATTTGTTTGTGTGCGAGATGTATATAAACATCGTATAATAGTTTTAAGTTATACATTGAATTGATTTAGTTTAAAAATGTATGCATTTTTACTAGGATAATTTTTATATTTATTATATTATGTAAACTAAATAAATAGTTAAACTCTATTCCAAACTAGACCGTGCTACAATCAGCAACATCACAAATGATTGACACTTAATACCATTTTGCTAAACGAATTTCAAATTAAAGCCAAATGAATCGCATTAAAAAAATTTGTTGTTCAAGTTAAATTTTATAGAGTTTAGTTATTCTATACAATAGTCTTAAATATTTTGTATTGTAGTAAATTTTGTACTTTGGAAAATTCATTTCGATTATATATATATATATATATTTGACATTGCTGTAGATAATCTGATAATTTGAAAACTGTTTTTTTTTTTTTTTTTTTTTTTTCCCCCTTTAGAAACATGGAATGCTAAATAATTTTGTCATTTTTAAATATATTATAATTTTTAAAACATTTATTTGAATATGACAACATAATAATTTCATGCTTGAAAAAAGAGATATTTATAGTTTTAATTTCATTACAAATATGAATGTTCTATAGATTGAGAAATTTGAACTTATTTATCGTTTTAAATTTTATGCAGATTTTATTATTATTATTATTTTTTTTTTTTTACCTTTTTTCATTTGAAAAAGTGTTAAAAAATTCAGGTAATATTATTTACTTTACAACAAAAAACTTTCTTAGATTTCGACTTGTGTTTATTCATGGTGGGAAAAGGGGGAAAATCATGTATTTATTTATTTATTTTATGAATTTCTCACAAACTATATTAAAGCTAATAACATTTGTTCATTTCAGCTAGTATTTAACTTTTTTATTTCATTTATAATTATCAGTTTGTAATTAAGATATGCGTCCCTTTGTGTATTTATTTATTTTTTTCATAGCTGCCCAAATTTATTTAATGTTTAACAAAATATAGGGATTATTTTAAAATCTCTTAAGCACCTTTTATCAGTTTATTTATTTATTTATTTATTAAAAAAAAAAAAAAAAAAAAAAAAAAAAGAGAGAGAAAGAAAGAAAGTAAACAACAAGGAGATGCTTCTATTTCATAAACACATGATTTATGAAAATCTACTTTTGCTTTTACCAAATCATGTTACATTATTCAGTTTTGAAAAACTACAAAAATAGTTTGCAGTTTTCATAAATTCTCATTCTATACCGCAGTTGTTCTTTTCAAAAGGATGATAATTTAAAATGGATTACATATATCTATATATTGCTAATAAAACTTGCATATTTGGTACGCAGTGACGGAAATCCCCTTGTGGGCTTTTAATTCTTATGTATATTTATTTACTTAAATTTGTTAATTTATACGTTCTTTATCGGGGGGGGGGGGGGAATTTTGCAACGTGGTTGGTTGGTATAATTATTGGATCTCCAAATTAAATATGTGGCAAATGAAAAACTCCTTATGAAATTTCATCTATGGAAACTATCTAAAGTTTAGCTCATCCTTTTGCGAACGATTTGCTTAATTTTTACTCTGTTCAAATGAGCTTTTCAAGGATGAGATTTTTCAGCTGATTTCAGCTTTTTTGTACATTTAGCTTTTCAGCTTTTTTTATGTTTGTGATGTGTATGTGTTCTTTTTTTATACATTGAAGATTAAAATAAATATTTATTGCTCTAATATAATAGATTTCGTTATCAAAATTCTGGTATTTCATTTCAACGTCTACTTGCATACAGTTTCAGCTTTTTTCTATTTTCGCTAATCTCAACCCTGACTTTTGACATAAGTTGCCAAATATATCTAGCTTTCAACCTATGTTTAAAAAAAAAAAAATCTATTTTTTCTGCATGCACGGTAAAAAAATATTTACTAAAAATGCTCATATCTCAGCGAATATTACACATAAGAATTTTATGTTTAGAATTGTATTTTTTTTATATTTTGTCAAGTTTTCTGCAAGTTTTATAAAATTTTCTTGAAATCTATTCGTATAAGTAAAAAAACTTTGTAAAAAAAAATTAATAATTTTTTAGGAAAAAAAAAATATATATATATATATATTTGAATACTAAAGTTAAATCATCTTTAAATTTCAAATTTTTGCACTGTTAATTATATTACTATATATATATATATATATATATATATATATATATATATATGCCCAAATAATTGTACTATTCCCACAAAAAACATACAAATATTGTATGTAGTAAGTGCAACAATAGATTAAAATTATAAGTCAATTGTAGATTTTTATGATACAAGGTTATCGAAATTATTTGTGATTTTCTTCAATTTGTAGTTGGCCCCCTAATTGCACTCGAGACTAAACCGATAGTACAAAATGTGAGTTTATGAATGTTCTTTGCCCATTTCGTCCAGTATTTTTTTAGAAAATCGAAAAAATGTCAAAATAATAATAATAAATTCTAATAATTTGATCACCATGCATATTATTTTTAATAAGAAACTTGTTCTTGTGATTTAAATAACATATAATCAGTTTCTAGGCTTACTAAACTAAACGTTTTATCATTTACCTTCTTCGTTAATTGATGAGAAAAGTAGAGAAAAAAAAAATTCCAGGCGGACATGGCCTGGAAAAAATTAATCCAGGTCCGGCCCAAGAGCGAATTGAGAAATTCAACCTGGCCTTGTGCAGACCTCTAATTCCTCTAATTTAAGTTCAAATTAAATCATAGTTGTATGAAATATGCTATTTAAATATACAAATAAATTCCTTTGAAGTAGTCCATAAAAAATTCCAGGAAGAATACCTTCAACTTCCATTTTTACTTCTGTATTCAATAGAAGAAAGTATTGGTTTCGTAAAGGTTTTTCGTCTTCCGATTTTCGATGGGTTTATATACGTTTTGAGAGGTCTAAAATACAATTTTTATCATTTTAAGGAAATATCTGTGTTTGACAAAAAAAAAAAAAAATTGTGATAACTTTTACTTAATGCTCTAAATTTCATGCAAATCATGTTGTTGGAGCCTGATATGAATTAGGATATGTATCAACTTTTGATAAAAATCACCCAACACGTGACATTGTCATCCTTTTTTTTTTTTTTTTTTTTTTCCGCATAATTTTCGCAATGGCATTGTAGTTGTGCAAAACTTCGTATAAATTCGCATAATGACAATAAATTTAATGAATTATTAATAAATTAAAATGAAATATTTATAATAGTAATTTTCAACTAGAAAAAATTCTGTGCATTTAAGAGCATCGACAGATTTACCAAGCTCCATGATTTATTCCGGAGCATTTTTAGCCCCTCCCTTTTTTTCATACCACTTTCTTAAAAGTATTTTTCTTTTATCATAGTTATATATTATAGAAAAACATTCTATAAATTAATTGGTGTGAAATAAAGGCTGGGCTAAAAGTGCTCCGGAATAAATTTTACTTGTAGTATATCGTTATTGGAAATTGCCTGCTTACCATCTATAGTACATGGATGCACAAAAGGATTCGTATACATTACGAACCATTGTACTGACATACGAACTTGTGGAGAAACATTTAAATAGCCTAGTGAATTTTTCACTATTTTTACTTATTGACTTATTCTTTGGTTTAAATTTATTTAAACGCTCATTAATTACTTAATATTTCAAAAATCGGCTAGTTTTCTAAATTAAGTCATTAAGAAAAATTTATTTTTTAAATGCCATACCAGTTGTAACTTATTTAATAATAAACTAGCCGGCTTTGACAAATAAAAAGGGTTCGGGTTTAGGACGTCTGAAATTGGTTTTAGATAGGACAGGTGGATTTTATAGTGCCCTAAACTGTCTAAAACTTAAGCTATCAGAAATTTTTATTTAAAATTTCAAAAATTCTTAATAACAATTATTAAATAAAATTAAAAATAATTAAAAATTAAATTAAAAATATTAATTAAAAATATTAAAAATTTAAATATTACGTAATTAAAAATATTTTACATTGAAAAATAAGTTAGCTTTATAAATCTTTTTATTATGTGAAAAGAAATTTAAAATTTAGTAATCTTATAGTATATATAAAAGGCAACGTCTGTGTGTCTGTCTGTGGACCGTAACGCAAAGACAGTAGCTCGGACAGTCACGTGATTCGACACGAAGGTGCCCCCGAGGTGTCCTAGTGCACCTCAAAGCCCGATTGTCCAATTTTTTTTTTTTTTTTAATTAATTAAAGTATGATAATAATAACCCTATATTAACTTTAAAATTAGCTTTAAAGCATTTATTCCGTTGCCAAAAAAATTTACGCTTTCTATTTATTATTATTATTTATTTATTTGTTTATTTATTATTATTTTTTATTATTTTCCGACATAAGAATAAATTTAATTAGTTAAACGTGAACAATAAAATGTTATCAAAAATGAAACTATGCATCACACAAAATTCACGTCATTATAATTTTCAAAGTTTTATACATATTGATAAAGTGTTAATATGGTTCATGATGCTAAAACATGTAGTTTTAAAAAAGAGACGACCTAGTTGTGCTTCCCTCACTTAATTACCTTCAACCCATATGATGTCCGAATTGCGCCCCCAACAAATCTCTCCGATAACCTAGTTGCGTTCCCTCAAAGATTAATACTTCAAAAAAGCTTAATTCATTCAAATTAAACAAATTATTACCATTATGGCATTTTGTAGTAAAGTACTTTCGAACTATTATCATGGTCATCTTCAGTACTGATAGCTTCTTGTTCACATCTTTCCCGGTCTATATCTTCTTTGATCCCGTTACTTCGTTCCAGTTCGTTGATGATTGGTTGCCAGCTTTGATATATTATACTATGCTCACGATATATTAGACTATTGTGCTTTGATATATTATACTATATGCTTATAATTTGTAAATGTAATTTACTTAGGAAAACTTTTACTTTTCCTAAGTAAATTAAGTATTCATGTTGTGTGCGACCTACCGATTTATAATTAAAATGAACAATATAGTAATATTAAAAACATACTTTTCATAAATAATATTGATACATCCATAAATAAATAAATAAATAAATCACATTATACGTCAGAAAAATTCGGCACAACCAAAACATTGCTCTGTGCCTACGAAACATCGCGTTTTTTAATGCACTTTTACTTTATTTTTTATTTAATAGAAAAAAATATTGGATTCGCAAAAAAATTTTACACTTCTGGTTTACGATGGATTTACGTGTTTTAAGAGGTCTAGAAAACGATTTGAGCACTTTTAGAAAAATTCTGTCAATTCGTCTGTCTATGTGTGTATGATAACAAAAAAAAAAAAAAAAAAAATTCTGACAACTGTGTCTCAAGGAGCTACACTGAACTTATAAAAATTATGTAGTTGCACCTAGACATAAATTAATGCCTATCAACGTTTGGTGCAAATCGCTCAACAAGTGGCGCTTCTGTACTGCAATTTCTCTTAAATAAGGGAAGGCTATATCTCAGGTTCAATTTGGTTAATTAAACAAAACTCGGTAAGTGAAAGGGCTATTAAGATACATTATACTGATTCAATTTCAGTGCATACCGGCGGATAAGTGGCGCTTCTATGCTTCAATTTTCCCAGTGAACGGGAAGGGCATATCTGAGATTTTATTGCATATAATTGGGCAAAACTTGGTATATAAAACATCCATTACGAAACACTATGCTGGTTTAGTTTGGGTGTACTTGGCTCACAGGTGGCGAAATTGTGCGGCAATTTACCCCGTGAATAGAAAGGCCAAGTATCAAGTTCTATGGCATGTGAGATAACCAGTATGAAAACGAATGCTGGCTTAATTTAGGCGTATATCGGCTGACAGGTGACGTTGCTATTACTCCCCTTTTGCAATTTTCCAAATGGCTAAATCTCAGCATCTGTTAATTAAAATTGCATTTTAAACTAAATGTGTGTAAAACCTTTATTGTGAGAAGCTATGACTAAATTTTTGTGCATGTTAAACAGTAAAATGTTTTGAAATATTACTCTTGTAATTATCTGAAGCTTGAAATGAAGATTAGTCATATATTAAAACGAACCTATAATAATCGAAGAATCAATACCCTAATAATACTATCGAAATAATACTAAAGTATTGTTACCATAGAAATTCTTTAAATGACGTGAAAATTCAAGTCAGCGGTAGAGATGTAGAATTTCTGGAAATTTTGAGGAAGTGGGGGAAAAAAAAAACAGTTTTTTTTCCTGAAAAAATGGGAAAAATTGAATTTTTACACATAAAAATAGGATTTTTTAGTAGTTATAATATCTTAAAAAGATAAAGTGTTAAATATGCAATCCATATCATTTTTTCTTAACAGAAACATACAAAAAGCTTTTACAATTAAAAAACGAGCCTTTCTGTTTCATAACTGCCAGTACCTTTCCTTATACAAAACACCAAATCATCATTCAACCATTAATTTTGCATGGGGTGTGTATTCCTATGGGTTCATTCTCCCAATAGCATTGATACAATTAATTTAGATTAGAATATCAAACAATTTTTTTTTCATTGACCTGAACCTGATTTCTTTATTCCGAAACCCGAAAATTAAATTTAATTTAATTATACAACTGGAAATCATGCAAAACTTTTTAAAATTATAAAATAAAATAAATTTTCATTGTTACCTAAGTTAGTAAATCATTTTAAAAAAATTTTAAATGGAGTTACTGATACACTAACAAGTTATAAATTTAAAAATCTGAAAAATGGATTAATAATTTTTAACTATTTATGTGTGTTATCTGCTTCAAGAGTACAAAAATATGCTTTAAGTTTGGTATATATATATATATATATATATATATATATATATATATATACTAGCAGGCAACGCCCGCTTCGCTGGTCCCTATTTTTAAATGAACCGCTATAATTACTGAATTCTCAAAATTGCATTAATTTTTATCACGTGAAAAAAAAAAAAAAAAAAACAGAAACAAAATCTGATTAGGAAAAATGTCGCACCGGGTTCTCACTGCCTTCGGAAAAAATTCCCAAAATGCTCTAACTCTTATTTCTATTATTTTCCCCCTTCGCCCCCCCCCTCCCGTCTATCCTAATAATTTTAAAAATTCGAAAATATCCGCAATCGATTTGTAGGTATCGAGAACCTCTATGTACCAATTTTGAATGATCTAACTCTATTTTTTTTTCCCTCCGCCCCCCCCCTTCCCGGCCCTCTTAATAACTTTACACTTTCGAAAGTATCCCCATACGACTTGCAGGCCTCTAAAACCTATCTGTACCAATTTTGAGCGCCCTAACTGTATTTTTATTTGTTTTTGCCCCATACCCCCCCCCCCCTGCTGCCCCACCTAGGGGCTGAATTTCTAAAATTCCAGAAATCGCTTTTTAGATATTTGCATTAGCTATATTTTAGAGCAAAAATTTCACTTACATCTATTTTTTTGTTTGAGATATATAGGATTATGCGAAATCACGTTTTACGCATGTGAAATCACGTTTTGCCCGCCCCCCTTGGGGACCGAATTTCCGAAATTCCAGAAATTGGTTTTCAGACATTTGTATTAGCTATATTTTAAAGCAAAAATTTTACGGATATCTGTTTTTTTGTTTGAGATATGAAGGATTTTGTGAAATCACGTTTCCCCCCCCCCTTGGGGGGCGAATTTTGTAAAATCGCTTCTTAGTCTATGCCTACGTCATAGAAGGAACATTGTCACAAAATTTCATGCTCCTAGATCCGTGTCCTAGGTCTAGGGGTTTGGTCTGGGCGATGATGAATCACCCCCTCCCCCACTCACTCACTCAGTCAGGAAGAACAATTTTATACAGAGGCTGTTCGCACAGTTTTTAGACGATTTTGATGGAGTGTACTGAAACAATTTCACTCATATTTCGTGTTTTTATTTGTTCAGTTTGATAGCCCTTGTTCTTAACTATCATTCTACACCGTAATTTCTATGATAATAATGCTTTTTACAATATAGGAAGAGGTATATTTTTCTACTCCTCTTGAACGGCTTTCCAAAGTCCACAAAGCGTTGTAGGTCGGTGTTTGAATAATGCTGATTTTAAGAGTCGAAAAACACAAAAATCCAACAGTGATACATCAGGAGATTTAGCAGGAATATCAGTGAAGGGTATGGTTTTAATTCCCGTTTTTTGTTCCATTTTTTTTCTAGAAAAGCTATTGCGGATTGTGATGTGTGGCTGCTTGTTTTGTCTTGATACAGTTCAACCGATTGATAGCATTGGGGAGAAAGATCTGGATTTTCATTTTTAAAAATTGGAATTAAAATATGTTCTTGATAGTATTTAGAGCTGATTTTGACATTTTTGTCACATTTCTTTTGCTTTTATCTTGCGCTTGTATGAAAAACCAGTGACAATCATAAATCCTTTAGAAAAACTTTCTTTTGATTCTTTGAACCATGTAGAAAAAAAAATTCTCCACTTTGTGATAATAAATTGATCGTTTTTTATTGCAACCACTTAAATAGACCCAAGATTCATCTACTGTTGCGACATTTTTCCATTTTTCTCCTGATAAATGCTTTTCATAAAGATTTCACTAAAAACTCACTTTGGAAAGAGCGGAAACGCATCTTTCCATCCACTGTCTTTTTAAAAGCGCATTTTTGCATCTAAACAAAAATTCTAAATATCAGAAGATAAATAAAACTTCCAAAAATATAACTGTTGTGAAAATAAAATTCACCATGCAAACGATTTTTTCTTACTGCGAAATAAAATCGTCTAAAAAATGTGCGAACAGCCTCTGTATATATAGATATATGATTTTTCTTTGTTTATTGCCTTTCTGCAATATGTATGTAGATGAGAGGAGGGTATTATGGAATACCATTTACATTTCTTAAAATAACTTTACTTGTTTTTAATAAAAAATCTCCAAAATCATGATGAGTACATAGTATAATTATTTGTAATGAATTGTCACTTAAAAAGAGAAAAAAATATATTTTGTTGTTACAAAAAGTTTGATTTTAAAAAAAGTTACAAATGGAGGTTAGTATGAAATAGTCAGGTAATATGGAATAGGTAGTTTAAACCATAGAAAAACTAATTAGACTTCATAAAATCATCTTCGGAGAATTTTCTGTGACTGAAGATACACTCGGCATCTTTATTTTCTGTTTCTTTAGTTGAATACATGAAGTCAATTTCAGATGATACCATGAAATACCTAGTATTCCATAATACCCGACACACACCATCTTTGAAAATAAACTTTTAAAGTGGTGGACAAAATATTTGCAGGGCATTTAGTGTGGTCCCTAAAGTCCCTAAAAGTCCCTTAACTCTTTTCAGGTCCCTAAAAGTCCCTTTTTTTGCCAAAATGGTCCCTAAGTCCCTTTTTTTTTCTCCCTCTACTAAAATTCATAAGAGTTTTAGCTATGCCCAAAAAATTATTCGAATGCAATAAAGTTGTGTAAGCACATAACTTAGAATATTAAAATGATTAACTTTTGGTGGCCAATGATCTGATGTGTGACAAGAACACTGTTATTCATAGGTAACTCAGTGAATGGGCTTGGAGGGGGGGGCTAAAATTAAAAAGACCGTTTTGCTAACTGTCCCTCGCCATTGCATAGTACTAGAAACATTACAGTTGTACTGGATACATTTGATCAGGAAACAAATTATTTTTAGTCATGAGTCCAGTTACAAATTCAACCCTGATGACCACCAAAGACATATCTGTAGACATCCAGGATAATAGTTGGATATTTTCGTTACTCAGAATTGCCGCAATTTTAATTTATTCTGTAACACTATTAGTACCTGCCAATTTTTTTTTACACCATCTTTTCTGTAAAATAATTTTCTCCAATATGTAGTTACAGTTAAATAAGAAAATCAGTTTAAAAAAAAGAGTAGGGGGAGGGATGAATAAAAAAGTGAGTACTAACATTGTTATGCTATAAGTTAAAAATGTGCCAGCTGGGCTTGACTGTCGTCTGCCGCATGATCTGACAACTGGGAGTTGTGGTATGGGATGCAATTTTATTTGATATTGAGACTTCATTGATTTATAACACTTTTATAGCTCAATGCTGAGATTCTATATTCTGTTGTATCACCCCTTTTTTCACATTTGGTAATTATTACATGTATGAACGATTCACATTGCCATCTTTGCTGATTGTGTGATGGTCGAGTATTGCAGTGGCTGATTCTTCTCTTGTTCGATTTCTCGAGCGGAGTAGCCATCACTGGTCAGTACTCCGACTGGCCTCCACACAATTGCAACTGAACTTTGGCTAAAACCTCTTGTTTCATGATTTTTTTTTTTTTTTTTTTTTTTTGTGCATGTAACACTTTTGCAAGTTGCTAGTTGTTTTACATTTTTAAAGTCTGTTTTTATATTTTGTTCTTTATTATTTTTGATTAGGGCTGTAGTAGCTTTATTTAAAGTCAGTTTCATGTTCTTTTATCTTATTTTTTCTATTTTCCTCTTAGTCATAGCTCACTTGTTTGTATTTTCCTCTGTTTGATTTTTATTTCTTAAATGCCTGCAGTTTCTATGGAGTTTTTGTCATTACTGATATGCTGGAAAATGTCTGTTAGGTTTAGTTGGGATATTTATGTTTAGTTTTTAAACTTCATTTTTAAGTATATTGGTGCATCTTTATTAAATGAAATTGCTGTAATATATTTTTCTTTTGGTTTCTGTCCATATTCAATATGAGTTAATTGTTTAATTCTATTTTTATATAGTTTATAGGTCTTTCTTATAACCAGCTTTTCTCGTATTTTATTTAGTTCATTTATCCGTTCTCATATTTTATTTAGATGCTAGAGGTAATTTTATTTAATTTTTCTGGTGTTTTTTCAATTTTTAAGTTTTTGTTGTTGACAGCAAAAACATCATTGGCATATTTAAACCAACATTTAATTTCATCCTTAAAATTTCAAAAATTATTTCTTCAGTTAACCCAAGTTTTAATTCAGTGATGAACCTGAATAGTGGGATTCCATTGGGACTCCCACCCCCTTTTTCTTTTTTTTTTTTTTTTTTTGTACTGATTTAGTTTTATCTATATTTATTTTTTTCATTATTTCATTTATAATTTTGTTTATGTTTGCTGATGGAAACAATTTAATGCCATCAAAATTCCCAATAGTGTTCTTTTCATTAATTTTAATTTATCTTAAATTTCTTATAAAGTTACCGGTGGAACTTAGGCTATTGTTTGAAGGGGTGGTTGGGTTTTACATTGCACTAGTGCTGCGCAGATGGGCAATTGGCAACGGTCCGCTCTGGGACACACCCCTAGAGGTGGTCCGGAGACATGCCATCACAATTTTGATCCTCCACGGAAGGGATCGCTCTCCTGCTTCAGTGACCCCCAGAGGTATAATTTTTTATATTGTTTGAAGGGAGGATGATTTTGCGGTAAATGTCTCTCATATATATTCTGAAGGAAAGTTGGACTTCCCCATTTAGTATTTAGTAAAATTTAGGGTAATTCTTATGATCTTTAAATTAGCTAAACATACGGGCTATATTAGGTGCGGGATTTTAAATTTTAGGTGGTTTGTTGCTCATTCATTTTTTCTTCTGTTAGTTTCTTTTTATTTCGTAGATTATCACACAAGCATTGAGGGCAGCTGGGCCCCTGGCCGGAAAGCTTCCGTATAAAACTTCAAATAAAGCTTATAATTTAATTAAAACATGTTTTATTTGTCATTCAAACCTTTGCAGACATATACTTTTTAATTATTTGCAGAAGTTCTTGACAGTTACATGCAGCATAATTATTGCTTTCCATGCAAAACACAGGCTGATGCATGTGTTGCAATTGTACAAAAATTAATTTTAAAGCAACAAGCTGCACCAGTTGTTGAAAGATTCTTTTATCAAAGATGGGGAGAAGAAATTCTGAATTCATACTTTGGTCACACCGTGGGCCTAGCTATTTGAAAATTTCTGTGGTTTTCTGAAAAACTCACATAAATATAGGCTAACAATTCTTTGCAAAGACCCCCCCCCCCCATGGAGGGGATGCATACACATTCATGCACAACACACTTAAAATGGCAAATTTTGAGGACAATTAATTCATTGACTGATAAAAATTTATTTAAATGTAAAATTTGACATTTTTTCATTTTGCATTACAAAGAGCAGTATCTTATGATATATCTCATTTTAAGGTATTCAGCAAAACCAAAAGAGTATGGCACACTGACTGTATATATTTTTATATTTTTCCACTGACTGTATATATTTTTAAATTATTTGATTTCAGGTATTACTCAGGTTACACATGGTAGGGGATCATAGAAAAAAAATCAATATATATATTATATTCCAGAACACGTAAAATATAGGTCCCTAAAGTCCCTTTTTTTTAAATTTTGGTCCCTAAAGTCCCTTAATTTTTTAGAGTTGTGTGCTAAATGCCCTGTATTTGCAGCTAAAAAACGACCAACGTATAACAAAATACAATTCTTTGAGCATACATTATACTTAACATCAATGTTTAAACCTCATGTGTAGTAGTAAGTTTAAATGTTTGAAAACGTACCTGCAAAAACTCTTGAAAATCACAAAACGTACTTCGTTCTATAGAGAATGGTACGACAACAACAACCGGTCGCTTCTTACTGTATTGCTTCTTGGGAATCCTTCTTAAATAACTCATAGTATTTTGAAGAAATAGCAGCACCAATCCGAGCCAAAACCTCAGTATCCCATATTTCACGACTGTTCCATAATACCCTCCTCTCCTCTAATAATTTCTGTACGTGTGTATTTAATTATGATAATATGTAGTATGTTTATATCAAACAAATTTCTGTTTATTATGGTAAAATTTTTTGAAAGATGTTCTTAAGTTGACCCGACTCATTGGAAACTTAAACCTAACCTGCAGGGAAAAAATTCAGTCAACCTTATCCGAACCCGACCCATAAGAAAAATAAATCAGTCAATCTTAACCGAACGTAATACGCAAGAGAAAAAATTTAGTCAACCAGACCCAAACCTGATTATAGATGAGGCTCGGAGAAAATCGGTTTACCGGATCTGATGCTGGACTCTAATTCAGATTTTCACTTGAAGTGAAATTAATCACAAAGATAAAATAAAAGTTTAATTTAAAGTTAATTGAGCTTCAGAAATTTAAAACAACGTATGTTTCATTATTGATTTACTTTTTTTTTTTTTTTTTTTTTACAGGGTGGCTATCATTAGAACTTTTCCAAATTCCCTGACTTTTTATGATTATTTTTCAGAATTTTCCCAGACTTTTTCCTGGCGTATGCTGTTTTTTTTTTTTTTTTTTTTTTTTTGTCGTCAAAAAATTTCACAAAATAATGAACAATTTAGCAATGCAGAATAACGAGCTTTCAAATATGGCTTATTTCCACAAAATTTGTCAAATTTCTCTGACTTTACATAAAATTCCATGACTATTTCATGACTTTCCCAGATTTACTTAAATTCCTTGACTTTCCCTGACCAGTAGCCACTCTGTTATAATATAAAACTTATTATCTTATTAACTGAGACGTAAAGGACATAAATCAGGAAGGTTTTTGCACATATAATTTTTATGAATTGGGAAATAAATTTTTTGGCAGAATGTAGTTGCTTAGGTTTTTTTTTTTTTTTTTTTTTTTTACTGTTACATGCATTTATATGTATGTGTGTGTATAATATATATCCACACACATTAAAATAATATAGTTAGACAAGTCTAAGGATATATATTCAAGAAAAAAGATGAAAGTATAAAGGAACTTGAAAAGAATAAGTAATTTCAAATGAATGTGATTGGAGGGGGATCATTGCATATAAACTGAATTGAAATATTCAAGTATTGAATATTTCAATATTACCATTTGATTGCATGGTTAAAACTTCATTTTTGAAATAGGAACATTATCAGAATCGATGTTTTCATGTAAGATACTGAACATGAAAAAATATTTCAAGAAAAAAGTATCGGAATGTAAATATTATAAATTTCTAAATATGTTATATTATGCTAGAAATTTCAAGATTTTCAAATTTTCCGGATAGAAATAAACCCCTTCGAAAAAAAAAAAACTAATAAAATGCCCCCCCCCCCCCCCCAAGAATTTTTTTTTTTTTTTTTTTTTTTTTTTTTTTTTTTTTCGGATTTTTTTCATCTTTAGTCACCGGTATCCAGGAACAGAATCTAAAAAGTCGTGAATTCACGTCAGCGGTCGCGAATGTGTTAATATTTGCGAATTAATTTGAGTTAATTCCTTTGCAAACGTGGGGATTAGTATAGTTCATCATTTTATTCTTTCAATTTGGCCGGAAACATGGCTTCTATGAGCTTGTAATATGGCTTTGTATGGAGCTTCGCTTCCAAATGTGATTATTTATTGATCAATTCAAATCTTCCATCCTGGTATTTCATCGTAATAACGATGAATTTTATATGTATATAAAAAAGTCACACCTTGTTAGACTTAATGTTATGGTGTTAATTGCCAACATTAGCGTAAGTAATTTAAAATGAATTTATCTATTAATTGATATACTTGTAAATGAAACTCATAGAAAAAAATCTGGTGTGTAACAGCCACACGACTTCCATTACCCAGTACTACACACATTATAAACATTTTTGATTTAAGTAAGTAACAAAATTGCTCTATCCGTCAAATAAGTTATTTAAAATAATAATTAGAAAAATAATAATGGGCGGACCTGAAATTGAGCTATTTAAACAGGACGCCTATCAATTTTCCTGAACTAACCAACTATATCATTCGAAAGGACATCTAATAGAGTGTTGATATAGCAAATTTGAAGAAAATCGTTAGAGCCGTTTTTGAGATACGGACTTGCGGTCCCACTTCGTTTCCGACGTCCCACTTCCGGTTAAACTCAATTATTGACAGGGAAACAATAATTACATACAAAAGCATATTTAAAAGTGAGTTAAAATGGCGAGTTTGAAAAAAATCCGTAAAACCGTTTTTAAAGGAACGCCTTTGCGAGGCCTGAAATTGAGCTATTTATACAGGACGCCTATCAATTTTCCTGAACTAACCAACTATATCATTCGAAAGGACATCTAATAGAGTGTTTATATAGCAAGTTTGAAGAAAATCGTTAGAGCCGTTTTTGAGATACGGACTTACGGTCCCACTTCCGGTTTCCGATGTTCCACTTCCGGTTAAACTCAATTGTTGACAGGAAAACAATAATTACATACAAAAGCATATTTAAAAGTGAATTAAAATGGCGAGTTTGAAAAAAATCCGTGCAACCGTTTTTAAAGGAACGCCTTTGCGAGGCCTGAAATTGAGCTATTTATACAGCGCGCCTATCAATTTTCCTGAACTAACCAACTATATCATTCGAAAGGACATCTAATAGAGTGTTTATATAGCAAGTTTGAAGAAAATCGTTAGAGCCGTTTTTGAGATACGGACTTACGGTGCCACTTCCGGTTTCCGATGTCCCACTTCCGGTCTTTCAATTTTCACCAAAATTTGGAAATTTTATCTGTACACCAGACGTATTTCAATTCTAAAGTTTCGTAGCTCTATCTTTATTAGTTTCTGAGCTATAATAGCCAGAAGATTCTCCACATACATACACACACACACACACACATACATACACACTGACCAATTGCCAAAAACCACTTTTTTGGACTCAGGGGACCTTAAAACGTGTAAATGTTGTGAAAACCCGATATCGAATTTTCAGACCGAATACAATACTTCCATTACCTTCGGTAGTAGGGTAATGGAAGTAAAAATAAGTGCTAACATTTAAATTGAATTAAAATAACTTTTATATTGTTAGTATTATCATGTATCTATTAATTGCTAAATTTTATAACGTTCGTAAATTCGTCACTTTATCTTCAAAAATTTACTCATTAAAAATAGAATTACTATATTATCCATTATAAATATGTCACTTTTTTATATTTTACCATGTTTTTATTAACTTCGATTCTTGTTTGTTTGTTTGTGTGTTTGTCAGGGACAAATCTTGCAATCGATTTTTAACTAACTTCCCGACTAGCTAGATATTTGTAATTTTCAGGACAGCTCACAACACGGTGACAATACATTTTTCTAATAATTTTAGTCAACTATTTCAAGTCCCGCTGCCTTCGGCAGCACTTATATGATTCGATAGAAAATTTATTTAACTAACTTCCCGACTAGCTGGACATTTGAAACTTTAAGAATAGTTCAGAACACGGTGAAAATGCATTTTCTTAATACCTTTAGCCAAGTGTCTCGGGTTCCTGCTGCCTTCGGCAGCGTTATCAGTACAAAGCTTGCAATCGATTTTTCACTAACTTTCCGACTAGCTAGACATTTGAAACTTTCAGGACAGCTCACAACACGGTGACAATACATTTTTCTAATAATTTTAGTCAACTATTTCAGGTCCCACTGCCTTCGGCAGCGCTTATATTATTCGACAGAAAATTTATTTAACTAACTTCCCGACTATCTAAACATTTGAAACTTTCAGAATAGTTCAGAACACGGTGAAAATGCATTTTTTTAATACCTTTAGCCAACTGCTTCGGGTTCCTGCTGCCTTCGGCAGCATTACCAGTACACAGCTTGCAATCGATTTTTCACTAACTTCCCGACTAGCTAGATATTTGAAACTTTCAGGATAGCTCAGAACACGGTGGCAATACATTTTTTTTTAATACTTTTAGTCAACTGTTTCAGGTCCCTACTGCCTTCGGCAGCGTTCATATGATTCAACAGAAAATTTATTTAACTAACTTCCCGAGTAGCTAGGCATTTGAAACTTTTGGAATAGTTCAGAATACGGTGAAAATGCTTTTAAAAAATATTTTTATCCAATTGCTTCGGGACCCTGCTACCTTCGGCAGCGTTTCCAGTACAAAGCTTGCAATCAACTTTTAACTAACTTCCCGGCTAGATAGCCATTTGAAACTTTTATAATAGCTAAAAAGACGATAGCAAGGAATTTTTTTTAATACTTTTATCCAATTGCTGGGGTTCCGGCTGCTTTCAGTAGCGTTTATATGATTCAACAGAAAATTTAAAAACATGGTTTATAAAAAAA
The DNA here is from genome assembly GCA_963930645.1 of Salticus scenicus. NCBI lineage: Eukaryota > Metazoa > Arthropoda > Arachnida > Araneae > Salticidae > Salticus > Salticus scenicus. Next base: position 438,148 of record CAWVNO010000753.1, read on the forward strand.
TTTTTATCTTATATTTATTTAACACTAAAGCAATTATGTCAAATGTTCTGAATGAGAAGTTTTATAAATGAAATTTCTTAAATACCCAATTTGACAATTCAGACGTAAAAGTTACTTTTATGAAATTGACTAAAATACGTATTTGAATTTAAAATTTTAATTTGAAAGAAATTTAAATGCAAGATTAAAATACGTATTTGAATTTAACTTTTCAATAGATATTTAAATTTGAGACTGATTTAAATTTAAGATTAATATACATATTTGAATTTAAAATGGTTAGGTATTAAAATTTGTAACAATTTTAAATTTCAACAGATATTTAAATGTAAAACATTTAAAATTTAAATTAAATGTAAAACTTGAATTAAATACTGAGTTAAACTTAAAAATATTATTATTATTATTATTATTTTCCAAAGCAGTTGAATGATGCACCTCTTCGTGTAGATGAGGTCAAAAGACCTTTCAATTCAGCGGCGCAATTAGTTTGTTTTATGGGATGATTTCGGTCAGGAACAGTACCAACGTAACTAGGTTGTTTTTCTCCTCCTTCCGGCACAACTCGGAAAACCCCTTTAAAAAGATTAATTTCATTATAATTAACTTTTTCGACTATTTTATATATATATATATATTTCTATCTAATTGATTATCAAAAAACTGCCAATGATATTACATTCGACTGAAAGCTTTCTTTAAACTTTATTATCCTTCAGGGCAATTTTTTGAATGTTGGCGTTGGGAATAGATCGGATATTTTTCTTCAAGAACTTTGATTTCCCAACAGCAATTTTAAGCCAAGTAGCGAATCAAAAATCAGGGTTTAATCCAGCTTTTTCAAAATGGTACCCCATTTGTGAATTTATAAAATAATTTGTGAAAACATTAAGTAAGTTTGTGAAAATTAATAATGCTTCAGAGCAATTAAATGAAATGTGCAAAGCAGTTTTTGTCATTTTAAAATGCATTTAAAAATGAAATGGAACAGTTGCAAAATAATTATATATATATATGGGCGAATCAAGTTATTTCTTATATGCAAGATAAGAAAGTGTTCACTTACATATTTACCATTGTTTCGAGTAAATATCCAAATTGAGGGTATTTTTATGTGTTCGATGCAGTGAAGCTTATAAAAATTTTTTAGTGTGCAGCTATATTGCTGAGAGTTGACTTTGTGAAGGTGCCTCTTTACTGAAAAATGAATTTGTGAAGGTACCCCATTGCTAAAAGTTGACTTTGTGAAGGTGCCTTTTTGCTAAAAAGTGAATTTGTGAAGGTACCCCATTGCTAAAAATTGACTTTGTGAAAGTGCCTCAATGCGGCACTAAATTTGTTCTGGATTAAACACTGAAAATATAAATAAATTATAAACTACACTGGTGGTCAAAATTAAAGCAATTTCTCGCCTTCTTCTTTGGCGCATAACTTTTGAATAAATAAATATACGAGCATAAAATTTGGATGGCATGTTCGTTACCATATCATTAATCGAATTTTATATAACTATTACATAAGTAATATTTTTTAAACTAATAATTATTCAGTTTTTCTCAAAAGTAAATTTTGGAGAAAATGAAAAAAATCAACAATTTTAGAAAAGAAAACTTAATGAAAAAAGGTTATAAGGATGCATTACAGATAGATGAAGATGCACATGCATCCATGTGTTAGATTGGATTTAGTTTAACATTCGAAGGCATGTGCGTCTCCACCTATCTGTAATGCATCCTTAACACCATTTTTCATTAAGTTTCCTTTTCTAAAACTGTTGAAAATTTTAATTTTTAAGCTTAATTTTGAGAAAAATTTAATAATTATTACTCATGCAAAAGTTATATAAAATTCGATTAATGCTATAATAACAAACATGCCAGGTTGTTTTAATTTTGACCACCATTGTATTAATATATATATATCTTTATATATATATATATATATATATATATATATACTAGCTGACCCGACAAACGTTGTTTTGTCATATAAATTATTTCTAGAGAATATTTTGCTAGAAAAAAATAACTAACTTTTTGTAAGTGTGTAAGGATGTGGTATATAAGTGAAACAGGTATGGAGCGCTGTGAACGGTGACTGTGAATTCCGATTATAACGTAAAAGGCATAATTACCGAAATTTTCGCTACTTGCTTCTTGCTACTTGGTACTTTCTACTTGCTACTTGTTATTTTAAACCTCCGCTGAATGTCGAACAGCACAAAATTTTATTTCATACGGCAAATATTTCAATTTATGAGAGAATCTCTGATAGCAACGAATTTCACATGAAAATAAATTGAATAAGCTGTAACAATCTGGACCGATTTGATGAAATTTTTTATCAAAAAGTTGTTACAATATCTAGCATCATTACATGTACATTTATCACAATTCAATCAATCGATGCATGTGAGTATGTGTATAGTATGAGCGAAGTGAAATGTAGAGTTCGTATTAAATAAAATCTTAAACTCGTTTTAATTAAAGGTGAAAAAGTTGAAACTCAATTTATTTTATAACAGGTATATTTTTTTAATCTACAAAAACTTAATTTACCATAATGCCATTGGATGTACAATATTTTTGGTTAATCCTTGAGGAGTATAAACAAATAAATTCGAAGGTTTTCCAACCCTGGAACACGCAACATATAATTGGCCGTGAGAAAAGCACGGATTTTCTAAATCTAAGCCACAAATTAGGACCCCTTTGGTGACTTTAAATATTTTAAGCCATTTTTACGATGAATTGAAATGGCTATCGCAATTGTGGAACTAAAGATCTTGGCGAGAAGCGTCCGAACTACTTCGATGCCAAATTTCGAATTTTGCCAAAGGGATCTGATACTAAAGGTGTTCCATACAAAAAATAAATAAATAAAATATCAGTGACATACACACGCACAAAAGTATGGGACCCCATTGGTGACTTTAAATATTTTAAGCCATTTTTGCGATGAATTGAAATGGCTATCTCAATTGTGGAACTAAAGATCTTGGCGAGAAGCGTCCGAGCTACCTCGGTGCCAAATTTTCCATACAAAAAATAAATAAATAAAATATCAGTGACATACACACGCACAAAAATATGGGACCCCTTTGGTGACTTTAAATATTTTAAGCCATTTTTGCGATGAATTGAAATGGCTATCTCAATTGTGGAACTAAAGATCTTGGCGAGAAGCGTCCGAGCTACTTCGGTGCCAAATTTCAAATTTTCCCAAAGGGATCCGATACTAAGTGTTCCATACAAAAAATAAATAAATAAAATATAATAAATTAGCTACACAAATAAATTTCTAGGTTAGGGTGGTTGTTATTCAACGCGCGTGTAAATTTGATAGAAAATTATATAAAATACTCACTCCAATTCCGCACCAAATTTACAAAATGTATAGTTTTTTATGCACACTTCAAAACTCTTCAAACACTAATTACATCTTGATGTAATATTTCAATTAGGACGCAATTTTTTGTATAACAATAATAACACGAAGTTACAAAACATTTTCCTGAATTTGATCGCAGCACCAACTGTCGGGACAAACTGGAATTACAATAGAATATACGCAAGCGAAGTGTGACGTCACTGACCGTCAATGGATGCAAGAAAAAGATTTCCTATGTTAATCTCCCATTGGATTTTTTATAAAAAAATTATTAAAAATCGAGGAAAATTATTTCTCGATTTTAATCCCCGTATTTGGGTATAGATATGTATTAGTTATCGTATGCATGTGTTAGATTCAGTTATTTTGCTCTCAAATTGACAAAATTTTAATTTTAAATTTCAAAACTCTGTCTTCCTTGGCGTTTTTTTTTTTTTTTTTTTTTTTTTTTGTATTTGGCGATCAAAAACGTAATACGAAAATTCGAAAATATACATGCCAGATGTATATTTTCGTAATATGTATTGTACGAAATTGTTTCATAACCATTATTTCTGAAAGAAATTAAATATGTTCGCCAGATGATATGGCAATATTTTTTTTTCCGCCAAGGATGACAGAGTTTTGAAATTAAAAATTCAAATTTTATCAATTTTACAGCAAAAACAACTCAATCTAACGCATGCACATGATAACTAATACATATCTATACCCAAATATGGGGATTAAAATCGGGAAATAATTTTCCTCGATATTTAGTAATTTTTTACAAAATATCCAATGGGCGATTAACATAGGAAATATTTTTCTTGCATCCACGGACGGCCAGTGACGTCATCACTTCGCCTGCGTATTATTGAATATTCGATACTACGATCGTAGCGCAGTCTGCCGGATCCAATGTGAAACATTCCAAAATCAACAACAATTTATTGATAAATTAATTAAATAAACAATTTAAATTGGACTGAATTGTAAATCTAAACCATTCTCGAATCCACCTGAAGACACACAAAACATTTCATTAAACTCGGTCCAGCCGTTTAGGAGGAGTTCAGTGACATACACACGCAGAAAAGAAATATATATAAAAAGATAAATACAAAGGCACAGCCTTAGTATAACCCCCCCCCCCCTTGTCGGCTTTAAATTTTTTTGGCCATTTTTGCGATGAATTAACATGGCTATCTCAATTGCGTAACTGACGATCTTGGTGAGAAACGTCCGTACTACTTCGGTGCCAAATTTCAAATTTTTCCAAACTAAAGTTGTTCCATACAAAAACAAAAACGAAAAACTGTTTTATGATATATACAAAATAAAAATAAAAAAATCTAATAAATTCGAAATTATTACTATTTACAATTAAGGTGAAAACATTAAAGAACCTTTATAAGTTACATATAAAGTATCAATTAAAACGAAATATTTTGTTTTACTGTAGAAAAGTACTACTAAATTAAATAAAAATTTTAAGCTAATCCGCGTTTGTAATGATCGATAGATGACGCTTTCTCAACTGCAGTTGTTAGTAAATATAATAGCCACTTGTATTTATTAATTGATCTTTCTTGTTGTTCTATCATTGTTTCAGCGTGAAAGCTATCAGTGGTATGATAATTTCACCTTAGCCCACCAGAGGACGAGCATTTCATTACAATCGCGGATACCAAGTATCTCTATGAAAATATTTATTTACACGAGAATATTTTCATGGTTTATTAATTTTTTTTTTCTAATTTTTATTGTTTATCACGCGAAATTAAAAATATTTTATTTCCGGAAAAAAATAAATAAACGTGAATTTTGTTTATTTGGCATCAAATATATTTTTCTTTTTAATCATTTTAAAGTTAAAATGGAGTTTTTATTTAATATCTTTTGATCCAATTATCCGATTGAACTGAATTGTAAATCTAAACCATTCTCGAATCCACCTGAAGACACACACAAAATTTCATTAAGCTCGGTCCAGCCGTTTAGGAGGAGTTCAGGGACATACACACGCACAAAAGAAATATATATATAAAGATATATATATATATAATATACAGAAATAATAGTCACGTAAATGGTTTATTTTTGTCTGAATAGATCATTTTGTAGAAAACTAGTTGGCATAGGTGGACTCTGCTCAGTTCCCCATCATATTTATGTTCTCATAAATTTCTAGTGCGAGACATATTATAATCATGTTAAAAGAAATGAATTTGACCAAAGCTTGATACAGTGACAGAATGAAATCCCCGCCTAATAGGCTATCCACCGTTCACTTCGATATATATATCTTATTCTAATCTATTAATTTATTTTATCAGGGTCAATTCCGTTGTTTAGTTTTCATCCTACTATTTCCAATGCAATAATCCTCAAAATTCATATTTATATAAAAAATTTACAATTTCGCTATGTTGACAAAATCGTAAATTACGAATGATTTACGAAATTTTCCTATTAGAATATTTGTATTCAATCATGTTCAAACAAACATCATAAATGTAATTTTGAAGTTGTCTAATGTATTTACGATCCTCAAAATGGAAATTTATGCTCAATTTTGCCTTATTCTGACATGTTAAGTAAATCGTAAATTCCAAATAACTTACGAATTTTTTAAATTGGAAAAATCGTAGTCTATGATATTCATGCCAGTATCCTAAATAATATTTCAAAAGTGGTTTGACATCTTTACGATGAAAATATCCCTCAAGATTGACGTTTATATGAAATTTTGCTCTATTCAGCCATGTTAAGAAATTCGTAAATTTCCAATAACTTGCGAAATTTCCAAAGTAGCATATTTATAGTTACTGATGTTCATTCCGGCATCAAAACTGATATTTTAAAACTGGTCTGACATTTTTGCAGTAAAAAGTTTCCATTTTATGCACGTTTAAGTGAATTTTTGTCCTATTCTCCCATGTTAAGAAAATCGCAAATTTCTAATAACTTACGAAGTTTTTAAATTCGAATGTTGCAAATGAATAGGGTTCTTGCCAGTGTCGAAAGTAATATTTTAAAACTGATCTGACCTCTCTGTGATCATTTGTTCGTGAGATATCGTGTTAACAGACTAACAAACTAACGGACTAACACACTAACGGACTGACACACTAACAGACACCCTACAGACAGACACCATAGAAATTTTGTCATTTTCGGATTCCTCACACATGAAAACGTGTAGAAAAGTCAAAAAACCGAGGTCGAAAATTTTCACGATTACCTAAGTTCCCCATACCTATAGTATGATGGGGAACTAAAATGCACTTTCAGAAATAAAAAAATTATTTCTACACAAGCACTATTTTGAACCTAGCCGTACATTAAAAATGTAAAAAGAATATGAAAGTAGAGCTGTATCGAGTACTCGTTATATACTCGGTACTCGGCCAAATATGGACTAAGTATTCGGCCAATACCGAGTAGTTGTAAGAATTTCATTATTAGTTCCCCATCACACTATAGGTATGGGGAACTTAGGTAATCGTGAAAATTTTCGACCTCGGTTTTTTGACTTTTCTACACGTTTTCAGGTGTGAGGAATCCGAAAATGACAAAATTTCTATGGTGTCTGTCTGTAGGGTGTCTGTTAGTGTGTTAGTCTGTTAGTGGGTCAGTCCGTTAGTTTGTTAGTCTGTGTACACGATATCTCAAGAACAAATTGTCGCAGAGAGGTCAGATCAGTTTTAAAATATTACTTTCGACACTGGCAAGAACCCTATTGATTTGCAACATTCGAATTTAAAAACTTCGTAATTTATTAGAAATTTACGATTTTCGTAACATGGGAGAATACGACAAAAATTCACTTAAACGTGCATTAAATGGAAACTTTTTACTGTAAAAGTGTCAGACCAGTTTTAAAATATCAGTTTGGATGCCGGAATGAACATCAGTAACTATAAATATGCTACTTTGAAAATTTCGCAAGTTATTGGAAATTTACGAATTTCTTAACATGGCAGTATAGGGTAAAATTTCACATGAACGTCAATTTTTAGAGATACTTTCATCGTAAAGATGTCAGATTACTTTTGAAATATTATTTAGGACACTAGCATGAATATTAATGACTGTGAATTTTCCAATATAAAGATTTCGTAAGTTATTGGAAATTTACGAATTTCTTAACATGTCAGAATAGAGCAAAATTTCACATAAACGTCAATCTTGAGGGATATTTTCATCGTAAAGATGTCAAACCACTTTCGAAATATTATTGAGGATACTGGCATGAATATCCTAGACTATAATTTTTCCAATTTAAAACTAGTTGGCATAGGTGGACTCTGCTCAGTTCCCCATCATATTTATGTTCTCAGAAATTTCTAGTGCGAGACAGATTATAATCATGTTAAAAGAAATATAATAATGTTAAAAGAAATGAATTTGACCAAAGCTTGATACAGTGACAGAATGAAATCCCCGCCTAATAGACTATCCACCGTTCACTTGGATATAATTATCTTATTCTAATTTATTAATTTATTTTATCAGGGTCAATTCTGTTGTTTAGTTTTCATGCTACTATTTCCAATGCAATAAACCTCAAAATTCATATTTATATGAAAAAATAACAATTTCGCTATGTTCATAAAATCGTAAATTACGAATAATTTACGAAAATTTCCTAGTAGAATGTTTGTATTCAATCATGTTCAAGCAAATATCATAAACTTAATTTTGAAGTTGTCTAATGTATTTAGGATCCTCAAAATGGAAGTTTATGATCAATTTTGCCTTATTCTGACATGTTAAGTAAATCGTAAATTCCAAATAACTTACGAATTTTTTTAATTGGAAAAATCATAGTCTATGATATTCATGCCAGTCTCCTAAATAATATTTCGAAAGTGGTTTGACATCTTTACGCTGAAAATATCCCTCAAGATTGACGTTTATGTGAAATTTTGGTCTATTCTGCCATATTAAGAAATTTGTAAATTTCCAATAACTTACGAAATTTTTATATTTGAAAATTCATAGTCATTAATATTCATGCCAGTGTCCTAAATAATATTCAAAAGTAGTCTGATATCTTTACGATGAAAATATCGCTCAAAATTGACGTTTATGTGAAATTTTGCCCTATACTTTCATGTTAAGAAATTCGTAAATTTTCAATAACTTGCGAAATTTTCAAAGTAGCATATTTATAGTTACTGATGTTCATTCCGGCATCAAAACTGATATTTTAAAACTGGTCTGACATTTTTACAGTGAAAAGTTTTCATTTAATGCACGTTTAAGTGAATTTTTGTCCTATTCTCCCATGTTAAGAAAATCGTAAATTTCTAATAACTTATGAAGTTTTTAAAATCGAATGTTGCAAATGAATAGGGTTTTTGCCAGTGCCTATAGTAAAATTTTAAAACTGATCTGACCTCTCTGCGACAATTTGTTCTTGAGATATCGTGTACACAGACTAACAAACTAACGGACTGACCCACTAACAGACTAACAGACACCCTACAGACAGACACCATAGAAATTTTGTCATTTTCGGATTCCTCACACCTGAAAACGTGTAGAAAAGTAAAAAAAAACGCGGTCGAAAATTTTCATGATTACCTAAGTTCCCCATACCTATAGTATGATGGGGAACTAAAAAATTCGTAAGTTATTTGGAATTTACGATTTACTTAACATGTCAGAATAAGGCAAAACTGAGCATAAATTTCCATTTTGAGGATCCTAAATACATTAGACAACTTCAAAATTAAGTTTATGATATTTGTTTGAACATGATTGAATACAAATATTTTACTAGGAAATTTTCGTAAATTATTCGTAATTTACGATTTTATCAACATAGCGAAATTGTAAATATTTCATATAAATATGAATTTTGAGGTTTATTGCATTGGAAATAGTAGCATGAAAACTAAACAACAGAAATGACCCTGATAAAATAAATTAATAGATTAGAATAAGATAAATATATCGAAGTGAACGGTGGATAGCCTATTAGGCGGGGATTTCATTCTGCCACTGTATCAAGCTTTGGTCAAATTCATTTCTTTTAACATGATTATAATATGTCTCGCACTAGAAATTTCTGAGAACATAAATATGGTGGGGAACTGAGCAGAGTCCACCATGCCAACTAGTTTTTATGTATTATTGAAAGAAATGTATTCATAAGAGTTGTTTTTAGTTCCCCATCATACTATAGGTATGGTATGGGAAACTTAGGTAATCGTGAAAATTTTCGACCTCGGTTTTTTGACTTTTTTACACGTTTTCAGGTGTGAGGAATCCGAAAATGACAAAATTTCTATGGTGTCTGTTAGTGGGTCAGTCCGTTAGTTTGTTAGTCTGTGTACACGATATCTCAAGAACAAATTGTCGCAGAGAGGTCAGATCAGTTTTAAAATATTACTTTCGACACTGGCAAGAACCCTATTCATTTGCAACATTTGAATTTTAAAACTTCGTAAGTTATTAGAAATTTACGATTTTCTTAACATGGGAGAATAGGACAAAAATTCACTTAAACGTACATTAAATGGAAACTTTTTACTGTAAAAGTGTCAGACCAGTTTTAAAATATCAGTTATGATGCCGGAATGAAATCAGTAACTATAAATATGCTACTTTGAAAATTTCGCAAGTTATTGGAAATTTACGAATTTTTTAACATGGCAGTATAGGGCAAAATTTCACATAAACGCCAATTTTTAGTGATATTTTCATCGTAAAGATGTCAGACTACTTTTGAAATATTATTTAGGACACTGGCATGAATATTAATGACTATGAATTTTCCAATATAAAGATTTCGTAAGTTATTGGAAATTTACGAATTTCTTAACATGTCAGAATAGAGCAAAATTTCACATAAACGTCAATCTTGAGGGATATTTTCATCGTAAAGATGTCAAACCGCTTTCGAAATATTATTTAGGATACTGGCATGGATATCATAGACTATGATTTTTCCAATTTAAAAAAATTCGTAAGTTATTTGGAATTTACGATTTCCTTAACATGTCAGAATAAGGCAAAATTGAGCATAAACTTCCATTTTGAGGATCCTAAATACATTAGACAACTTCAAAATTAAGTTTATGATATTTGTTTGAACATGATTGAATACAAACATTCTACTGGGAAATTTTCGTAAATTATTCGTAATTTACGATTTTATGAACATAGCGAAATTGTAAATTTTTCATATAAATATGAATTTTGAGGTTTATTGCATTGGAAATAGTAGCATGAAAACTAAACAACAGAAATGACCCTGATAAAATAAATTAGAATAAGCTAATTATATCCAAGTGAACGGTGGATAGCCTATTAGGCGGGGATTTGATTCTGTCACTGTATCAAGCTTTGGTCAGATTCATTTCTTTTAACATGATTATAATATGTCTCGCACTAGAAATTTCTGAGAACATAAATATGATGGGGAACTGGGCAGAGTCCACCTATGCCAACTAGTTTAATAACTAAACTAAAAAAAATATGAGAATATAAACATAGTTATTAAACTTTTGCTGCAAACAGCTTTCTGCAGTTAAAACGTGCAAGTAGATTGCCACTAAACTCGATATAGAGACGATTCATGATTTGAGCTTATCCATTTTAGTTACAAGAATTTAAGTACAGTAGAGCCTCGATTAACCGAGCTTCGATTAACCGAGGTTTCTGTTAACCGAGGCAATAACGAAGTCTTTTTTTTTTCTCCTTTCCAAAATGAGCTTGGAAAAAATTATACACATTTTAGTTCGTTTTAGAATCTGCTAAAGACTTTGTTGAAAGATTTGAAGAAATGATTGAAAAAGAAAATTTGACATTCGATCAAATTTATAACGCCGATGAAACTGGCTTGTTTTACAGAATGATGCCATCGAAAACTTTGGCATCTAAAGAAGAAGCCAGTGCCCCGGGTTACAAGAAGAGCAAAGACCGAGTGTCCCTTCTAGTTTGTGCAAATGCTAGTGGAACTGATAAATTACCCCTGCTTCTCATCGGTAAATCAAAGAAGCCGAGACCATTTAAAAATATTAATGTGAATTCCTTGCCTGTGAAATACCAAATCAGAGGTCTCCTTGGATGAATTCCGAAATTTTTGAAAAGTGGTTCTATGATGACTTTGTGCCGCATGTAAAGGAACATTTGGCGCAGCTAAATCTCCCACCTAAAGCAGTTTTGCTGATAGACAATGCTCCTTGTCATCCGGAAGAAGAAATGCTCATTTCAGGAGAAATACGGGCGATTTTTCTTCCCCCAAACGTGACATAGATAATACAACCAATGGATCAAGGGGTAATTGAAACAACGAAGAGACACTACAAAAAGAAACTTATCACTCATATTCTTCAATGCGAAGAAAACCTAAATGAGGCGCTGAAAAAAATAAATGTGAAAGACGTTATCTACATGGTTGCCCAAGCATGGCAATTAGTGAATCCAGCTACAATTCGTAAATCATTCAACAAAATAATTGTTGAAAAGAGGAGACAGGGTGAATCACAGCAGACGGAAAGAACACCGACAGACGGGGAACTTCTTGAGATCATCAATGGAATTGAAGGTTGTGAAGAAGTTTTGAAAGAGGACATTTGCGAGTGGCTGGACGTTGAAAATCAACATCCAAATTTTGAAATTCTCAATGACGAAGAAATCATAAAAGCCATTAATCCTTCATCGGACATTAATGACGCTGAAAATGAAGACGAGGACTTTGAGGATTCTAGGACTATAAGTCATAGTGAAGGTGTTCAAGCACTGACAACTGCCCTAAAATATTTGGAGCAAAGAAACGATGCTACACCGATGGATCTCCTGTTGCTCAAAAATTGGCGCGATAGGGCAGCCCATGATAGAAATTCTGGACTTTTGCAACGAAAGGTAACTGACGTTTTTAAAAGAATGTAAATTTAACAAATTAATGTATATTAAATTTTAAAAATACAATATATTTTCTTGAGATTTGTGTTATTTTTGAAAATGCGTCTTTCGATATTTAACTAAGTAGTATAGTTAAAAAAAATTCCATTTTACTTTTTAAAATTTACTACTAGAGTTGATTTCCTTTTTAAATCTTTTTAGCTATGAAACATAAGTTCATATATGTTTATTTTTATCATTTAAGAAACGTTCTATTGTTTTTTACTTTAAAAGTAGTTAAATTCGCAAGCACGGAAGGTTTTTATACATGGTTTCTATTAACCGAGATTTCCGATATCCGAGGTACTAGCGGTCCCAATTAGCTCGGATAATCGAGGTCTTACTGTATTACCATCTTGTATGTGTGTAATATGCATTTTTTTTTTTTTTTTTTTTTTACAAAAACTTTGTACATAAAATTGTATCTATAAAACAGACAAAAATAAAATATTTTAGAAAAAAGAACCCCTTATATAATACTACTATAATATATAAAACTTTAGTTACATATTTGTGCAAATAAAAGTAAGACACTTTTAAAACTGTAAAAAAAAGATTGATTTTTAATTTAAAAAATAATAATTATGAAAAAGGTAAATACACTAAAATGTTATTAAAAATATATTATCAAATTTGTTGTTCTGCAAATTATGGCCTGAAACCACCTACCTTTTTACTCTTCTAGAATTTGAAGATTAATGAAGTCTATCATGTTTGAAATGATGATAAAATATTTATTTTAATGTTCTCATTTCATATGTAAATTTCATGCATCTTAAATTAAGCCTGAGTGTATAAAGAACTTTTATATTCTCTAAGAATTATCTGAGAATGATTCGCATCTGAAAAAGACTATATAATAAAGAATGAAGTTATCAGTTATTATGGTTTTAATAATCCACTAAGCTGGAAGTATCAAATATAACAATGAACCTAATTGTGTATATACACTACAAAAGTTCTGAAACGTTTCATGTAAACATGCCATTTAACTTAACCATTTTACTTAAACCATTTAACTTAACCTAAACCATTTAACTTAATTTTGTGTTCAAAAAGCCTTTTTTAAATTTCAAGATGTGCAAAATTCTTCATATATACGTCAATTTCAATTATTCTTTCTTACAACTACTCGGTACTCGGCCGAGTAGTAAAAGGCCGAGTACTCGGTACTCGGCTACTCGGCCAAAGTGCTACTCGGTGCAGCACTATATGAAAGGTTTTATAAATTTACGAAAAGGTGCAACCGGTAAAAGTATTAGCACAAAAGGTACTAAAAATTAATATTACTATTAATACTATGAATAGCAATAATAATTAAAACAAGTGTAAATATTCTATACAAAGAACTAAGAAAATAACTCTTTCGTCTTCTCCTGCGAGGCATTCTCAGAAAATTTTTAAACATATAAATACGTTCAATTACGCATAAATAATCTGTAACAAAACAATGACATTTCTTGGCTACAGCTTTAGTACAAGACTCTTTGGCTACTAAAAATTTTTAACCATTTCGGCAATGAATTAAAAAGTCCATCACAGTTGCATTGGTGCCAAATTTCGCTAAGGGAATCCTATAATAGAGCTCTGCCGTTTCCTGACCTAAATATGAAATGGTAAATATCACCCCCGCCCCGAAGGGGAAAAAACTGTCAATCAAATATTGTTCTAAAAGTATGAAATTATTATAAATAAGGTTATAAAAAACATTTAAAAGTTGAAAAATTGTTTTGTAGCACAAAACAGAATTTATTGTAAAAATATTTCAATTTAATACATTTGCCAAACGATCTCCATGCGAAATATAAATGATAAAGCTGTTTATTTTAACCTCTTGTTATTAGTCAAATACTCAACTTCCATTGGTTGAAAAAAAAGGAAAAGTAAAAGTTTCAGTTGCGTTTATTCGTATGTATAATGAATGATTCATTTTCAGTTATTCTAATCGATTATTCTGTTAAATTAGCTTTTTTAACACTTTCCAGCAAAGTTGAAAATTATTTGACGTCGGTTTGTGTGTCTGTCCGCTCTCTGCGCTGAAAGTATTCCAAATCATTGCGTTCTATGAGAGGTATTTCTATAAACCATATTTTAATACCTTTGCTTTGCACAAACCTCAATGAAATTGAAATATGTTGTTCATATGCTCAAAAGAATACTGCCATAGAATATAGTATTATATTAGCTTTAAGATTTACATGGTTACTCAAAAGTGTTCAATTGCATTAAGCGTTTTTAGAAATTAGAAGTTTCTAACAATTTTTAAGAATGAATATAATTTGAATCAGTTTGTCTGTCAACTATCCGCCTGCCCGCTTCTAGCGTCCTTAAATATTTATAGAATTTCTTAAAATTGATGTATGTTATTAAGTTCACTATTGTTTGAAAAGTCATTATAATAAGCTCTATACAACTGGTTTTGTGATAAAGGACACCCAAAGAAATCCTAATGCATTGCATTTTAGGTGACACGTTTATATAACTTTCGACTGCAAAAAATCATAATGAAATTGAAATTTACTATTAATATGCTAAAATAATGTTTTCCATTGAATATAATGCTTAGTTTTCAGATTTACAGGGATACAGCTGAAAATTTATGGAATTGCATTTCTACTTGTGTTAAGCATTTTAACACTTTCCAACAATGTTTAAGCGTGATTTTGAATTCAGTTATTCTATCTATCTGTGTACTTTTCATTCCTTCTGTCTGTCTTTTGTGTGATAATGTAGGCAAAGGATATTGAAGTTTAAACGATGCAACAAATAAGTACAGTGGAAAGTGATTATGGTAGACATGAGATATCGGGTTCGATCACATGTCGCACTCGTCGGCCTAAACGTTCGGAGTTTTCCGTGGTTTTCACCGAAACTTGTGTAAATACAGGTTAGGACCCCTTAGAATGATCCTCGCGGTAGATACTCCTCCTCAGGACTAGAACCCTTGTGCAGTCAATCAGGCTTACACCCAATACCTGTAAAATACTAAGATATAATTAGCGTAATTGATTGATTAACAAGGTCTCACAAAGTGTTTGTGATTCATTGTGAAGTATATATAAAGGAAAATTATTTAATATAAATTTTCGGTGTTGTAAGGATTTTTTTTTTAGTACATCATATGTTGTGTATGTACAGTTTACACGATGCTATTCTACTATTCGATACACGTTACTATTCTACAAAAAAATAATCTGTTTCCTGCTATCTCTTTTTAGCTCTTCTTATATGTGTGTGTGTGTGTAAAATATTGAACAACTCACCCAACTATTCATATTTATTATATACTAGCAGGCTACGCCCGCTTCGCTGGTCACTATTTTTAAATGAATCACAATAATTACTGAATTCTCAAAATTGGATAATTGGATTAATTTTTATCATGTGATAAAAAAAGAAAAAACAAATTCTGATCGGGGAAAATGTCGCACCGGGTCCCCACTGCCTTCGGCAGCGTAGACCCGTGCGCTGCGCGCGCGTATTCCTTCACCATCCTTATGATTTCTCAAAATTCCATGTTATTACTCATAAACTTTCATTCTTAAGAAAAGGAATTAAAGAAAAATATCATTTAGCATCGGATAAAAACTCGCACCGGGACCCCACTGCCTTCGGCAGCGCAGACCCATGCGCGCTGTGCGCGCACGTGTGAGGATATACGTGCGCTGTGCACGCATATTCTTTCCCAACTCAAACTTTTATTATTTAAAAAAAAAAAAAAAAAAAAAAAAAAATCTTCGGGTAAAAACTCGCATCGGGTCAAATGCGCGCTGCGCGCGCACACATTCCTTCTGAAATCAGACTTTTATTCTTAAGAAAAGAAAATTAAAAAAAATAATTTCTCATCAGGTAAAAAGTCGGACCGGGTCCGCCTTCGGCAGCGCAGTCTCGTGCGCGCTCCGCGCACCTATTCCTTCCCCACCCTTCCAGCTCCTCCTAATTAACCTACATATATCAATTTTGAACGGTCCAACTCAATTAGCTGAGATGCAAAAGAAAACCTAATCAGGACACCTTAAAATTGTAAATCAGGTGAAATCTCGAATTCCACTTTCGATAATATAAAAGAACTTTAAAATATCTTTCGAATGATGTATTCGAAATAAATTAACCATAATTAGAATTTGAAATATTGAAATTTAAAAATATTACAGCGCCATCTGGCGGTAGAAATTTCTGTAATCTATTGTTCCATTCCAGATCAACAAAGCTTTCAAATGATGTATTACTTATGAAATTATTTTAATTAGTAGCTGAGATACAAAAGAAAACCTAATCAGGACACTTCAAAACGTGTAAATCGGGTGAAATCTCGAATTCCACTTTCGATAATATAAAAGTACTTTAAAACATCTTTCGAATGAAGTATTAAATATAATTTAATCATAATTAGAATTTGAAATATTGAAATTTTAAAATATTACAGCGCCATCTGGTGGTAGAAGTTTTTGTAATCTACTGTTCGATTCCAAATCAACAAAGCTTTCAAATGATGTATTACTTATGAAATTATTTTAATTAGTAGCTGAGATACAAAAGAAAACCTATTCAGGAGACCTCAAAACGTGTATATCACGTGAAATCTCGAATTTCATTACTTACGGTAGTCGGTTAATGGAAGGTGAAAAAAATTGTGGCGTCTACTCTTGAAATTCAATTCAAATAAGTTTCAAAATGGCATATTACTTTTGAAATTATGCTAATTAGAAGCAGAGATACAAAAATGATATAAACACTATTATAAAACGACTTATGTCTGACTTTTTCGTGGTTTTCTCCGAAACTTGCGTAATTCCGAGCTAAATACTGTTAAAAATCAAAATTACTGTTAAAAATCAGAATTTGAAACTCTGCAAAATATAAAACAATAAAGGCGTTCTGGGTTTTCCGTTGTTTTCTCCGAAACAACCGTTCCTTTTCTACGTTTTTGCCCCTTCCACCCCCCTTTCCGTCCCTTCTACATACTTGCCAACCATCTCATTAATAACCGTACAATCGTTAACGCCCCTTGAAAAAACGCCCTTTTTTTCACCATTTTATTTTTAGAGTAATTCTCTCCAAATATTGTTATGATTAAATAAGAATAAAATTACTCTAAAAACTGACTGATGTGAAAAAAAAGGCGGGTACTGAAAATTGTACGGTTCATAATGAGATGGTTGACAAGTATGCTTCTAATAATTTTACACTTGAAAATATTCACAATCGATGTATCTTTCGTTAGAACTTAATAATACCAATTTCAAACGCTGTAACTCTTTTTTTTTTTCATTCGCCCCCCCCCCTCCCCCTCAAGCCCTTCCGAATAATTATACACTTTTAAAAATATTCAGAATCGAATTATCGGCGTTAAAACCAAATATTACGAAATTTCAGCGGCATATCTCAATTTAAAATATATACTGCAAAATATAAAACAAAATTTTATCTAATTTTTTTGTTTATCGTGATATTTTCATGAAAATTGAACAGTAGCTTTATGATATGCTGTCTAAGCCGAATATTAATTCAAATGTAACGTGAATGAAAATTTGAAAAAGTTTTAAAATTGCAATTTTTATCCCCACTGTAAAACACGTGACATCTTGATCGTTACTATCATTTCCTTTTTCCAGACGGTCGTCTGGCATTTGAAATGATGTTGCCACAAAAAATTCATACTTTAGTTAATTTTAAAAAATCTAATTGTTGTACCGATAAGCCGCTTGCACACTTAAATTCAGAAAAAAATCCCCTTTCATTTGGTACCAAAATCGTAACGATCGGACAAATATTTCTAATTTATTTTCCACTTTTTCTAATTTTAACTCAGTTAAAATATCTTTTTCTATGCAATGGCGGTGAATTCTCAGTCATTGAGATCGCTTTTAGATTAGACATGAGTGGACATTTTAATTAATATCTCCACAACTAATTAAGATTTTTAAATTCTGTTTTCAGGAGGACCTCGGAAAGGCACCAGAGCATCCGTATGTCAATTCTTGTACTTCTGCGTTCAATAGGGGCTGAACGTATAGAAGAACAGACAGACAGACAGACAAACCTTTCCTTTTATTATTATAGAAGATATATTGATTGCATGTTTATGAAAAACAGTTTTTATATCGTAATTGTGAAATTTGATATTTCATTTATAAAATTATTGTTAAATAAGTAAATAAATACATATATATCTGTGTAGTGACCCCCCTTCCCCCCGTGTCCATTTCTAGGACTTACACATACTGATGAACGGGGAGGGGGGGGGGGAAGAGAGATGTTTCCTTCTATTGTCCATCTTTACAAATTATGTTAATGCCGGTATTGCACAAAGAATGTCTGGCTTATATAGGAAAATAAAGTTGCTGATGTTTCGTAATAAGTTGTTAAGTTTAAAAATAATTGATCAATTTTTAAATTCTGATCAAAGTATTCGTTCATTGGCGTACCCAACGGTATGAGGTAGCTAAAGAAAGTTGAGAAACAAAATAACATATGATTATTATGTGTTTAATAATAATTATTTTAAGAATAAATTGTAATTAGAATCTAATTTAATTTATATAATAAATTTTTTTGCTTGAATAAGGTTAAACAAAGGAACAAATAAGCTAAACACTGTACTTTATTCTACTTTTATCTCATAAATAATCCCCCCCCCCCAAAAAAAAAAAAAAAAAAAAAAAAAACTAGGTGTGCTAATAGCATTTGTTTATCATACATTTTTCATTACTTTTATTTTCTAAGGTACGATACTATTTCTGAAATCTGAAAGTCCACTCGCCATGCCAGGAAATGCATTCACCTGAGGCGAGTGGCGACCATAATTTTCAACCCCTGGTTGTGCCTTTATTTTTACGCCTGGTGAAAAGTCAAGTTTTTATTATTTCGTTACGAAACAACTGTTACGTGTTTTTTTTGCAATTTATGTGGGTTGTTTACACAGTTCTTATTCATCTAAAGGGTTCTTATGTGAATCTGACCTTTCCTGAATTATATATATATATATATATATATATATTTTTTTTTTTTTAAGAAAAAAAAACGTGTATTTTTTATAATTAATTTGCATATTTTTTATGCGATCACCGTTGGGGGGGGGACTAGAAATTAATTTAATTTATATTTAATTTTTTTTTTTGGGGGGGGGATGAATTAATAAACAGCTGCATCGTCTGATCTGAACAATAAAATTCGTGCGTGATTATCTAGGAAATTCTCTTTTATAACACACGCACACACACAAAAAAAGCCCCCCCCCCCTTTTTTTGGGGGGGGGGGGGCTCCCAGGGAGCTAGTATGTTGTGGCCATCACAAAATTTCCTTCTATATTTTCCCATGCAAATTAACGTAGTACAAATATAAACATTATTATTTAATTTATTAAAATTGTTTTCCATGATGAATGTGTAGTGTAGACGATTCTCATTTCAGAAAAATATTGCATTAAATGTCGAAAGAAAGTCAACTTTTCGTCCTGTAGACAAAACGTCTGGCAATTTCTTTCTTTCTTTTGTGTGTGTGTGTTTGGGGGGGGGGGGGTTAAAATGAAAATTAGAATTGATAACTGTGTTTTAAATTATTACAGATCTATTCTTCAACCAATTATTTTAAAGTTATTGATCCGGGAGGAGGCGGGTGGGTTCCTAAAGCGAATGCTTCTCCGAAACGAATTTTTCCTCAAGTGATGTTTCTACAAGTTAATATTCTGGGATTTTTTTTTTTTAATTACTATTGTAAATTCTTTTTAATTTCACAATGGATTGTTAAAATTAATTCTCATTGGTCACATTTATTTAAGAAATAGAATTTGCATATGAAAGAGATTTTTAGTGTTACGTGTATTTTTACATAACACTTATTTTTAAATTTATAATCAATCGTGTAATGACTTCTTAGAGAAATTCTAAGCAAAACTTGTTCAATTTTAAGTTTTTTTTTTTTTTTTTTTTTTTTTTTTTTTTGGGGGGGGGGGGGGGTATTTTATACTACATTTGTAATCCTTGGTTTCTTTAAAATATCAGCTTTAGAATAAGAGTGCCAAATTATTCAATAGCAGCAGCCTAACATTTATCTAAGTTTTTGATAGTTGAAATCGGTGTCACCAAAGATTGAGTGGAGGGGGGGGGGGTGGTCCTTATGTCGGACCCACTTTCTTGATACGCTTCCAAAATAGAAAAGGGGAAAAAAAAATATTTCAGAAACAACTAAACACCTTCCTTAATTTGCTTTTCCCGCGCGCCTGCTGCTGATATTCCAGGTATAGCCCGATTTTTTTTTTTTTTCCTCTGCTGTTTTCCGTATGTATCTCAGCAAATAGCATTCGCACACACGATTGTGACGCACATGATAACCTTTAGCGGCGAACCAAAAATAAAAATACACAGAAAAAGATATTTTTTCTGCTCGAATCCAAACCTGTAGGGCTGTGTTTTCTTTTTGGCGCTGTTGCCGTTTCTAAATTGAGGAACCGAAATCCGAAGCTTGTTGTCCCTCGCGATAGCTTTATTTGGTAGGTGGGGGGTGGGAATGGGACTTTTTTTTTTTTTTTTAATCAATATTTTAAAATTTATCAATACTGTTTCGTATCCGTTTATTTATTTCAGAGAAAATGTTTTTGAATAGAATTTCCAAAACTGAGTTTTTGATATATTTACATGTTTTAGGGTCCCCTAAATCTGTAAATGAGATTTTTAGAGGGTGTGTATGTATTTGATATCAATATAGCTCAAAAATAAATATAAATCAGGAAGTCTAAAATCGTATTCTAAATCTCATCATATGGAAATATTACTTAAATATTTTAGTTAGATCAGACAAATGATTCATTTTCAGGGGCATTCAGAAGAATTAAAATGCATTATATCTATGCACGAATTATCTAGTTTATACATTTTAACTTCTTTAGGTTGCATTTAACATGTTGAAACCAACATATACTTTTTATGTGTACAAAAGCATCTTTTCCAATTAAAAAATATTCATCATTTGTTTGCAGAACTGCACAAATAAATTCAGATATGTTAGAATAGAGGCTATGCTTAAAAATGTTTTAAAGCGCATTTCAAATTGTGTTATGAAATTTTTCACTGTTCTAAATATAAGTACACTGGGTATATTTGATGCGTATGCAATTTATAGATAATGTTTAGTGATACTCAGAATCGGTCGAATAAATTCCAAAATGAAGTATAGGCAAAAATTCTTTGAATAATTTAAAATAGTTTTTTTTTTTTAATTTAATGACAGATCGAAAGGTTTTATGAATATAGCTTAGTATTCAAAGGAGAGATTTCTGAGTTTTATCTTGCCCCTTAAACTGTAATAATATGTCTTTATATTAATGCAGACTAACAGAAAGTAGTGTGCACAAAATTTTAATACTACTGTTAAATATAATAATGAAAATCAAATTCAATAATCAAGCAGAGGCTTTTTCTCTCTTTTTTTTTATTTTTTAGTAGTAGATCCTATTAAAACTGAACTAACAGTGATGCAAGTAATAGTTGAGAAGGGAAATTAAAAGAAAGAAAGAAAGAAAGAAACTTTGAAACTTAGAAACTTTTGTAAATATGGGCTAGGCTCTTTTAGAAAGACTCTCCGGGTGTCAAATACTTTAATTCAAAACGCCTGTAAATCTTGATAATTGGTTCGGGTGTAAAAATTTGAATTCTTCTTTAAGGAAATAGTGAGAGTTCTGTTTACCAAAAATTTAACCAGTAAAATATATTACTATTTCAAAAAAATGAAAAAGAAAGAAGAAGAAGAAAATGTAAAATGTTTTGAATTAAATAAAATTTAAAGTTTATAAATCTGGAAGAATAACTGTTTAGAGATAAGTTTAAAGATATCTTTTAAATATTTTTTTCTTATCGAGTATTTTTCAGACTAAATCCTAATAGACATTCAAATAAATCTGTGTATCCATTTTAGTTTCTTTCCTAGTTGAAACTTTAAAACACAATTTTAAATTTTGAAAAACTTGAATTTTGCATGAAATTACAGCATTCAAGCATAAAAATTATTTTTTAACTTATCAGTGAATCCGCTAAAAGTACACAAATGTATTCAGAATACATATTTAAACAATAATAATGTGAAATCGAAGGAAAAAGTAAAAAAATAATTAATTTAGAGCTTTAAATAATAATAATAATTAATAAATAAATAATTTAAAATAGATTTAAAGAAATTTTAATATGCATTGTATTATAAATTTTAATAGGGTAAGTGCTCCAGTGATTGACACTTTTAGAGCAATGTCTGATGTTTTTAATGTTCTAGTCATCAGAAAATATTTTTAGAAATCTTAAGTTAATACATATGGCATGACAGACATTCAAAACCACATATATGTTAAAATATATACATTTGATTTTATATATATATATATATGAATTTTTATTTTACACCCACTCAACGTTCCAGTAATTGGCACTGCCAGTTTTTCATTTTACCAGTAATTGGCACCCTGTGTTCCAGTGTTTGACATAAAATGTTAAAATTCTTATGTGTAAAATATATGCTTTTATTATTTTTCTTCTTAATTAATCATTTCGGGATAGATGTCAATTACTGGAGCACCTACCCTAAGTTATATTTCAATCCATACATATAAAATTTTCATAATTTTAAAAAAGTAATTAACAAAAGAGCTTTAATGTTCACCGTTCTTTAAAGTGAAAGGCAAAAGTGCAATGTAGTGCGGTGGTGTTGTAATTAAGGACGGTAGGTCTACATTTGCAACGTAGGCTTGGGTGAGATGCCCTCCATGTGGGTCTTTTAAGGTGTCCTATTCACGTGAGTTTCGAAGAAAACTATAGAAACCCCGAATAGCTAGGCCAATGAGCGCTACCTGGGTTCGAGACCGCCCCCTCCCGACTACTAGCTTGGAGAGCAAAACTTCTTTGTGACTAATACAGTGTTGTGACTAGTACAGTGTTGTAAGCGGTTATGTTGCTGCAATCTTGACTAGTTTTTTTTTTTTTTTTTTTTCCCCTTTCTCAACGTCGCTAGGTCGTCGCCTGACGACAGTTAATAATTAAATTAGGCTTGATCGAGTTTTGAAATAAGAAAATATTCTCTAAATTATTATTACAAATAAACCATGGCTTATGTTTCGAATTCTTTCGGCCATAGTTAATTTCAAGACAATTGTTTTATAGTGAAAATATCGCCTTTCCCTTTAGCATCCATTATAGCCTTTCTTTGTAGTTTCTACGTCTATTTTTAACAAAACTAATCAATCTGCTCTCATGAAACGATTTTTCTAAATCTCAGCTATTATCTAGGCTAATGATTCTATTAAAGTTTCTTTAAATAGTTGCTTATTATTGATCCTTTAATGTTGACTCCTCACCACCACCCTTATGTATAAACTGTTTTCAATGGATAAAAAAATAAATAAAAATAAATAAATAAATAAAAATGAACTTGATAGAATGGGGGGAAATTGGGATGGGGGGGGACGTTGAATAGGAATTAATAACGCTTGAATTATTTTTTTTTTCTCCTCAAAGTGGCTATTTTTTTAATTGTTTGTATATTAATTTGCAAAAATAAAAATATAAGAAAGATAATACTTTTACGCTGCAATAGCGCGTAAAGGTTCTGGCCAAAGAAAAAATTTTTAGACGGTTAATACAATTTATTACTCTGTAAAATTGCCGAAATGTCGGTAAAGCCTCCCTGTAGAGACTTAAGAAGTTTTTGCTGTCTGTATCTGTGACTGCATATATCGTGATATCGGTCGCAAAAATTGTTTTTAAATTTAATTCAAATATTTACGAGTTGCATTGAATTAGCTGTATAATTTTAGTGTATATTATGTTTGTGGCTCGTGTATACAGAAAATGTGGCTTGGACACACAAAACAATGTCTATACATTACGGTCTGTGGACGGCTTTTAAGTTAATTTTAACAAATTAATTTTTTGAGTTCATTGATTATTTAATTATTTAAGTTCATTTTAACAACTTTTCAAGTTAATTTTAACAGGTGCTTCTTACAGATTATAATGCTACACTCAAAGTGAGGTACTCATATTAAATACTAATTGCAAGGAAAAATCCTTCCCTATTTGAATACAGTGATCATCTCCTTCTAAGTTAAAAAGGTCGTAAAAAAAAAAAAAAAAAAAAAAAAAAAAAAGAAAAGAAAAAAAAAACATTATATGAGTAAGTTAGGATCGTTTTTATGTGAAAGGGGGTACTAATAAAAGAAAAATCTAAGCAAGGGGTATACGTGAAAGAAAAAAGATTGGGATCTGCTTTTGTGACTTCCCTGTACGCAAACCAGTGCTGCGATTTATACCATGTCTATTAGGAAACATGCTTTAATCAGAGAACCTGAATTACATTTCAATGCATTCTGAAAATATTTGTAGAAATGAGGGCACACTTAAGGCGATGGTGGACTTTAAAATAAAAAACTTTAATTATTTATCTATTACTGGAACAAGTTATCGTTTCATATAGTCGTATTTAGAAATGAAAAACTCCATATTAAAATTAACATTCACTTTATAATTAATTAAGATATTAATTAAAATTATTAATCGATTGTTAAATTTCAAAATACTCCTTGCGCATTAATTTTTGTCTTAAACTTCCAAATGTTTTTTTACAGGTAGCTTTAAATGATTTTAACAAAAGTTAGTTAACTTTTTATTTACAATCATAATTATGCGGAGGGGGAGGGGAGAATCAGTTTTTTTTTTTTTTTTTTTTTTTTTTTAATTTTAAAGTTTGAAACATAAAAAAAATTGTTTTGTGCTAAAATGTACGAAAAACCTTTAAATGAAGTTGCATAAAGATTCAACAAAAAATAAGACGCATGGAACATTTTAAACTTGGCGCAACTACGTAAAAAATTAGTTTTGAGAAAATGATGTTTGAAGATTTCATTTTACAATAGATTCAGTGTTACTTTAGAAAATCAAACGCTTATAACCCAGCAGAGAGTTATGGGAATTGAAAAATTCTTTTTGCCACACATTGCTACTGTTATGTAGTTTCATATTTTAGAAAAACCGAAATATTGAATTCTTAGTCAAATTTTGCCATTTTGAAAGTCTACTGTCGCCTTAAACAGTCTAACCAAAGTCAACTTTGTTGAAAAGTATTAAAAAAGAAAAAAAAAATCATCCACAATTATACTCTATATATTTTGCTATAAAGCAAACTTTAAAATTTCCAGCCTCGAAAAAGTAAATAGGTATTCAATGAATTAATCTTTCTTCATTCTAAAACGAATATCATATAAATAATTCTAATGGGGGATATATATATATATATTTGTTTTACAGTTCATAATTTTTAATAATTTTAACGTTTTTCATATGTATTGTGTTTTACTCACTCTACTGAAATATGTCACATAAGGCAGGAATTTATGACTTATTTCGATACTTTTTCTCTCAAAAATGGCATTATTGCTCAAGAAAATGGATATATTTTTTTTTTCTTATGTTTTTAGGGAATACGAATCCAAAATTTGTCAGTATTGTAAAACTTGTCTTTTATAAAAACCTTTTTGAATATTGCGTTGTTATTATTTTCGTTTTAAATTATACATATACTTCTGTACTTCAAATCACCTTTTTCTAAAATATAGAAGGTGTTACTTACACCTCTCCCCCTTCCGATATTAAATAAAATTGTTTGTGCTAGCTGGGTAACATTATCCAGCCCAAAACTCTGCATTTAGAAGCATGGTGGTATTAGTGGTCTAGAACTTGCATACTTTTTTACGAGCTATTGTCTGTACGGTGTTAAATTAAAAGTGGAAACACGTGGCTGTTTTTTTTTTTTTTTTTTTTTTTTTTTCCAATTTCACGAAGATGAGCGTTGTCTTAGCGTCAGATTAGACAAGTTGGCATCCAAATTTCGCGAAAATTGGTAGTTTAGGATTTCCAAAGTTTTGTAATCTCTGAATTTGATAGGGTCCGAGTTCTGGAATTTTCCGATATGAATCATTGATTTCTAGCGCAGAACTGCCTCGAAAATTCTATAGACCACAAGACTTTCAATGATTTCAAATTCTATTCAGTCTTCCAACTGTGCGGTTGATCATTGTTGCAGAATTAGCGAAGTTCCTGCTCTGTAGTGTATTTGACTCTGTTTACTTGACTTCTGTAGTACGAATGACTCGGTGGGATACAAAGGGTTAATTGAATTGTTTCGAGAATATTCGTTGATCATTGATTTTTGTGATACAAAAAAGTTTCATTCAACTATTTCCACAATATTAATTGAAACAAGTACATTCGTCGACTAGAACTTGCTTATATCTTAGCGAATTATTTTCTACACGCAAAAATGTCAACAGTTTTCATAACAATATTATGACGAGCTCTATCGTTAGCTTCTTTTGAAATCTTTATGACAATAGTAGGCCATATAAAATCGCTGAAAAAACCTTTGTATTTTTGACCATTATGAATATAATTTTCGTAAATATCTCCAAAACAGAAAGTCGCAGAATGACCAAAAAAAAAAAAAAAAAAAAAAGGAGGTGCACATCTAGATAATAAAACAAACCTACATACCAATTTGCAACGTTTTACGTCCAACCGTTTTTGAATTATGGGAGATACACACCTGTCAAAAAGTGTCAAAGATACCATACATAAATCACAAAGAAACGTGTAATATCGTCAATACCTCTAAAAAGGGAGCTCGTGTCAAAACCAAAACAGAAATCGTGTCCAACCAAACCATTTAGATGTCATGACAGTCACAACTATAAATTTACAACATTCTAGATCTAGATCATTCGTTTTTGAGCTATGCGAGATACAAAATCAATTTCACAAATCGGGATTACAATATTACGTATAAGGGATTAAAAATGACACATGTCAGTTCTTTCTTTGTATCATAATTCAAACTTTTTTTTCGTTACGTAACCTTCTTCCCCCTCCCTCATTTTCAATATTTTTACTTTCTCTTACTATATTTAAGGTAGAGAAAGTATCGTTTTTGGGGTTAAATTTTCGAAATTGAGTTTATATTTACACGTTTTAAGGTCCTCTGAATCCGAAAAACATGTTTTTAGCGGTGGGCCTGTGTGTCTGTCTGTTATCAGCATATCTCGAGAACAATAGCAGCAGAAAGTTCAAACTTGGAATTCTAAATGTGTATGATATAGGGGTGAACACACTAAACTTTTCGTTGAGATCAAGCAAATGATTCGTGTGCAGAGACATCCAAGAGAATTCAAATACATTACGTCTATGAGCGAAATTTTCGATTGGCACAATTTAGCATCTATAAGCTGCACTAAACAAAATGAAATGAAGGCATATTTTTTATATGCATAAAAGCATGTTTCACATGGAATATGGTATGAAAATCATTCACTGTTCGTTTACAGGGCTACACAAAAAAACTAGTATGTAGTGTGACGATACTTGGAAATTCATGGATGTGCATTTCAGGCTGTACTATGAGTTATTAATATAGGATTATACTTAAGTGCACAATGTGAAGTGTATATAGTTTAGAGACAATATACAGGACTACCTAAAATTAAGCTAAACGTCCATTTCTATTAAAAGTAATAATTGATGGGGTAGTGCTTCGTTACATTTTCTTATGTCGACAAACATTCTCACAAAAGAAAATTAATTTTTCATACCCATACTATAAAAAAAGTATTATTTGACATCCATTCTTTTTTTTTTTTTTTTTTTTTTTTTTTTTTTTTTTTTTTGGGGGGGGGGGGGGGGCACACAAAATTATATGTAAAAAAGAAAAGTTCCTAGACTTATTTATTATTTTTAAGCTAGCTTGAACTTTCTTTTCGTACCTTATTGATGTTAGCCTTAATCAGCAATCTGTCTTTATATTAAAATGCTAGATGAGAGAAAGTCGTGTGAGTAACATACCAGATTATTTCAATTTGATTTTTTTCCACTTATATCTAACAGATAAAGAATCTTCAGGGGCGATTATATACAGGTGGTAATTTACTTGATTTCAGAAGATTAAAATATCAAATTCGCATGACTGCTAAAACTAATTAAAATTAATATTTTTCATAATGAGTGAATTGGACTGGACCTCCCTGCAGTAAATTACATATTCTCTCCCCATACGAAAACTTTCTCGCTAAAATTTCAGTGTTTATATATAGTATATATATACACACACATATAAATTCATAATCACCTCTGAAAATTAAATCGTTTTCAATCTTTTTGGGGAACATCCTGTCCTATATAGTCATTTAACACAAGTGGTATTTCTTCTCACGCTAACTCATAAAATTAGATGATTTTTTGTTTTATGTCTTGTCTCCATTTTAAAATATTTTTGATTATGTAATTTATTATTATTATCAAAATTGCTTAAGTCGTTTGGGGGCCGTGCCCTTAGTGACAGTGCCTTTAGCGTAAATCTATAAGCCCGTGTGCTTAGCGTAAATGTTATTCCCTCTCGGTGGCGTGCTTTTAGCGTAAGTGCCTTCAGCGTAAATCTGTAATAAGAAAAATAAAGAAAAAAGTTAACTGAATGAACTTTCAACTTTCACACATGTGCAGACTATTTGGTTTCAGAAATAAGCTATCACAAAATAGGGCGTTTAAAAATTGAGGGAGTGTTCTTTGTTGTCACATTTATACAATAAAATAATCTGGTGTATCGCTCACACAACTTTCTCTTACCCTGCATTTCAATACTATAAAGATAGATTGCAGATTAAGTCTCGGAAAATCAATAAGGTAAGATTTAAAAAAAAAAAAAAAAAAAAAAAAAAAAAAAAAAAGTTCAATCTACTTTAAAAATAATTTAAAATAGGTTTAGGAACAGTTTTATTGTCAATTCTTTCTCTACCATATATATGGGTAAGAGAAAGTAAAAATTGGAGCAGTGCATAATAAACTGCAACACAGTAAGAATGTTCGTCGTTGTCATGTTATTATACAATTTAAAAGTTAATATTTTTCGTTGCCGTATTAATATTGATATGTAATAAAAAAATTAATGGACTGTCAGTTATCATTTCACTGTAACTTCTGTTTTTATGTAAGTGCTTTCAAACACTTTCCCAAGTCTCCATTTTCTTCCATTTTACTGAATATTGTTTTTATATTTTCGTTGACATATATTTTTTTATTTTTTTTTATTTTTTTTATTTTTTTTTTTGTTCTTATAGTCGGTTTACCACTCACTTTTGCATATCTTATGATATAATCTGCATATTTCCACAGGATTATTAACGCGGTGACTTTGCCCACATACATTCCATTAAATATGGAGAAATTATGGGATTGCCCAACTATTGTTCACTGAAATAGTCGTAAAATTTGGGTAACTATTATTTACGCTAGGACCCTTCAGACACTGGCAACTTAGAAAGCTGCAAGTCGGCTCTATTCATATTTCTTTGATGTGGTTTAGGAGATCGACTCTTGCTGCAATCGAAGAACCTCCTAGTGCGATAATTGCATGAAAAGGGGGTTTCTTTTGTAAAAGAGCAATAAAAAGTAATGTCCTTCATTGTAAATGTGTGCAAAATTTCAAGTGTCACTTTCGGACAATAGATAATTTATGAGTTTTGAAGCTCTGTATGTTGCCAGTGTCTGAAGGGTCCTTAAGGGCACGACTTCTTCTATTCCTCTTTTTTTAATTCCAACCCCTTACGCTAGGGCACGTTACGCTAAGGACACTATCGCTAAAGGCACGTCACCGTCGTTTACTTTCTATTAGGGATGAAACGGATATCCGGTAACTATCCGGTATCCGGCCTATCCGGCTGAGTTTTAAATATCCGGCGGGGTACCGGATACCAGCACACCGGATACGGATATCCGGCAATTTCAAGCCGGATATCCGACGGATATCCGAAGAAGAAAATTCAAGCTTAAACTCCCATCACATGAAAATTTTGCGACAATTTTTTAATTTTTTTTTTTAGATTAGTTGTAGCTTGTAAAGGATTTTTTTTTTTTTTTTTTTTATGTTGGCTTCTGCGAAAATCGATTTTGGACTCATTAGCAAACAAATTTAGCCAAAAGTAGCTTCAGGTCTAAGAAATATAGAAGCCCTATTTTAATTTTGTACAGAGTAAGCTAGGTTTTTTTTTCCAGAGTGATGTATAACATTCCCCCTAATCTTCCCCGTAACAATAAAAAGAGCTGTTCATTGTTGTTCCTGAACAAATGATATTTATTCTCTGCAGTTGCAGTGTATATATAACTCTGTTTTCCTGTCTTTTGCTAATATGTTGTTAGATTGTTTAGTAATATTGTTAGTCTTGGATGGTAAAGTTGTTAGATTGTTTCGAGAAAGAGTCAAATAATGTACATTTATTGACTAGAACCTGTTTATTTACAATCCAGTTTTCCATACACAATAAAGCTGTTGTTTTTGTGACCATATATTTATACTAACAGAAACCTGGCATTACTTGCGCCATCTATCTATTCGATTTGGATTTTTTAAAAACACCTCCAATTTATATAAATTTGCATTTTTAATGGAATATCTTACTAAAGCACCTGAATTTAGAATTCCCTGTTGCGTTGCATAGATATATCCCAAAAAATTAAAATTACTTCAAATAAAAGTACATATTTAAATTTTCAGAAAGTCTGTACTTTCACTTTCATATTGTTCATAAGAAAAAAAAAAAATCAGTTATTTAAAGTTTTTGATTTTGTACTGCAGAAAAACTTCACTTACTTAAAGAATTTTAATAACTAATGTAAAATTTTCTTTCTTATCTGTACAGAATATAAAAATATAAAATAAGTAAAAAGTATAAATTCATTTTCAATTATTACTTTCTTCTATATTAAATAGAAGGAAGTATTGGATTTGTGAAAATTTTCATCTTCCAGTTTTCGGTGGATTTATGCATTTTGAGGGAACCAAAACACAATTTGACCATTTTTGGAAAATGTCTATCTGACAAAAATTTTGTGCAGTTCAAGAGTTAATGCACAGAATTTCATATAAATTTATACATAGTTGCATCTTACCAAAAAAAAAAAAAAAAAGCGCCCATCAACTTTTGGTGCAAATCACTCAACAGATGGCACTGCTATACTGTGATTTCTCCCATTTAGAGGAAGACTATATCTCAGCTTATACTGTGCATAATTAAAAAAATAAACTAAGTGTTTCACAGGGAGGGCTAGTATTATGAAACATGTTCATTCAATTTCTGTGCATAACAGCGAATAGGTGATGCTGCTATGCTGCAATTTTCCCGTGAATTGGGAAATTATATCTCAGATTCATTCGTGTATAATTACTAAAAATTTAGTATGGGAAAGGGTCATTTTTATAAAACATCATGTTGATTCAATTTTGGTGCATATTGGTCGATAGGTGGCTATATTATGTTGCAATTTACTCTGTGAATAGGAAGGCTAAATCTCAACATCTATAAAATTTAAGAGATAAACAAGATATAAATAATATGAGAATGAAAGTTGGCTTAATCTGGGTGTATTTCGACCAACAGGTGGTGCAGCTGTTCCTCATCTTCTGTGATTCTCCACATGGCTACATCTCAAAATTTTTTGATTAAAATTGCACTAAAATACATTTCTAAAATCTTTATTGTAAGCAGCTATGATTATGTTTCTTCTGCATGTTAAACAGCATGTAGCGTTGTTATATAGAGAGATATAAAAGAAAGTTTTGTGATGGCCATAACATACTAGTTTGAAGCTTTTTTTTTTCTTCTTTCTTTTATGTTTTCTTATAAATGTCTCAAAAGAAAGTATTAGATTCATAAAAAATTTCAACTTCTGGTTTTTGATGGATTTACACATTTTAAGAAGTCCAGAAGCTGGTTTGACCAATTTTTAAAAAATGTCTGTGTGTGTGTGACAAAAATTCTGTTCAACTGTACCCCCAGAACTACTGCGTGCTACAATTACATATAAATTTATGTGTAGTTGCACCATGACATAAATCAGTGCCTACCAACTGTTGGTGCAAATGGCTCAACAGGTGGTGCTGCCATACTGCGATTTCTGCAACTTAGAGGAAGGCTATATCTCAGAAACTACTGCACAGAATTTCATATAAATATATATGTACATGTAACTTGGCATATATTAGTGCCTATCAAATTTTGGTGCCAATCGCTCTACAGGTGGTGCTAAATACAGTGCTTTCTGCAATTTAGGGAAGGCTATATTTTAGGTTCTATTTCATGTAACTACACAAAACTTCATGTTGGAAAGGCATTATGAGAAATTATGCTGGTTCAGTTTGGGTGCATGTTGGCCAGTAGGTGGCTCTGCAATACAGAAATTTCCCCCTAAAAGGGGAAGGCTATATCTCTTATTCTATTGTGTATAATTGCATAGAACTTGGTATGTGAGAAAACCAGCCATTGTGAAACATTATTGTGATTTATTTTAGGTGTATATCGGCCAACAGGTGGCAATACTGCACTACAATTTACC
This sequence comes from Salticus scenicus, assembly GCA_963930645.1. NCBI lineage: Eukaryota > Metazoa > Arthropoda > Arachnida > Araneae > Salticidae > Salticus > Salticus scenicus. The sequence goes on from CAWVNO010000753.1 coordinate 470,847, forward strand.
CAATGAATAGGCTGAGTTAATCCCAACTTCTATGACATGTGCATGAAACTTGATATATAAGACAACCATTATGAAAGCAAATGTTGACCTTATTTATGTATATATCAGCCGACAGGTGTAGCTACTATTATGATTTTTCACAAGCGTATATCTCAGCATCTGTTGATTAAAATTGCATAAACTCCTTTTGTAAAATATTTATTGTGAGAAGCTATGGTTAAACTTTTATACGATTTAAACCGTAAGTGGCGCTGTTATATAGAATTATGTAGAAGAAAGTTTTGTGATGGCCACAACATATTAGTTTTCATGTGAAAATAACCCTTCAACTGTGTTTATATTAGTAAAATATTTTATTTCATTTTTTTAATAATAGTATTGTAACAAATATGTAAATAATAAGTTTTAGTTTTATAATTCTGAACAAAACCTATCTTTTTGTGATAGTGCTTTTCACCAAAAATTGCAAGTGTGGGAATGAGTATGTTAGGCTTAAAATTTTATTCTTCATGACAATATTGCACAAATAAATAGAATATTAAATAAATATGTTTAAATAAATTATATTTAAAATGTTTTTAAAAGAATAGTATATGAAATATGTTTATATTTTATTGTTTTAAAATAAAAAAAAAAAAAAGAAAAGAAATATACAACACAATAAAAAACAAAACTAATGCCGGATATCCGTATCCGGCAGGCAGGAGAGCTCCGGATATCCGATATCCGGTATCCGGCAAAATCACTATCCGTTTCATCCCTACTTTCTATAATGTCATTTCATCTAGCGAAAACAGATTGAAAATTAAATTTTCTCGGAATTCTGTCAGATCGATTTCTAATCCTCCAAAACTCTTAATATCGGATTTCCATGGAAATGTTATAAATCTCAAAATGTTTAATAGGTTAAAATTTTTTTAATATATATACCCTATCCAAATCGCAAAAACGCAAATATAGATTTTTTTTTTTTTTTTTTTTTTTTTTTTTAATTTTCTGTCATAGCAATATTTCTTGTTATACTGCATTAACTTTAAATATACTTTCTCTGGTAAATATTTCTTTCCGATTATTTATGAGTAGTTTTAAGATCGCATATATTTTTATGTTTTTTATAGAAATACGTTTAACCTTTTCAAAGACAGTGAAGTGCAAACAGCGGAAGTTCAAGGAGAGAATCGATGAATAAAAAACCGTCATGGTTTTTAACTTTAGTTAACTGATCAAACAAGTGTGCTATTCTTGAAGAAATAAAATTGAGTTGATTCGCTTATGTAAATTTGTGTTTTGTTATAATATATATATAATTATATTTTGTATGATAATAAGTGGATAGCCAATGATAATTTTTAATTATAAAATTTTAATTAATTGTAATAAAATTGTATTACTTATTTTCAAAAGTATATTCAAGGGGGAAAAAAATCTGGTGTGAAACAACCAGACGACTTCCATTAACCACTATTACACGTATTATATGCACTTTTTGGAGATAATGTGTTTAGAAGACTTAGAATTTACCTAATGAAATAGACACCTAAAAATTTTCCAGTAAGAGAAAGTTAATACACGCTTGCGGTAAACGCGTGAAAACGTAAAGACATAAAATAGAGTTTACATCGCAAGGAAAAAAAAAAAAAAAAAATATATATATATATATATATTTATTATTTATATATAGGGTAAAAGTGCACCAGTGATTGACACTTTTAGAGCAATCTCTCGTGTTTTTAATGTTCTAATCATGAGAAAATATTTTTGAAATCGTAAGTTAGTACATATGGTATGAAAGACATTCAGAACAGAACCACATATATGCTAAAATATATACATTTGATAACAATTATTATTATTATTTTTTTTTTTATGAATTTTTATTTGACACCCACTCAATGTTCCAGTAATTGATACTGCCAATTTTTCATTTTATCAGTAATTGGCACCCTATGTTCCAGTGTTTGACACTGCTAGTTATTCATTTTACCAGTTATTAGCACCCTATGCTCCAGTGTTTGACATAAAATGTTAAAATTCTTATATGTAAAATATATGATTTTATTATTTTTCTTATATATTAATTATTTCGCGATAGATGTCAATTACTGGAGCATGCCAATCACTGGAGCACCTACCCTATATATATTTTGATATCTCGTTATCGAATTTTTGGACCAAATACTTCCACTACCTATGGTAGTCGGGTAATGGAAATAAAAATCATGTGTTAGCCATTGAATGATGCACTTTCAATTTATTAAACTAAAAGAAGAAGGGGGAAAAAAGTCAAAAATTCATGTCCTATTTCTTTCAGACAGGAAATAAGCGTCGTAGCCAATGGTTGTAGACCACTTTGAATTTTGTATAGTAAAAAATAGTATATTACAGAGTTTAAGATTTTATAAATACGTAAAGAAGAAAAGTCTGAGGCAAAAATAGGACTCAGGTTCTAAATTAAATTTCGGCCGAGAGGTTCTGTTCTCAAAGCTGGTAAACGTGAGTTCCCGGGATCGATCCTCGCTCGTGCTCGTCGGTCTAGCCATTCGGATTTTTCGTGTGTTTTTTTTTTTTTTTTTTTTTTTTTTTTTTCCGAAACTTGCGTAAAAATGTCCAGCACCTTTTACAAAGATCTCCATGGAAGGCAGTTCCCCTCAGGCTCTGAACTCCTAACACCACCACACCATCTAAATTAAATTTCGTTTAGGGATTTTTTTTAAAAGCTTTAATATAATATCTTTTTATTTAAGCCCACCAGCGGCAGAGCGGTTCCGCGTTTATCGACCTAGCCCTTACAGTTTTCCGTGATTTTCTCAGAAACTTGCGTAATAATAATACGGGCTATGACCCCTCGGAAAGATCCCCCATAGAAGGCATTCCACCTATAAATTAGACTAGGACCCTAATGTAGTCAATCAGCCTTAAACCCTGCAACCAACCAACCAACCAGTCTTTTATTTAAATATACAAAAAGCGTTAAAAGAAAAGAAAAAGCATTCTTTGCTATAAGCTATGAAGATGCGTTCTTTAACAACAATGGTTACTACATTAATAACTTTGCTTTGAGTTTTTATTAAGATCAAAGTTCCTTTTCTTTCAAACGGGTTTTAAAAAAAAAGATGATGATGAAGAGGTGTCGCCATTTGTGGTATACCACCTTGAATTTTCCATAAGAAAAAGTATTATAAAATTTAAGAGTTTACGAATAACAAAGAAGAAAAGTCTGAGTCAAAAATAGGACTGTAATAGTAAATTAAATTCTGTTTAGAAAAGAACTATATATAATTTTAACATGAGTTAATATAATAGTTATATTATCATTTAAATATACAAAAAGCGTAAGAAGAAATTTATTCTCCGCCTTAAAAAATATAAAGTTCCGTCACTTAGCGTACTATATTAATTTTCTTAAGAAAGATAGCGTAAAGGGAAAACGACAGTCATTTCGGACTGGATTACAACAAGATCCTTGATCAAATTAATAAAGATACAGAACAGCAATTTATTACGATCGTTATAGACTCATATTCTTCGTGAATATTGGGTAATTTTATAGCTCAAATCAATCATTGTTTTTTATTGTGCCTGATAAGAGATGGACAGACAATCTGAACTAATTATTTTCAGCTAGTACTGGAAATAGTTAAAAATATATATCAATCATAAAATTAAATATTTAGAAAATATATTTATTTATTTATTTTATTATTAAATTCTCTTAATCTTATGATAATTTAATATATACATTTTTTTAATTAATCAGACATGTGAAACGTTGCTATTGTTTTTGCAACTAAAATACCACGTGATGCACAACTTTTGAGCATGACATCATTTTTACCTACAGATTCATTGTTTAAAAAGTTTTTATATACTCTTTATAGTTACCCCCTGAAATAGTTGTCATGTTTTGCAAATGGCAAAATAACTGTATTTCAACATTTCAACGAACCAATCCTTTAGATTTTCACGTTTAAGACTGAAAATGAAACTGCAATGCTGTCTATAAAAACATCAGTAAGTATTGAAAGGCAATTTGGATTAACTCTTTCAGGGGCAAAGTACTTTTGCTCGTTTAAAATCAACAGCCACCAGAATTTACGATCAGTGTTAGAAGACAAGAAATGAATGTATTTTTCCCCTTTAAGTTATAAAAGTTAAATTCTGTAAAAAAAAAAAAAAAAATCTGTTATGGATTTTCGCACTTGAAAATTAAAATTAGGTGATGCTGTGGTGACATCACCGCCCCTGAACGGGTTAAATGTTATATTTGCTTTACTTGTAATAAATTTCATATGATGGAATTCTTTTTAGAATAACTTAGATTCGATTCTTTTGAGTGATTGAAAATTGCCTTTCTATTCTTTTTGGTTCGTTATACTATAGGAGTGGAGAAGTTTGAAATTTGTGAAAAATTTTCGGCGTTTTTAGGTATAAAAAAATCCGAAATTAGAAAAATCGATGTGCTGTCAGATTTTTGCTGGTCTGTCGGTTTGTCTGTTAGTCTATTTAGGTAGACATTATCTCAATGGTAATAAAGAAGTCAGACCATTTTTAAGATATCATTTACGATGATGGCCAAAACCCTAACGAATGTCAACATTCTACTTTGAAAACTTCTTTTAAATTATTTGAAATTTAAGATTGCCTTCACTTCACATAATGTTAGAATACTGCAAAATTTTGAGTAAAAGTGTATTTTTGAGAAATAGTTTCAATATAAAGAAAAGGTATTAATTTTAAAATTCATGATAGTGAAATGAACAGTAATGAATATCAATATTCTACTTTAAAAAATTCATAAGTTGTTCGAACTTTAAAGATTTTCATAAAATAGCAGAATAAAACGATATTTTGCTTAAACGTGTATTATGAAATTATATTATTTCTGAAGACTCAGTAAGTTTGGACAGTGTGCTAGTGCGTCTTGCGTATTCGCATAACAGAATACTATGTTTCACAGAAAATTGTCCAAATCTGTTATAAGAATTGTAAGTTGTGTGTATAGATGGAAAGTCTGGTTAATTTGAAAATAATGAAAATTATGTATGTACTGCTTTGGCTTGTAAATGAATTCTGCAATAAAGTGATTTTGTTTTATTACTTTCTTCTACCTGTATAAGAAAAAGTATTGGATTCGTGAAAATTTTCTACCTCTGGTTTTCGATGGATTTACATGTTTTGGGATGTTCTGAATATGATTTGATTATTTTCAGGAAATAAACAGCCCAGTATGTTAAGCCAGGGTCTTTTGAGATTTTCGGGCTTTTTTTTTTGTTGTTGTTGTTTGTTTGTTTGTTTGTTTGTTTTGTAATATGAAGTATATTTAGTAACAACACGATTTTAAAAAACAAATGTTAATAATTCATTAAAATCAAGATTTAAAAAATTTGATTATAAAAAATTTTAAAATCTTTTTTTGATTAAGGTATAATGTTTAAATAATAATTATAATAATTTATGCTTAAATTGTTTAGTGTTTCTTTTAAATTTTCAGATTTTTTTTTTAATTTAATTTATTTATATTTTATATTCCTTGAATCCTACAACGTTCTTTATATTGACAATAACTCTGTTTTTTCTTGCAAGTGCAATTTTAAATACGATTTTCGGAAAACTACTTGGATTTTTTCGGGCTAGGCAAATTCTAGCCAACTCGCTATATCTCACGAACCAATATACGAAAAATAATCAAACTTTATTTAGTGGAACATTGAAATTGAAATTAATTACATTTAGGGATCAATCGCTCAACAAATAACGCTATTGTACTTTTTTTTTTTTTTTTTTTTCACTTTCCGAACATACTACGTAAGGAAAGTATTTTTGTGATTTTGGTGTATCGATACGTTTTGAGGTGCCCTAAATTCAATTTTGCTATTTTTACGGTAATGTATGCGTGTGAATAGGTGTGAGTGAACACTATACCATCTAAACGCTTTGTTCGAATGAGCTGAAAGTTGGTGTGTATTTTATAAAAATAGATCATCGTAGCAAAAACCCCAAAAACATATTTATATTGGTGAATCTAGAACTTCCAGTTTTTTTTTTTTTTTTTTTTTTTTTTTTTACAAGGATACAAACAAAAAATTCTTTATCACTATGGCGTATGAACTCAAAATATAAAGTGCGATAGCGTCTAAATGCCTTATTTGATTGAGCTGAAAATTTATATACCACGTTATATGTCACCGTCGCACGAATTGTATAGATTTTGATGAATCTAGCACTAAAGTGTGATAGCACCTAAACGCCTTATGTGAATGAACTGAAAATGTATATACATATAATTATAGATCACACGAACTGTATGATTTTTGGAGAATCTAGCTCTTAGAGTAGTGTGATAGCGCCTAAATGCCTTATCCGATTGAGATGAAAATTTATATATATGTTTTGGGATACTGTCGCACGAGCTGTATAGAACTCTATATTGAATCTAACACTTACAGATTTTTACAGAGACTTAACAAAGAATTCTTTATCATTATAATACATGGACTCAAATTATTTTAAGTCCTTAGCGGTAAATTAAACAGCATATTATATAGCGAAAAACACTCACCCTATTGTAATTTTCTGTTTTGTTTATTTAACTTCTCTTATTTTTACTTATTTATAGAACCGTTAATTACTTAATATTTGAAAAGTCGAGTGGAGCCACTCCAGATTTTTTTCGCAGTATATGACAAAATTTCGTATGAGTGTACTACATAACTAGAATTATTTTTAACATTTCATTGTGAAATTAAAAACAGATGTTTGTAATAGTAATAGTCAACTAAGAAAAAATGGCGTTTTCTCAGATGTCGGCATAAAATTGACTTTCTTTGGATATTTAACGCTCTGTTTCTCTGAGATGAAAAGCGACTGCATTCATTAAGGAAAATAATTTTAATAAATAATTTGTACTGCATGACTTTGCATAGGAAAATATGGAGAAAAGTTTTGTTGTGGCCATAACATACTAGTTATATTTATATTCTATCTTTATTTCATAATCATAGTAATTTATTCATACGAATTTTTATTTTTTATAAATGGTGTACAAACTCGAAAACAAAATATCAGTGTGCTATATTCATATTTTGTTTCAGGTGAACCATTCTGTGGGTATGGCACGTCCTTGTGAACGTCGCCTCTGGACTCTGGTTGTTTTTGTGGCAGCTACCTATGCCCTGTCAAGTCTCCTCTATTTGTGCTTGGAGAAAGAATCTCCACCACTTCTCCTCCGGCCAAATGCAACTTGGTGGAAAAGTGATTCTCCACCTTATAACATGACACTTTTAGAAGGCATGGAGTTTTATCATTTTTTCTTTGTTCTGTAATAATACTTAAAAATGTATGATTGTTTTAAATAGTCGTAGCTATATTAAAATTATACGGATCAAAATATCATTGTTATAAAATTAATAAATATTTTTGTTATAGTTATTTATTTAAGCTCTTCTGGATTATCATGGATTATCAATATAATAATCTGCTTATTTATTATTGTTGTTGTTGTTGTATTCTACTTCTTTTTTTGTTACTTTTTATATATTTAATATTACAATGAGTTACTTCAATTTCCATAAATTATTACAAATATTACTACACTGAATAACAGGACATAATAATGGTTATTGAAAACAAAAAAAGTTTTTCTATGCTATATATGTACATAAGAACAAAAAAGAAATATAATGCATGAAAGAAGAAAAGAAAGTGATGTGTTAAGCACTAAATTAATTCACTTCTAAAAGTGCTTTAAAAAAAAAAAAAAAAAAAAAAAATCAGGGGTGGGGTGTTTGTTAAAGGGCTACTCCTGATTTCAGGGTCTTTTCATCTGTATTTTCATATTTCCTAAAAGTTATTTTTCATTTTCGTTGATTGTTTACTTGTCATCCAAATGATATAGAAATGAATTGTATATTTGTATTTATTGGCTGATTGAAGATACAAAAAAAAAAAAAAAAAAAAAAAATGCAGGCTTCTGGTCTAAATAATATGAGTATATCGTTCAATATTTCAGTTTTATTATTATTTAGGCTCTGATTTTCAGGTTTTTTTTTTTTTTTTTTTTTTTTTCTTTGACCTTTGAATCACAATCACCCTTGGAGTATAAACAACTTTCCAATTTTAATTTTTATGTATTATTCGGTCAATCTCTTTCGGCAAATCAAAACTATGGCCAAATGCTGTGATATACATCTGATAAAGAAAAAAAAATTCATTTAAAATTCAAATGTAATTTAAATTATATATGTAAATAAACAGACTTTGGCATATTCAAACGTATATTATTTTCCTATTACTTCATTTTAAATTTAATCGTGGTTCACTTTCATTTCAACGTATTGTATCGCTATATGATTTGCAGAAAATAAACGGGTAAGTTTATTGTGAATAAAGTCAATTTTACTTAATTAATAATGTTAATTGTATTAACTGTTTTCATTAACGTACTATTGTATTCACGGAATATTTAATTTCGTTACAAATTCTCTTTTGTTATATTGCTTTTTGGTGGCATTTAATCTTTTGTTATTCTTCATTTTACTATGTTTTAAATTATATATATATATATATATATATATATATATATATATATGTATGTATGTATGTGTGTGTGTATGTGTTTTTAACTCTAAATTTTTAATATATATAAATATGGCCCGCAGGTTTCGTTAGCGAGCTGTTACATGATAAGATTAATATTTAACGTCGATTTATTAGGCAATTCAATATCGGAAAAAGCCACGATTTCTCGTGTGTCCCAGCTTAAATACTGACGTTTTTGACGCGAAACTTTACCACTCCTGCCTCTGATTAGTGGCTATTAATTTAATGATTGACAGTCCAGCTCAGGAATGGATCCCCAGGATTAATTAACATGCATTACTTAACCACAAGAAAAGGAAGATTGCACTTATTCAGCCCTTTTTAACACTTTCCAACAAGGTTGAAAAGTGTTTATGACATGGGTTTGTCTGTCTGTCTGTCTGTCTGCGCTCTAACTCCCGTAAATATTTATGGAATTTCTTGAAACTGATATATGTTGTTCAAGTTCACTATCGGATGTTCCCTATTGAAAAGGGAGTTTATAGCTCTACTGGTTTGTGTACAGGGACCCCCGAAACTATTTCAAAGCACTGTGTTCTATGAAAGGCATTTCTATAAACCATATTTTTATACCCTTACTGTACAACAATCTTAATGAAATTGAAATATGTTATACAGGTTCACTATCAGATGTTTCCTATTGAAAATTGAGCTTATACCTCAACTGGTTTGTGTACAGAGACCCCCTAAAATATTTCAAAGCATTGTGTTCTATGAGAAGCATTTCTATAAACCATATTTCCATACCCTTACTGTACAACAATCTTAATGAAATTGAAATATGTTATACAAGTTCGCTATCGGATGTTCCCTATTGAAAATGGAGTTTATACCTCTACTGGTTTGTGTACAGGGACCCCCGAAAATATTTCAAAGCACTGTGTTCTATGAGAGGCATTTCTATAAACCATATTTTTATACCCTTACTGTACAAAAATCTTAATGAAATTGAAATATGTTATACAGGCTCACTATCAGATGTTTCCTATTGAAAATTGTGCTTATACTTCAACTGGTTTGTGTACAGAGACCCCCTAAAATATTTCAAAGCATTGTGTTCTATGAGAAGCATTTCTATAAACCATATTTCCATACCCTTACTGTACACAAATCTTAATGAAATTGAAATATGTTATTCAAGTTCACAATTGGATGTTCCCTATTGAAAATGGAGTTTATACCTCTACTGGTTTGTGTACAGGGACCCCCTAAAATATTTCAAAGCATTGTGTTCTATGAGAAGCATTTCTATAAACCATATTTCCATACCCTTACTGTACACAAATCTTAATTAAATTGAAATATGTTATTCAAGTTCACAATTGGATGTTCCCTTTTGAAAATGGAGTTTATACCTCTACTGGTTTGTGTACAGGGACCCCCGAAAATATTTCAAAGCACTGTGTTCTATGAGAGGCATTTCTATAAACCATATTTTTATACCCTTACTGTACAAAAATCTTAATGAAATTGAAATATGTTATACAGGCTCACTATCAGATGTTTCCTATTGAAAATTGAGCTTATACCTCAACTGGTTTGTGTACAGAGACCCCCTAAAATATTTCAAATCATTGTGTTCTATGAGAAGCATTTCTATAAACCATATTTCAAAGCATTGTGTTCTATGAGAAGCATTTCTATAAACCATATTTCCATACCCTTACTGTACACAAATCTTAATGAAATTGAAATATGTTATTCAAGTTCACAATTGGATGTTCCCTATTGAAAATGGAGTTTATACCTCTACTGGTTTGTGTACAGGGACCCCCGAAAATATTTCAAAGCACTGTGTTCTATGAGAGGCATTTCTATAAACCATATTTTTATACCCTTACTGTACACAAATCTTAATGAAATTGAAATATGATATTCAAGTTCACAATTGGATGTTCCCTATTGAAAATGGAGTTTATACCTCTACTGGTTTGTGTACAGGGACCCCCTAAAATATTTCAAAGCATTGTGTTCTATGAGAAGCATTTCTATAAACCATATTTCCATACCCTTACTGTACACAAATCTTAATGAAATTGAAATATGATATTCAAGTTCACAATTGGATGTTCCCTATTGAAAATGGAGTTTATACCTCTACTGGTTTGTGTACAGGGACCCCCGAAAATATTTCAGAGAACTGTGTTCTATGAGAGGCATTTCTATAAACCATATTTCCATACCCTTACTGTACACAAATCTTAATGAAATTCAAATATGTTATTCTAGTTCACTATCAGATGTTTCCTGTATAAAATGGAGCAAATACTACCACTGATTTGTGTACAGGGACACACAAAAGTTATATAAAGAGCTATTAATAAATATTTGCTAAAAGTGTACTTTCATTTACACTAAGCTTTTTTAACACTTTCTAACATTTTTAACACTTCCCAACAAGGTTGAAATGTGTTAATGACTTCGGTTTGTCTGTCTGTCCGTCTGTCTGACGGCTTCTCCGCGCTCTAATTCCCATAAATATTAGTGGAATTTCTTGAAACTGATATATGTTATTCAAGTTCACTATTGGATGTTCCCTTTTGAAAATGGAGTTTATACCTTGACTGATTTGTATTCAGGGACACCCGAAAGTAGTTCAAAGCATTGTGTTCTATGAGGTATTTCTATAAATCATATTTTCATACCTTTACTGTACACATATCTTAATGAAATTGAAGTATGTATTCAAGTTCACTATTGGATTTTTCTTGTATAAAATGGATTAAATACCAACTCTGTTTTATATACAAGGACACTCAAAAGTATTCTAAAGCATTGCGTTCTATGAGAGATATTTCTATAAATGAAATTTTATTAACTTTACTTTCCACGAAGTTTTAGGAAATTGAGTTATGTTATTTACATTCACAAAAAATGATTTCAGAGAATATAGCATGATTAGCATTAGATTTACAGGGTAACACAAAATATTCTGTTATATTAAGAGCTATTATTAAAAATTTGCTAGAATTCTACTTTCGTTTACATTAAGTGTTTTTAAAACTTCCTATAACATTTATTTAAATGTGAAAATGATATCAATTTGTGTATCTGTCTGTCTGCCCGCGCTCTAACTCCCGTAAATATTTATGGAATTTTTTGAAACTGATATATGTTATTCAAGTTCACTATCGGATGTTTCCTATTGAAAATGGAGTTTATACCTCTACTGGTTTGTGTACAGGGACACCTGAAAGTATTTCAAAGAATTGTATTCTATGACAGGTACTTCTATAAACCATATTTTCATACCTTTACTGTACAATATCTTCATGAAATTGAAATATGTTATTCAAGTTCATTATTGGATGTTTCCTATATAAAATAGATTACATACCACCACTAGTTTATGTACTGGGACGCTCAAAAGTACTCCAAAGCATTGCGTTCTTTGTGAGATATTTCTATAAATCAAATTTTAGCAACTTTACTTTCCACGAAGTTTTAGGAAATTGAAATATGTTATTTAGATGCACAAAAGAATGCTTTACACAAGATATAGTATGGTTACCATTAGATTTACAGGGTGACACAATAATATTCAGTTATATTAAGAGCTATTAATAAAAAATTGTTAGAATTGTACTTTCGTTTACATTAAGCGTTTTTGACACTTTATCATTTTTTTAGTGTGAATATGATTTCAGTTTGTGTATATGCCTGACTGTTCTTCTGTCCGTCTGTCTGATTTCTGCGCTCTAATTTTCGTAAATAATTATGGAATTTCTTTAAACCGATATATTTTATTGAAGTTCACTATCGTATGTTCCCTATTGAAAATGAAATGGATACCTCTTCTGGTTTGTGTACAGGGACACCCAAAAGTATTTGAAAGCATTGTGTTCTATGAGAGGAGTTTCTATAAATCATATTTTAATACCTTTAATGTATAGAAACTTTAATGAAATTTTAATATGTTATTTAATGTCCTATCGGATGTTTCCTATGTAAAGTAGAGTACATTTGTAACTTGTTTGTTTACAGGGGCACTTGAAAGTACTCCAAAGCATTGTGTTGTATGAGAGTTATTTTTATAAACCAAATTTTATTAATTTTATCTTAAACAAAGCTTAATGCAATTGAACTATATTATTCGTATGCACAAAAGAGTGTGCCTCTATGTAATATAATAGGGTTAGCATTAGATTTACAGGGCCACACAAAAATAATCAGTTACATTAAGAGGTATTAATAAAATTTTGCTGGAATTGCATTTTTGTTTACATGAGCGTTTTAACACTTTCTTATAATTTTAGTGGGAATATGATTTCAATTTGTGCATCTGTCTGTCCGATTGTCTACCTTTCTGTCTGTTTGTCTCCGGCTCCTACCATCCGTGAATATTTTGAGAATTTTTTAAAAATGATGCATCATGTTCCCTATGGAATGTTCCCTATTTAAAATGTCATTAATAGGGTCCTGTACATCTAGTTTGTTTACAGGGACAACTACAACAACAATAAAAAAAAGCCAATGTATTACGTTTTAGGACAGAATTTTTTAAAAGTTATATTTAAAAAACTTTCTACTGCAAAAATCTTAAAAACATTGACAGGTATTATTAATATTCTAAAATATTGTTTTGTATAGAATATGATATGATTAACTTTCAGATTTACAGGGCTACAGTAAAATATTCAGAGAGTTTTAAAAGCAGTAATTATAATCTAGCGGCTGCATTTTCTTATGCGTTAAGTCTTTTTAACACTTTCCAAAACGCCTAAGAGTAATTTTAAAATCAATTACTCTATGTGTATGTTTTTCAGTCGTTCTGTCTGTTGTGCGATAACGTAGGCAAAGAATATTAATAGTTATTCGATACAACAATTGCGTACAGTTGGAAAGTGTTACTAATCAATGCTTACTGCATGAATTTTCTTTCTTGTTATTCTGAAAGTTGTTCAGTTTTTCTGATTTTCGCTTTATGAAGTCTTCTGCTGTGAAACAAAGTTTAAAGGCGCACTTACGAATTATTAGCGATTTCTAGATTTTAAAATGAGTTTTAATTTTTTTAATTTAACTATTTTTTATCCCTTTCATATCCCCCCCTCCCAAGCGAGGATCCCCCGGGTTTGCCTGCAAAGCCGTGGGAGCTCACCTGGAGGTAGACAACATTCCAGGTGAAAAATTTGACTATTATGGAATTATTAAAACCTGAATAAACTACTACGTCAGAAACTCCAAAGAAAATTATTGGAAATGCTTACAGCTGTTTCGGTAGCCTTAAGCGTACCGTCTTCAGTGCAAAAAGGTGTTCATCCTTTTTGCACTGAAGACGGTACGCTTAAGGCTACCGAAACAGCTGTATGCATTTCCAATATTTTTCTTTGGCGTTTCTGACGTAGTAGTTTATTCCGGTTTTAATATTCCAACGCCAAGTCTCCTGTTATTATTATGGAATTACTGATATTATTGTTAATGGTGTGAGAAAGATGCCCCCCCCCCAAAAAAAAAAAAAAAAAAAAAAAAAAACATTTTTTTGCTTATAAAATTGTAAACTTTGCTGGACTAACTTGTAGACTTTTTAAGCTTATAAAAGTGTAAATTTTACCGGATTAAATTTTATCTGCTAATTTTATCTTCTAGCTCAGTATGCCTATGTTTTGGCCTGTACATAAGAGATACAATATTTTGCACAATTTTTTAGCAGTATAAAATATGTTACATGAAAAAATATATATATAGATATATACTGACTGTAAACTACTGACTGTAAAATACACATTTCAATAATGTAAAATAAACATTGAAAACCATATAGTTATAGAATATGAGCTATACAATATCTTGACTATTTTTTTTTTTTTTTTTCTTTACACACACACATATATGTGTATGTGTGTGTGTCTGCAGTAACAAATTAACAAATATTTAGAATAAATCTAACTGTGCATTTAACATTTGTGTTTTTTATAAGAATGATTGAGTTTGTCATAGAATGAGGTTTGCAATGTAACAGTGATCATAGCATATTACATGCAGTATTTAGCATGAAATTGCTGTCATTTGTTATATGACATTTTTATATGATTTTATACATGACTCATTAAAATTTTAATTTGAATATTTAAATTGATAGTCTTTTGAAATGAAAATAAATAAATAAAGTAATATGACCAGGAAAAAATTTCCTGCTCATAAAATTGATGAATTAAAACCTTTCTTCCTTCTCTCTCTCTCTCTCTCTCTTTTTAAAATCATTTCATGCATTAATATGTTTATTCGTTTTGTACTGACCTGCAAAAGTTAAAATACTACCTGTTTTCTCGTTTTATTTATTTATTCTTATTATTATTGCATAATTTTAAAACAAATAAACATATGAATATAAAATTTGGAAAACTCATATAACTTCAGTTTTTCTCAAGAGCATTGGAAACTAGTATGTTGTGGCCACCACAAGACTTTCTTCTATATTTTACTATACAAATTCACTCAATAACAAAAAAAAAAAAAAAAAAAAAAAAAAAAATCCAAGGTTTTTTTTTTTTTTTGTTAAAAGTAAAAAAAAAAAATCGATAACTTTGTTTTAAATTGTCACATATTTATAGTTCAAATATTCGTTTTAAAGGTATTGATGAGACCTTTCGAAAGATACCCATCTTGAAAATTTACCCCACACCGGGGGGTACTCCCCCCCAGGGGGGGGGGAAGCAATGCCCCCACATGCACAAAATTTTTTTCTTAATTAACTACTACTATTATCAATAATTCATATTAATTTTACAATCACAGGTTAAGAATAACTCTCATTATGTACATTTATACGAAATTTTGTCCTAATACTGCCATGTTAAAAATTTAGAAAAAATACGATCACAGTGCCTCCTGTTGTGCGATTGATCCCCAAATCTAATCAGCACCAGTTTATGTCAGGGGCCAACTAAATACCAAGTTTGGTTAAATTTCATTTAATTTTTTTTTTTTTTTTTTTTTTATTACATTTTTTGTTTTTTTTTCGTAAAAAGTAAAAAAAATCGATAACTTTGTTTTAAATTATCACAGATTTATAGTTCAACCATTCGTTTTAAAAGTATTGACGAGACCTTTCGAAAGATACCCATCTTGAAAATTTACTTCCCTCGGGAGGGGACTTCCCCACCCCACCAGGGGGGTTGGCGAGGCTCCTACACATACAAAAATTTTTTCCCAGTTGACTATCTCTATTATAAATAATTCTTGTAAATTTCATCATGATTACTAAAAAATAATTCTCTTTATGCACATTTATACAAAATTTTGTCCTATATCACCATGTTAAAAATTTAGAAAAAGCAGAATGGCAACGCAACCTGTAAGACAATTTTTACCAAAAGTTGATAGGCACTAATTTATGTCAAGGTGCAACGATATACCAATTTGTATGAAATTCTGTGCAGTAGTTCCTGAGATACAGTTGCCACAAAATTTTGTCACACACACACACACACACAGACAGACAGACATTTTCTAAAAATGGTCAAATCGTGTTCTACAGCTCTCAAAACGTGTAAATCCATCAAAATTTTTACGAATCCAATACTTTCTTCTATTGAATATAGAAGAAAGTAAAAATGAAAAATCTAAAAAAAATTATCAAAGGAAACTAAATGAGAAAGGCTGTCAGAGGTGCTTTACAGATAGGTGAAAATACACATTCCTCCAAATGTTAAATTAAAACCTGATTTTTTTTTTTTTCTTCCATGTAGGGCATTTTGGAAAAATATAATTATAAATTTGTAAACTTCGACCCATCGTCAAAATAATAACTAGTATGTTGTGGCCACCATAAGACTTTCTTCTATATTTTCCTATACAAATTCCTATACTATTTCCTATACTATTATTTCCTGTACAATTTCCTATACTCGGTAACAAAAAAAAAAAAAAAAAAAAAATCTTTTTTTTTTTTTCTTTTTTTTTTGTTAAAAGTAAAAAAAATCGATAACTTTGTTAAAACTTATCACATATTTATAGTTCAACCATTCGTTTTAAAGGTATTGACGAGACCTTTCGAAAGATACCCATCTTGAAAATTACCCCCCCCCCCCCAGGAGTACTTCCCCCAGGGATGCCCCCACATGCACAAACTTTTTTTCTTAATTAGTTACTACTATTATCAATAATTCATAATAATTTTACAATCACAGGCTAAGAATAACTCTCATTATGTACATTTATACGAAATTTTGTCCTATACTGCCATGTTAAAAATTTAGAAAAAATACGATCACAGCGCCACCTGTTGAGCGATTGATCCCCAAATATAATTAGCACCAGTTTATGTCAGGGGCCAACTAAATACCAAGTTTGGTTAAATTTCGTTATAAAAAAATTTAAAAAAAAAAAAAATACGATTTTTTTTTTTTTTTTTTTTTTTTTTTTCGTTAAAAGTAAAAACAAATCGCTAACTTTGTTTTAAATTATCACAGATTTATAGTTCAATCATTCGTTTTTAAGGTATTGACGAGTCCTTTCGAAAGATACCCATCTTGAAAATTTCCTCCCCTCGAGGGGGGACTCCCCCCCCCCCCCATCAGGGGGTGGCGAGGCTCCTACGCATACAAAAAATTTTTCCCAGTTGACTATCTCTATTATAAATAATTCTTGTAAATTTCATAATGATTACTAAACAATAATTCTCTTTATGCAGATTTATACAAAATTTTGTCCTATATCACTATGTTAAAAATTTAGAAAAAGCGGGATGGCGACGCAAACTGTTAGACAATTTTTACGAAAAGTTGATAGGCACTAATTTATGTCAAGGTGCAACTACATAACAATTTGTATGAAATTCTGTGCAGTAGTTCCTGAGATACAGTTGCCACAAAATTTTGTCACACACACACACAGACAGACAGACGTTTTCTAAAAATGGTCAAATCGTGTTCTGCAACTCTCAAAACGTGTAAATCCATCAAAAACCTGAGGTCGAAAATTTTTACGAATCCAATACTTTCTTCTATTGAATATAGAAAAAAGTAAAAATGTCAAATCATAATTTTAAAACTAACCTCTTATCCAATTTTCATGTCCGTATGTATATATAATTTTTAACAGTTATTCACATAAGAAAAAAAGAAAAAACACAAAAGTGAATATAGGAGGAAAAAGCTGATTTTAATCAAACATTTGGATCCACTTGCATCTTCACTTATCTGTAATGTACCTTTGACACACTTTCTCATTTAGTTTTCTTTGCTGAAATTGTTTAAATTTTTCATTTCTTCCAATGTTTACTTTTGAGAAAAAAAGAAGTTATATCAGATTAAAAATTATTTCTTATGTTAAAGTTATGTAAAATTCAGTTAATGACTTGATCAGGAATATGCCATCCAAATTTTATATTCATATGTTCATTTGTTTCAAAATTATGCCCAAAACATGATAACTGATTGTACCTTGACTTTTGTAGGCCAATGTATTTATTTATATTATGCATTTTGTGTATGGTTGCATAATATTAACATGAATAATCTCCATATAATAAATTACAATTGTAGCTGACTCGCAGTAGAACAGTAATTTTATAGAAACTCAGAGTAATAGTGCTGACTCTAGAATAAAAGGGTCGTCAGGGGAATTCTATAAAAATGGCAACCTATTTTCAAAAAAGGCATTATTTGCATAAATTGCAGTCTTCTATGTTGTGATTTTTGTATGTGACAAAAGTAAATTACTAATTCTACATGTATATAATATAGGCTATATGCATTTGTTCTTCAGGAATGCTGTCGAACTATTACTAGAAAGTTAAAAAGTTAGGAAGTAACAGTTCTAAAGGTTTCTGAACATTTAAAATGTTAGAAAAGGCTGCTTGGTACCAAAATGTTTTTAAAAGGGCCACAAGGTACTAAATTTGTTTAAAAGGGCCGTAGGGTGGAGCACCCTGCCAAGTTAGCCTAGAATCAGCACTAAGTAAGATATAAAATTTGAACAGAAGTAATACATAAATAACCTGTTTCATCTCTAGCTAATGTTTGTCTTAAAAATTTGTATACCACTAAAATTTCTTTTGTAATGCATTAGTTTGTCTCTAAAAGTTGTTTCATTGCTTGAACACTATTAATTCAGAAAAACTATATTCCTTTTCTAAAAAAAGAATTATTTCCTTGAATGCCATGTTTATATTAGAATGACCTCTTAACTATTCTGGCATACTGATATGGTTAGTTTAGCTTATTGCTTTATTTATCCCAGAGATTTCAAATGATTGATAAAGGTGACTTTGAATGAGATGAGTAATAAAATAATAAAAAAGACCTGAGTAAGTTGAATGACTAAAGCAATAGATAGACAACAATGGAAAACTTGGAAATCATCTACTTTCAGTAATGGATTGAAGTTGTTGTTATTGTTAGTGTTGATTATGTATATTGAGAGGAAATAAATTGCATCTCTTCATAACAAATTAATTCTGTGAACTTTGAGTATATAATTTATAATACTTACCAGTATGAATTAAACAAATAAAATTTATTTAATATGAAAATTAAATAATAAATTATTGAAATCTCTAAATATGTGAAGGTCTTAATCAGGGAAGTCCCCTCCCCTATGAAGACCTCCATATATTTAGGAATCTCAATAATTATTTTCATGTAGAATTTATCATTTCTTAATAGTTAGAAGCCAATAAGTTTACTAATTTTATTACTATGGATTTTTTTATGGTTTTCACTTTCTGGGATATGACTTTTCATAACGCAAAGATAAAGTTGTCTGTTCATCTTTAAAATGAATTCATTATAAAACGTTTGCTTTTAATTATTGTTTTTGTAGGTTGAAAAATTCCCACCATGCAAATAAATATTTCTGGGCATTATTATTTTTTATTTTCTTAATTGTTTTTATAATGAAAAATTAATGAATTCATTTAGCAAATAAAATAAATGGCAAACTATATAAATAGAAAAGCTAACAGTTAAGTATAATATAAATAAGTTCTTTGACAAAAAAAATTTATATGGGTAAGAATTTTATTTTATCTTATCATATTCCAGGCATGAATGATGTAGAGTGGCTTGTTGATGCCCCTGGATTTCAGTTCTTGATCAATAACAAGCGATGTGATGGTGATGACACCATATTTTTGATGGTTTTTGTTCATTCTGCTCCTACAAATTTCCGTAAGCGCCAAGTTATTAGGTAAGTTTTACTGTCTCCTTTTGTGAATTGTATTAATTAGTCTAATTATTACCTATTTGATGTTGACAAGATGAAGACAAATTACATACAGTAACAAATAAATAATTATACAAATAAAAACTAGTATGCTGCTGTAGCAACCACATGACTTTCTTCTATATTTTCTTATACAAATTTACTCAGTAAAAATAATTTATTAAAATTGCTAATCATTAAAATTATCTTCCATGATGAATGCTGATGATTCCCATTCTAGAGAAGTAGTTTAACACTAATTATCCAAAATAGGTCAATTTTATTTTCTATATGACATTGTTTAAAAAAAAAAAAAAAAAAAAAAAAATCAGTAATTTTATTTTAAATTATTGCAGATCGATGGTTTAACCATTTATTTTAGAGGTTTTGACGAGTTCTTTTGAAACATACCCATAATGTAAATTTGCCCCCCTTAGGGAGGTAGCTTTCAATGTATCTAAATGCTTTCATGCAAAAAATAAAAAATTATAAAATATTTTACTCATGCACATGAAAAAATGAAAATTGAAAATAGAGTGAAAAAACCATTTAGATAAAGTTGCACAAGAGTTCCAAAAATTAATGGAAATATAAATGAACGTTAAAAAAATAAAATAGTCGTCTGCTTAATCACGTGATATTGAAAAACAAAGAATTGAATTCAGTAAATATGGAAAGGAAAGGAAAACGAAAAGAAAAGAAACAAACAAAAAAAATAACATAAACCAACAGGAAACCAAAGCGGGCTTTAAAGCAATTTCATGATTTCTTTAAATTTTATTTTTGTTTGTAAAGTGATATAGAAAAGAGTTTCCTTTAAATATAGTGACCAGCGAAGTGAGAAAAGCCTTCGTTGATTCACTACCTTTATTGATTTCATGAATTAAAAAATGGTTTCATTGACAAACTTTGATCTATTGGCACACAGGCAGCATCAGGCCGAGTTTTGTACATTTCGAGTTTGATTTTGAAATCTTTCCCGCATTCAAAATTCAGTTCGTTCCCGAACTGGGGCTTTGCTAGTAATATATAATTAATTGAGATCTTTCATTTAAAGTTAACTTTCTTTTTCCCCAAATAAGTTGGATGCTTATTTTGGGGTATTCACGCGTGCAAATTTACCACATATCATATTTTGGCATGCTGATTCTAAATCTGCAATAAAAAAATTTCCCACATCGGTCAATGTAAAAATTATTGAATTTACATTGGTTAGGGCAAATTTCCTTTTTTAGGTTTCTTTACATAGTAACAATATTAACTTTTCAATACATGTTACTTAAAGTAGTTTTCGGGTCAATCCATTAGAAATCACCCAGGCCATGTTGCTCAACATTTTTTATTTTTCTTATTTTTTTACCAGTTTTTCCCCGTTATTAGGTGAGTTCATAACTGTCGAAAAAATTTTCTTTAGGCTCATACTTTTTTTTGACAGCCATTTTGGATTAGCATCGCAACTGTTTTTAGGACAAAAACGAGGTTTGCATAAAAGTATCTAACTCTGTTAATTTTATAGATATCAAGACAAGACAAAATAAAAACCAGAATTATCAGAATGACCCCCTAGATGTTTTGTACATGCATAATATTTCCTACGTCGTGAGGAAAGTGAAGAAAAAAATTCACAACTACAGATGAAAAATTAACTTAAAACGGTAATTTTAGTGCTGCAAAACTACTTAAAAAATGAAAGACTGATCAATATTTTTTTTTCCTGCGTAGATTTGTTACAGGACTAGTTACTGTAGAAGTTTCTAGCTTGAGAGTTTTACCCTTTTTTTTATATAATTTTTCAAAAATGCCCAAAATTGCATTTTGGCAATATTTAAAGTTGAATATCTCAAAAGGGAATGAGTGAAAAATTATGAAATTAATACAGATAATATCTCTTTATGACATAAACATATGATAAAAATTTGGTAACTGAGGCTCAACTGGTTCCAGAGTTATAGTACATCAAAATTGGCCAAAAATTGCATTTTAGGCATACAGAATTTTGACGAAAATTTATGGTAAAAATCAACATTGTAACTTAAAATACAAAATTTTATTCAAACTGTTGATGTATATTTTATCAGTTAGCATAATAATTTTATAATCTCTTCAAATTATTGAAGAGTGTTGAAATTCCGTTGCATAGTTTTTTTTTATATGTTATGTGTTCTGCCCGAAACCATTGTTAGTTCGATAGGGGTAATTTTCCTCACAACCTTGTTTACTGGAACCCACACCATGTCATTTTTAGATATTTGGAAGGCAGTCTTTGGGCCATGTGGATGGAAAAATTGAACTGATAGGTAGATAGGTCTTGTCTTTGACTATGCCTAGCTACCAATGATAGTCGTAAATGTATGCAACATAGTCTATATTTGTAAGCGAAGATGCGTTAATAAACACTATGAAAGTTTTGTGCTCATCAAATTTCTTACTTATTGATGTAGTGTAACATCTGATTTGATTATTACTTATAGGAACAAATGTATGATATTATCTTATTCATGTCACAGGCAAGCAAAATTCAAATCTTTTTGTTAGTTTAGCTTCAGTACGTTTAATTTCTTCGGCAGAGACAAAAATATATTCTATTCTGGTTATTTTTTCGTTTCAGTATTTTAAAATGTCTTGTGGAGTAAGAATTTAGTTATTGTAAAGTCTTTGCATGCTGTCTCTAGTTACTTCCCTTTTAGTGGCAAACCCCCCCCCCCCCCATACCATCACACAAGTTTTTCCCATGAGATGTAGCAAAAAAATTCCATTTAGCTATCAAACTAAAATCATTCTCATGTTGGTACAGATTAATAAAGTTTTTCTTATTTTTGTATTGGCTGATGGCACCATCGCTGAAGTAAATCGAATCATCTTCGCTTTGGGTAAAAAATTCTTCATTTCATTGATGAGAGTCTTTTGAAATTCATCAGCTGTAAAGGTATCCTGAATAAGATAATCATTTATCATACCCAGGTCAAAATACTTGGTGGTATTTGTTTGCTAGTCTAGCATTAAATGCTGTATCCTAGCAAGTAAAATAGCATACAATACCACAAGTATTTGCTGGTTCCACCAAAATTACCAGCAAGTCATGGTGTGTATTGGCACAGTTTAATGCTTGTCCAGCATACATAATCCAGCTTCTGTTGCTTGAATAGTATGTTGCTGGTCCAGCAGTAATCAAGACTACTATTTGCTTGCAATTTCTGCTATACTAGCAGTAATTCACAACCAACAGATGCTTTTTTGTTGCTATTTTCTCACTTCTCACTGGCATCTAGCATGCCATGCTATTTCTACTTAAGCTGCCTACATAGCATATTATGCTGGCAAGCATAAAAAAGCACATAATAGCTTGTTAAGGAACATACCTCTTCATGCTTTGGAAAAGCTTAAACAACAAATAAGCATAAAATGCTTGTATATAGCTTGTCGTGCTGTAGCTATATAAGCTAGCTATATAGCATTTGATGCTGGCTAGCATTATAAAGCATATAATAGCATGAAAATCTAGCAGACAAAGCAAAACACAGCAATAACTAGCCTATTTTGTTTGCTAGTACTAGCATGGATTTTAACTTGGGAGAAATGCTTTTTCAACAAATTTCATTTAAAATAATAATAATAATAATAAATGGATGTAATGTAACTCGGCTGTTGGACCAGTGGTAGTTCTGAATTTCATCCTGAACGCTGAATTTCATCCTGAAGTTTTCTGAAAAATCACCAATGACTAAATATTCACTGTTTTTGAGATTATTTTTAAGTTCTTTGAAATGATTAGACTGAACTGTTGAAATGAAATGATGAGATTTTAGTTTTACTCTATCTTCCACAAGATTTAGAAATTCATCATTTGGTAGTAATCGGGTGATAAATTCTGCTCTGTCAGTTTGCACCCACTGCTTAAAAGCTACTTCCTCCGGTAAATTGCTAATTTCTTTCATTGGAACTTCCAGAAGACCTTCGGATCCTGGACATTCTGAACACTTGCCCAGCATGAAACTTTCATTCTCAATGTTACACACAAGTAATTCTCTCAGTTCCCTGTAATTTATTTTGAGCCTTTCTCCTTCAATCAAGAGCTTTACGTTCTGGGGGTATTTGCAGACACATACATTATGTGTGCCAGATGATCCTGGGAGGACAAACCACTTCGGTCGCATAGCACGAAACACTGACCATCTAATTTTGTAGTTAGGGTATTTCTGTTTGAAAAAGTTAAATAGCTCATTTTAAGTTAGTATAGAGTTAGTATATATATATGTATGTATAGCAATTATAATATACAGGAAAATGGATTTTTAAAATTAATTTTCGTGAAATACTGTGTGCGTAAAATGCAATTTTGGGCCAATTTTGATGTACTATAACTCTGGAACCAGTTGAGTCTCAGTCACCAAATTTTTATCATATGTTTATATCATAAAGAGATGTTATCTGTATGAATTTCATAATTTTTCACTCAGTCCCTTTTGAGATATTCAACTTTAAATATTGCCAAAATGCAATTTTGGGCATTTTTGAAAAATTATATATAAAAAAAAAAGGATAAAACTCTCAAGCTGGAAACTTCTACAGTAACTAGTCCTGTAACAAATCTACGCAGGAAAAAAAAATATTGATGAGTCTTTCATTTTTTAAGTAGTTTTGCAGCACTAAAATTCCCGTTTTAAGTCAATTTTCTATCTATAGTTGCGAATTTTTTTCTTCACTTTCCTCACGATGTAGGAAATATTATGCGCGTACAAAATATCTAGGGGGTCATTCTGATAATTTTGGTTTTTATTTTGTCTTCATATCTATAAAATTAACAGAGTTAGATACTTTTATGCAAACCTTGTTTTTGTCCTAAAAACAGTTACGATGCAAATTCAAAATGGCCGTAAAAAAAAAAAAGCATGAGCCTAAAAAAAAATTTTTCGACAGTTTTCAACTCACCTAATAACGGGGAAAAACTGGTAAAAAAATAAGAAAAATAAAAAATGTTGAGCAACAAATTTTATTCTTTTTGGGTGATTTAAAATAGATTGACCCTTATCATAAGTTTACGTTTACACCACTTTTACTAATCACACATGCGTTGAGTCCTACATTTTCATGTTTTTTTTTTTTTTTTTTTACCTGCATATTTATAACTTTCAACTGAAAATTTCAGCATTTAACAAATATTTCAATTGTTTAACAACTAACCCTTTAGATTTTGTAATTAATGGAGCACACTTTAAAAAATGAATATGCTAGATTACATCACAAGGCGTGGGTAAAAATATCGCCAGTACCTTGTGCTTAAATTTCAAGTGTGTTGTAATTTTACTGCACACTGTGTTGTATTTGTTTTTTATATTCGCGA
The DNA here is from genome assembly GCA_963930645.1 of Salticus scenicus. Classification (NCBI taxonomy): domain Eukaryota; kingdom Metazoa; phylum Arthropoda; class Arachnida; order Araneae; family Salticidae; genus Salticus; species Salticus scenicus. The sequence continues at coordinate 495,931 of CAWVNO010000753.1, forward strand.
AAAAAAAAAAAAAAAATTAGTTTTCTTTTTTTTTCTTTCTTTACTTATTTTAATCTGTGTGTGTTTTCATTTTTATGTATTTTAAAGTTATATTTGTTTTAATTTTTTTATTTATTTCATCTTTTTTATTCTGTCAATATCAGTTTGACGATGTTAAGTATTTTTAATATGAAATATACTATCTTTAATAGCTTTCAATAAATTCTATTTTATAAATGAATGTTAGAATTGTAATACAGTAACAATTTCATTTAAAAATGAAAATATTTAACCATTTAAAAAAAACTATGCATCAATTTTTAATTCGCTAAAGAAATATTAAACTAGACAAATCAGAAGCATTATTTAAGAAGTACTTCAAATAATTAAAACTGCTTTAATATTTTTTAGAATGCATGAAAACTATAATGACAATTTTCCAATGCTTTATTAAACTGTATTTTGCAGCATACATATATCTGTACAAGTTTAGCAATTACATTAATTTTACCAAAAAAAAAAAAAAAAAACTTTATTAGCACATTTCATGTAATAAACTACAACGAAATTATCTGAAAAAGCAACATAATTAAAAAATATATAAATAAAAATATAATCATGATATATAAAATAAAGGAAACTTGGAATTGAAAGAAACAATAATAATAATAATAATATTGTATATGAAATGCTAAAAAAATGCATTAATTAAATAATGCCAGAATATTTTTCAGCATTAAAAATTAATACATCAGTTTTTTTTTTTTTTTTTTTTTTTCTGTAAGTAATAGTAACTTAAATCAATTTTAAAATAAATTAGTTTTAAAAAGTTTTGGTTATAGTTTTTTTTTTTTTTTTAGGGAGGAAATAATTACTGTGTTGTAAATATCCATAATTCAAAAGATTAGATTTCATTAATAAAATGCAGACCCTTACCAAACTTGTATTGACAGAATTAGAAAAGAAGAAATGAAATCAAAATTTAAAGAATTATAACTTACTTGTTACTTTATATTGCTTCAATCCTCCACGTTTTGCGTTTACCGTTTATCATAGCAGTGCAAACATTTAAAAGTTTTAGTTTATGTTTGAAGCTCATTCGCATATCTGTATCACATGACTGTTTGACATTGTAGTGAATGTAAAAAAACTAAGGCTTGAAACAAACCTTTGAACTTTAAAAATACAGAAGCTGCTAATGTGCAGATTACTTAGTTAAAATTCAGAAAACTCTTGATTCTGAACTTTAACGGGTCATTTTAGTTGATCTGCAGATTAGCTAGGTAATCTACATATTAACGGATTTCGAGCTATAATGATAACATATACACATACAATTTACTACAAAAATTCAGGAACATTTCATGAAAACATGCTGTTTGCCATATTTTTTAATCCTTTTATTTCAAAATGTGCAAAATTCTTCATATGTACATCAATTATTCTTTCTTGCAACTATTTGGTATTTGGTGCTCAGCTCTTTGGTACTTGGCCAAGTAGTAAATAGTAAAGTACTCTGAACGCAACAAAAATGCTAGTTGGTGCAGCACTAACTATTATTGTTTAATGTTAATGAAAAAATGAGTGTTTGCTTTTGAGTGCTATGCCAGGTGAGTCAAACTTCAAATGTGAAAAAAAGAAGAAAAAAAGTTTGTTTTGTTGTAATAGTTGTTTTTGTTACCATAGAGCAAATTTGTATCAATTAAATAGAATTGTAACATTTTGTAATTTACAGTAATGCAATTATTGAACTATTGATTTTCTTTTTCAGGGATACATGGGGCAGTGAGGAAAATCTGTCAAGAGATCCAATGAGAGTAATATTTCTTCTTGGAACTGTTACAGATGTATCAATACAGCAACGTATTGAAAAAGAAAATGAAATCTATCACGACATTGTACAGGGTAACTTTGTTGATAGTTATAGAAACCTTACCTATAAACATGTTATGGGTTTGAAATGGGTAACTTATTTTTGTCGTCAAGCACGTTTTATTTTCAAAACTGATGATGACATTTTTGTAGATATCTTCCAACTAGCTTCTTTCCTCAAAGATACTTTTGGCCAAACTGGAGGAGTTGCCAATTTAATGATGTGCTATTTGATTCACTCACCTCACGTGAAACGCAGCCAACGCAGCAAATGGAGAGTAAGTTTTAAAGAATATCCTGGACGCAAATACCCAACCTATTGTTCAGGTTGGGGTGTGCTCATGAGTCCAGATGTTGTTTTCAAGCTTTATTTGTTGTCTTCCAAAATTCCATATTTCTGGGTAGATGATGTTCATATTACTGGCACACTAGCTAGTCGTGTTGGTATATCTCATGTTGACTTTACAGAGAAACTTGCTCTTACTGCAGTAGACATGGACAAGTGGTTGAATAGTAAAGATGTAGTTCGGCCTTATTTATTTGGTCATCCAGATTCTGATGTTGATACCATCTTTGCCCTGTGGAACAGAACAATGCAGTATTATCATAGGCCTCTGTTGCTTAATGCCATTAATAAAGAAAGATAGCATTTTTTTCATTTTTTTTCCATCTGCTTGCTTTCTCAGTGTCACTCTGTGAAAATGTCATATACAATTTATATTAACTGTGTGAACAAAAAATGAGAATCAAAATATTTTTTTACAGTTAATATAATTGTATATTTTGAACTGTGTTTTGTATTATAGTGGTGTTATCAGTATTTTGTGTTTATATTTATTTCCATTATTATTTGTTCTTCAGTCTTATTTATTGTTTTTCTGCATTATATGTTCTTTTTTTATTATTATTATTATTTTTTAATTGAAGTATTCACCTAAATTTTATGAAGTCTTGGTTAATATGCATTGTATTAAAATGTTTGCTGAAACCATGCTTGATGAATATAGTAACTTCTAAGAATTTTAGCCAAATTTAGAAATAATTGCATGTTTAGGCACATATGTTTAGTTGCACATATTCAACAGATAGCGAAGTTTTTAATTTATCTTTTTCACAAAGCCAAAAATTATTTTGTGGAATTTTATATATATTCATTTATTTGAAAAATTCATCGATCAATTAAAATTTGTTGAATTTAGAAGTAAATTTTATTACAGGGATTTTAGAAAATAAATAAGACTTGAAAATAGTTAATAACATTGTAGGATTAATTTGTGAACATTCTAAATTCTAAAACTGTTTGCATTTCATAGCCTTAAAAGAACACTTTATTTACTACCACTGGCAGCTAATCCTGTATTATTTAATAAGACAATTTTTTATGCAAATTACTCATTACCTAATGCCATTTTGATTCCATTTTCGCATTAAAACATTGACAACCATTAAATTGATTCTCGTTCTCCAAAAGTTATTATTTCTTTAATATTTAGTTTTAAAACTCTAAAATGTGAAAAGAAAAAAACTTAAAAAGTAAGCACTTTTTTTTTTTTTTTTCTAATTTTATACTTGCAAAATGAAATATTAAAAATTTTAAAAATTAATTTTTGGAAAATGGGAATCAATGTATTCATTGAGAATTTTCTAAACGGAATTTAAAAGAATACATTAATTGAATAATTTGCATAGGAGATTTCTCCGTAATGGTTAGGCTACCAGCGAAGTTAGGGGAAGTATTCCCTTAAGGGTCCTTGGTTGTCAGATTCCCTCTTTCCTCCTTTCCATGTAATCCAATGGGATTTTTGTTGCTTTTTACTATCAATTTTTAATTGCTCCTTAAGAAAAAAGGCAGTATATTCGAATAGTGGAATTAAAAAAAATAGAATTCAATAAACTTTATTTTTGAACGAGATATCATGATAATACAAAGCAACAAAAATTCCACTGGATTACATAGGAAAGAAGAAAAGCGGGTATCTGACTACCAGGGACCCTTTTGGAAGCCTTTCTATCTTATCTAGAAATGTGAGATAAAATATTATCAGATATCCATGTCCCTCCTACTATTTCCTTGCCATGATATTTTTATTTAATAATAACTAATTGCTAATCAGTATGGATATTGGCCAATTCTTATTTACAATCTATACATTTTAAACTTTTTCAACATATTTTATTTTATGCATAGCTTTTCCAATTTCATTATAAGTTGATGTTACATTAAATGTTACATATTTTCAAAAAATTTTTAATCAAAAATATTATTTTATAACATGTCAAATGATAGAAAAGTTACAAACGCCAAATTAGACCACTTTTATAATTGTTTTATATAAAACTGAACACAAAATTGATTTCTTCGTAAAGCATGCAGCTTAGTTATTTGTTAATATTATTTTAATCAATTTTCTCTCTTATATGAGAAAAAAGATATTTTGAAGCAGCCATTTTATATATATGTACATATGTATCATTTTCTTTTTCTTTTTTTTCCATTTTCGAAAAAGGTAACAAAACATCTCATTAAATACAAATTATATATTTAAATATCTATTCAGTGTGATTTTATATACATGTGCACACGTACACTCATGTGTGCGTATGTGTAATATATGGAAAATATTTTTGAGCAATATTTTCAATTTTGTATTTTGTACTCATAAGTACAATGATAAAATTTTCAAGATGTTATTTTATATTATAATTTTTTCTCAAAATAGTATAGAAAATGTAAATGTGGGATGTGATATCTTAATTTTTGTACGTATTAAGGATTGCACAAAAAAAGAATAAGATACTTTGTCCGTGCATTGTGTAAAATAATATTTCAATATGATTGCCAGAAAACTGTTTAAATATGCTCTTCATTTGTTTGTATTTGCTTAATGAAGTTGCTTTATTCAAATGCTTCATTTTATTTTTCCATTTTTATTTTGTTTGTATTGTCATTACATTTTTTTTTTTTTTTTTTTCTTTTTCCTGCCATTGTCATGCAGTTGTGTATTATATGAATCTCTTTCTATTATTGCTATTGTTGAGTATGTTAAATGAAAATATTTATTTATAACTGTACAAATAAATTTCTTTGTATTTCTTCACCGAGTGACCTGAGTCAGGCAATTACAATTTTATTATCATTATTTGTTTTGTGTTACTGAAAAATAACTAGGAAGTGGAAAATCACCATCTGGTATTTTTCTTCTGTGATAATGTTGAATGGCTTGAAGTGTTTGCCCAAAGTCTTCAAAGTATTTCTGGAGATGTTATTCTCCTGTGATATGGACTGAATACTTAACTGTGTTGGTAGTCTTCATGTATTTTTTCCATGACTATGTGCAACACATTTTCAGATTCACTATTTGTTTCTGTCTTTTTATTTATTGATACAAAAATGTTTGTTTAATTATTTTAACATGACAATACTTGTAGTTTTGTTGTGTACAAGATGTCAACAGAAGAAGTATGTCATTTCAATATTTGTGTAAGCAAATATATAAAGAATTAACCTATAATTCTATATTAATAATACAGATGGAAATTTTGTTTCAATAACTTTTAGTAGACCTCCATACGTGTCTCTTTGATTAATTGCAAGACAGTGAAGTGAATCTAAATAAATTTTCTATTTATTAATTAAGCCTTTCTATAGAAATTGGTATTGGTAGGTTTTTGGGGTCTGAATCTAATGAGAATATTTTCAAAAATGTTAAATTATTAGGAATGGCGAAAAGAAGGCAAAAAAAAAAAAAAAAAAAAAAATAGAAATTGAGTTAAAACCATTCAAAATTGACTTATATAAATTTTTTAGGTCTACAAGTCTAATGAGTTTATTTTCGAAAGTGTAAAATTATTAGGAGGGGTGGGACAAAAAAATAGAACTGGACCGTTCAAAATTGGTATATATAGGTTTTTGGGGCCTACAAGTTGAATGAGGATATTTTCAAAAGTGTAAAATTATTGGAATGGGGGGGGGGGAAAGTGGCAAAATTTTAGATATAGAGTTAGAGCTTTGAAAATTGGTATTATTAGGTCTCAAGGCCCGATAAATCGATGGCGTATATTTTCGAAAATGTAGAATTCTTAGGATGGACGGGAAGGATGAGTAAAGGAATACGTGAGCTGTGAGCACATGTTCACGCTGCTGCAGGCAGTGGGGAACACGGACCCATGATTATTTTGACTCCCAAACGGGGCCATCTACGGAGCTCGAATGACAACTAAAGCTGGGCAGTGTGTTTACTTTCCTCCTCTTCTTTTTCTTCCTTCGCTTCTTTGGTTGAATCAGGTGCTGCCATTCTGGTGGAATTATACTGTGTTCGATGTCATTAAAGGAATTGTTAGATGTTAATTTGAAATCAATCCTTTTTAATTTAAAAATGTATGATTTTTTAATTTTTTTTTTCCTTTATGAGTGATAATATGCAATTTTGAGAATTCATTAATTATAGTGATTCATTTAAAAATAGTGACCTGCTAGCAGGCGAAGCTCTCTAGTATTCCATTAAAAACTGAGATATTAAAAAGTTTCCATAAAGGTCTAAATTATATGTTATTTTATTTCAATATCAAATTTGGATTATATTCTACTTTATTTACTTAATAATAATAATAATAACGAAATTGTATACTTCTTTTGTTAAACACCTTGTACTTAAACACAATAATTGCAGTTTGCACATATTCTTTTGAGGACTTTTGTAGATACTCAACCCCCCCAAAAAAAAAAAAAAAAATGGAAATATTGCAATAAATTTAGCAAAACAAGTTTTGTTGTTAAGATTTCATATTGATATTTTATTAAAAGTTTTAATTTTTCTTAACCCATTAGTGCCCAGATTAACTATGCCAAATATTATTTGCTAGTTCATATGTATACATATATATATTTAAGGGGAGGGGGAAATTAAAACAACTGTAAAAAAAAAAAACTTTGAGAAAGGAAACTTCTAGATTCAGACAAATTTTCTGTATGTTGATCCTTTTAATGCACAGTTTTGCATAATACACAAAGTAATATATCAATGCTAAATCTTTCCCTCCTGTTGAATTTTGAAACTAAAATAAACAGTTTTGCACATCTACAATCCAGTACTTTTGAATATACAGTAGAAGATCTTTATAACGCAATTCTATATAATGCAATTCTCTATATAATGCAAAATTTCTTGGATATAAACAATAAATTTTGCAGTTAAGAAATACTTCCTAAAAACTTGTTACTTAGTTGAGAAGTAAGTGTGATACATTTGTTTTTCTTTATCTGCTTAATTCAATGATTTTTAATGAAAAAATTGCTATCATTAATTTTTTTTTAAGTGAGCAGTATAATGAATGATTTTGTACAGGCATATATGGACTATCTTTATAAAGTAAGTTTTAGAATTAAAGTTATTATCCACCCAATTTTTTGTTCCAAGAAATGTAACTTTAAAATGTCCTACTCTGTTTTGATATGTTTCAGACATATTTGGCCATGTTTACAAGGTAAGTTTGACGATGTGTAAAATGTGATCTATATAATGCAAAATTCTATATAACGCAAAACCTTGTGTTTTTAGCTTTGCGTTATAAAGATCTTCTACTGTATTACAAATTTTTGTTAATAGATATCCCCACTGTAAAACTATGGGCAGATTGTTAGATATGACCGTAAATGTGTTTGTGCTAATTCGTTTTGATTTTAAAAGTAAGAATAATTGTTCATAATCATATATATTTATATATAATAACATGGATAGTTTGTTTTGTTAGTGGGTTTATCTAAATTCCATTATCCGTATTCAAATATGATGTAAATGTACAGGTTTACAGATGTGCAATCACTTTAAATATTTGCTAACAAAATAACACATATATGAAAACAATTTTAGATATCATTTAAAATCAATAAAAGGTAAAGTATAAAATATATTAAAAGCATTTAAAACCATTTAAAATTACCTCACAAGCGCTTTCAACTGCTTCAGCAGTCTTCCTCAGGTGTGTGCTCCGGTGAACCACGTTCGTTCGTCGGGCATATCTTTTGTTCTTCCACCTCTCTTCTCTAGGATAGGGCGCCACCCGGCGTCAATTTCCATTGGCACCGGGCAATTTCCATTGCATGCATCGTGATTTGCAATAATTTCGACGTTTTCCCTCTTTGTGGCATAATAATAGTTGTTATAGTGAGCGATTTTGCTGAAGTTTGTTAACGTTGCTGAAGTTGCTGGTGTTTTAAAGCTGAAGTTTTGCTGAAGTTTGTTAAATTTTAGATATATTTTTACAAATCTTAGGTTCATCAGTAATTACTGATTAATTAAAATAAATATTGACATTTTTAGAAAAATATGCTCACTTAAGGGTTAAATGCTGCCATTGACTGTCATGTAAAAAAAAAAAAAAAGAATCATTCCAGGGGGGGGGGGGACACTCAGCCTTCAAATGAGAAAGTTGGGCATTAATGGATTAATAAGTAAAAAAACTTTGAATAAACCCCATAAAATGCAAGACACTGTTCAGTTTGCAACATTTGTGCCTACTTTGTTCGCCTGATGAAGGGTCAGGTTTTATTTCAAGTTAAAACAATTGAGTATTTTTGCATTTTATGATGTTTATTCAAAGTTTTTTAATTATTATTTTTCAACGCCAATTCTCTGGTACATTTTTATTATTAATGGATTAAATACATTTCCTTTTGTATTCTAACAAATTAGATGATTGCTACATAGCACTGTCAGTTATCCCATTATTGCTTTTAGCATATTTATTTATTTACTTATTGTGTAATATCCTGTTTTTTTTTTTCCTTCTATCAGCTTTTATGAATGCATAAAAGTTTAAAGGTAGTTTTGTTGATTTTTTTTTTTTTTTTTTTTTCAATTTTGAAGATATTTTGTATTTTTATATACTTTTTTTTTTTTTTTTTTGTTATTAAGTTACTTTGTGATATCCTTTACTTAAAGCATTACCATCAACATTGTAAAACAAATATCAATATGAAATACTGACTTAGTATCATTTTTATGGCTTTCATTTTTATCAGCAAATTTTATTGATAACAATTGATAGAGAATTCTCAAATGCCATTTTTTTTTTTTTTTTCTTTATGTATATATATAGGTAATTACTACAGTATTGTCATTTAGATTCATTTCAAACTTGTATATCTTATTGTACTTCATTATTATTATTATTATTTTCAATGCACATTTGGAAGTAAATAATTTTTGTCTTATTTCATTATAATAAGAAAAAAAAAAAGTGTTGCAAGCTATCTATGCAAAATATTTTTATGATGTACAAAATATGAATGTATTTTGTACAACAGTCACAGCTGTTTCTTGTTTTAGATAACTCATGTGTAATTTGTCAGTTGTAAGTTATTTTTAAAAAATGTTGAATCCTTCTATAATGAACCCAAAAATTCAGTTGCCTGGATTTCTGATTTCTTTCATCAAAGGATTCATTACATCCAGTCTCTATATGTTTAAAAAGCTGTAAGGAACAAAAATTGCTCGTTTATAAAAGAGTTCAATTATAGCATGTATTCACTACAGTTTTGTTTTACTATTTGTGTAATTTTGCAATACATCTAAACATCACCTAGAGTTTGGTTTTAATTTATGTAGTAAGTTTTGAATGAATGGATGGCACAAATGAATATTTATTCTACTTTTTTTAGTTACATAAGATGAAAATACTTAATAAATGATAAAGTTTGTAAGAGGAAAGGGGTGGAACTCTAAGATGGCTGTGTACGCAACTTCTTGAATATGTAGGTTTTCATGTTCATAAGAAAATTGTATCCTGTTTTCTACAAAATTTAATATTTTCGGAAAATATTTCTGTTTTAGCAGACAAATGTTTGCAGTTGCTTTTCAAAAAAATTGATGCATAAAGAAAATGTTAAGTGTTTGTTTTCAATGTGAAACCAATAAAGTTAAAGGTTTAAACTTTAAAATTTCTTCACACACCATAAAAATAAATACAAGCATTACCAATTTTGGCCTTCAAGGCAATAGCAGATGTTTTCTGCACCTGAAACAAAAAGACCATGGTCTTTTGAAATTGGTAGTTGCTTGTACTTATTTTATGGTGTGTGAAGAAGTTTTAAAGTTTAAATATTTATTGTACATCAGTTCTTTAATTTATAATTGAATGTTAAAGGGTTAAAGAACAGTATTTAAACTTGAAAAACTTCTTCACTGCTTTTGCCTTCAAGGCAGTAGCACGTATTTTGCACCTGAAGAAGAAAGATCACGTCCTTTCGAAACTGGTAGTGCTTCCATTCATTTTATGGTGTGTGAAGAAGTTTTTCAGGTATAAATATTGATTATACACAGGTTCTATAATTTAATATTGTGCTTACCTTATTCTGGGTTTGAAGAAAAGTAGTTGTATTTCAGAGGGAAAAATGTAAAATGTGAACCCCCTTCTGAGACATGCATAAATGTTTTACATTTTGTGACTTTTATGCATCTTTTGCAATTTTAATTTTTCTGAATTCGATGATAACTTGGGAAAATACATCTTAAATCATGGTACACATTAGAAAAACCAACTTAGTGGAATTGTAAAATTTAAGTGTGTAACTATTATTATTATTTTAAATTAAAAAAAAAAAAAAAAAAAAAGTGTGGTATATATTTTTAAGAATAAAAAATTAAACCATTGCACACAACAACAACAACAGAAAAGATCGAATAACTGTTAAAATAAAAATTTACTCTTTTTTAGGTATATTTATGATTGAAGAACTTTGATGCTCCTTCAAATTCAAAATATTCAAAAGCTAAATATTCATCAGAAAAAAAATGGATTAAATTCTCAACTTCTTATTTATCTTCTGCTTGAAAATCTATGTTTAATTAAATTTTGTTAGTAAAAAAAAAAAAAAAAAAAAAAAAAAATTCAACCAAAGCAGAACTGGAGTAACTAAAATTATTTAATGAATTTTCGGAGTATTTGGACATCACCTTGAAATATTTTTCTTCATACACAGCTATCTTCAATTGATTATACAAGTTGTAGTGTTTCACTATGTTTTGTGAGGAGGATTTTATCGTTTTAACAAATACTTTATTTGAAATTAAGGAAACGCTACAAAGATCACAAAGCATATTTATTTCCATTTCATTATAATCAATTAAAATTCTTTTTGGCTGTTAGAATGTTATTAGAATTTATGTAAACAAAAATGCAAAATTTGAAAACAATTGCGAAAAATGTGCCAATATTTGATGATCAAATTTAAGTATAATTCCAAATTCATCTTTTTTTTTTTTTTTTTCTTCAGAAAAAGATTAAAACCAATAAAAGTATGCTTAAATTTGAAATTAAAATTATATTTAAAAAAAAAGCACAAATAATTTATTAGAACTAATGTAGTTTTGCTCCTTTCTCTCCTCCCCCCCCCCCTTTTTTTTTTTTTAACACCTGAAGAAAGAGGGTTTTTTTGTTAAATTTTAGAAATATATGTATTGTATTGTGTTGTTTTGTATTTAGTTGTTTCTGTCTCTTTCATCTTTCATTTTGCATATGGCATTTTTATGAGGTTAGATATGGTGTTTTTACATTTAATTTATACCAATATCATTCTATCTACAATTTTTGTCTAAATTTTATATCACAAATTATGCAATCTGTATTTGAATTTCAAATATTAAATTCAAAATTAAAATTCCACTTTCTCTTTCCCGTGCCAAAATGTCCGGGTTAGTTTAAAAAATTTCTCCTCCTTTTCTGGGTGCTCTTTGATATGTGCCAAATAGCTATGTGTTTCACTTTTTTGTCCATCGTGTCTTGTAAATAATCTTCAACTTGCAGCTAATGTTTAAAAATCTTTTGCAATTTTCTGTAAGGATGTGGAAAAACAACATTGATTTTAATTGAAACATGTGTACTTTCTTTTTTACTTGTCTTTTTACTTAGTTAGTAAGTATATGTTTGTGTATGTTTTATTGGTGAAGTTTTTTTTTTTTTCTTTTTGAAAAATAAGGTGCCTTTCTTGGAAAAATAAAAATAAAACTTATGTATGCATTCACTTAACTAGCAATGAATTTAAAAATCTTTTACTTGTCACTTGAAACTTAATTAAATGGCAGTTTATCGAAACTAATGTTATAATGTAATAAATATATTTTAAAATTCACTTTAAATTGTATATTGTAATACAGATTAAACATAATGAATTATGTGTTAACCATCCATGACAGCTTGAAAAGCCATTAAATAGCATCAACTGTCATAATTAATTAATTACAATTTCTTAAATTGTTATAAAAATTTTTGAATGCATGAAATTTTTTATGTATATTTAGTGTTAGAAGCTCAATCTTTGCAGTATTATACTATTAGTTCCATTATTATATTGAAATTTGTACTCAAAAACTTAGGAAAACACATTTTTATTATCTTTTTTTAATTATTATACTTCTATAAACTGCTTGTCTAATGAATAAAAAAAAGTATTTTTTATTTTATACTTAATTATATGTGTGTCTCATATTCTAATTATTATTTATATGAAAATTGTGCGTTGTATTCTAGTTTTGTAGACTGTTAGTTAAGCTTTTGATTGTACTGCATACATTTATTCACTTAAATAAGATTTAAAGTCTCTACATTTTAGTTTAGAATTGTTATGCATTTGCATCACCAAAATTAAAAAATTCAATTTGTCGTGGAAAATAAATAAATAACACAAGTGATATTATTCATATAATAAAACATTTTAAAGGAATTCAAGATAATACCATTAGTATATCATACTGAGTATTACTGTAATAAAACAGCTAATGGCTTAATTTGATAAATTTGAAAATTAATTTATTTTACTTAATGTGTGTAATAAAAGCCTATCTTAAAATGAATAATATGAGGATATCTGTCTGTAAATTTATTACAAAGGTAAATGAGATGAGTTTAGATAGTGGTATATATTAATAAAATTACTTCAATGTTTTTGCTTTTCTATCCCCTTATGTTATATTATAATTGTACTTTATATAATAAAAATTCATTCTGTATCATGCTTGTATTACTGTAAAAGCACTTATTTTCGCGAGGCTTTAATTTTCGCGATTTTCGCGAGCCCATCGTAGTCGCAAAAATTTAAGCCTCACAATTTTTTATTTTTTTTTTCGCAGCAAATAATAATACAAAAAAAAAAAAAAAGAAAATTTTTTCAATTTCCAGAACTCACATGCATTGACGGTCCGAATATGAGAAAAGTGAAGGGGGTGGGGTGATTACATTTTCGGTGCAAAAGCGGGGTTTAGAAGTCCCTAGTTTGATAAACAGCATGAGGAAAAAGGGATTAAGAAAGAAAATTGTTTGTGGTGGAATGTGCGCGTTGAGCCAAAGTCAAAGTTGATGTATAAGCACCGTTGTAAGCATAAATTGTTTTTAGAGCGATGAGGAGGTGGGGACAAACTTTTCGGACAAAAGGAAATTTCTTAAAATGCCTTATGCAAAAGGGGTTCTATATTTTGGTACTTTTCAACGTTAGGATTTTTCAACTTTCGGTTCTGTTCATGTAAAATTCGTGAAATTTTCAGCTCACCAAATCACCGATATATTCATTTTCGCGAAAATTACGGCTCGCGAAAATAAGTGCTTTTACAGTAAATAGTTTTGCTTGACTATTCATTTAATTGTGAGCTCATTATGCGTGTTGGCTGTGAAGATCTCTATAATGCTATCACATAAATTTGTGTTATCTTATCAAAAATGGTTTTAACGAGTATCTAACAAAATCATTCCGAAATTTCATCCTTTTAAAAAATATATTTTAAATATAATTATAGGTATTGCATATTAAATTTGTCCAATGTATTAAAAGAATTTTTATAACATGATTTGTATGTTTTCTGTTTGATGCATCACATTTATTCATGTATTTAAAGGCAACACACATATCTGGAGAAAAAACAGGTGTTTTTTTTTTTTTTTTTTTTTTCCCCCACCATGTTTGATGTAGCATGTGTTTTAAAATAATTTAAGCAGATATCCTCAAAAGGTTCATTGCCATTATTGTAGCAGTATTTATATTAATTTCAATAATTGTCAATGCTTTAAAATTCATTATTTGCTCTAAGATATTATCTTAAAATTAGATTACCTAGTTTTGTCTATCTTGCACAAAGAAATGTTTTATGGTATATTAAAGGTAAAGTTGGGATGTATTAAATCCAGAATTTTATAGCAGTATTTTTTCTTTAAATTATTGTTGATGCATAGTTTCGAAACATTTTTGCTGTTATAATTTGTTTACACACAATTAAATGTGTGTTGATAAGACAAATAAAAAAATTCACTTATAATAATCAAATAGGAAATTTTAATTAATATCAACATATATATTACATACACATTATCTGATTAATGCAATAAAGGATACACTTCATTTTCGAGAAGTCACCAATGAGATCATCGACAGAAATTTTTCTAACCTCTCCACACTCTACTGCTAACATCATAAAAGCAGCAAGTCTGTCATCTGGTGTTTTTGTGCAAAAGAAAATAAATTTGTGATTTTATAAACTGCTTTTTTTTTTCCATCTATCTAAATTAAATTTTATTACAATCTATATAATATTTCTCTAACAGCGACCAGTTTCAATTATTTTTTGTCGAAACGATATGATATGCGAGCATAAAAATATTAATATTTATGCATGAACAATATTTAAGCATGCAGACTTAGCTCAATGGACTAATAAGAAAAAAATGATGACATTTGTCTGATGAGATTATTTTACAAAAAAAAACATGTATTTCTAACAGTTGTTTCTTCAGAATCTTTGCTAGCGTCATTTTAAACCTAGCAATATTTTAAAGATATATACAGAATATGAACTTTTGTGTCATAAATTGACTAAAAAACACAATCATAAAAAATATAATCAAAATAGGAATTTAATTTAATTTATTTATTTTAAAAAATTAATAAAAAGTCATCGCCATCATGACGACAAAAATTTAAAAGGCGTCGTGCCCCCACATGCACAGAATTTTTTTCTCAGTTAACTACTACTATTATCAATAATTCATATTAATTTTACAATCACAAGTTAAAAGTAACTGTCATTATGTACATTTGTACGAAATTTTGTCCTATACTGCCATGTTAAAAATTTAGAAAAATGCAATCACAGCGCCACCTGTTGAGCGATTGATCCCCAAATCTAATCAGCACCAGTAAAACGGAGGTCGAAAATTTTCACGAATCCTATACTTTCTCTATATTACATATAGAAGAAAGTAAAAATACATTGCCATATGTTTTAGAAAACTTATCCTTTGTAAGCTTCTTTTGTAGGACAATATGTAACAAAAGCTAATGAAAATTAATTAGGAATTGCCAAGTGTTTTTTTTTTTTTTAAGCTTATTTATAGTCTTTTTCTTTTTGTGGGTTGCTGAGGTTGAGGGATAAATAGAACATAATAGTTATATTTCCATAAAGACAGTTTAGCTTTTTATGTTTTCAAGTGATAAAATTCTAATTTGAAGCTGATAAATTATTTGGTATTTAATTTTAATATCAAATAATTTTTAAACAAGAATGTTAAACATTTGAAAATAAAATATTGAAATCTTTCAGCAAATAATGAATTTTTGCCTCACTTTAACAATTTTTTATTGTTCATTGTATAACAGTAAAAAATATTGCTTAATGTACATTCTTTTCAGTGTTTTATATTAAATGTTCTACAGTTATAACTTGCTTGTTTATTTTTTCTTTCTGTAATAGTTTTATAAACTTAAATGTACTGTTACTTATTTGTTTAATAAAAGAAGAGTTTGTCAAATCTTTGAATTAACCTGAAATACAACATCGTTTGTGTGATAGAAATATTTTAAGATAATAGTGTAGATGTGCAATTGATGTATCCATCATTATTTCTTTATTTTAAATTATTTTGAGTAATTTTTAGTTCCTGAGGTACTTTAGGTAAAATAATTGTGTTTCTTTTGTTGAAATAAAAATGTTTGGGTAGTAAGATAAAACATACTTATTTTTTTATTGCATTCCTTGTTTTTATTATTGTAAATGTTTTTATCAGGTTACCTCTCAGGGCTACAGTTTGTTTTGTATTATTCTGTTCTTTTAACTGCAATTAGGAAAATACTGTTTTTGCAATTTGTATTTACACCAAGTTTGACCAATATGTTTTCTTAATTTAAGTAATCTCATTCAATATGTTTTTTCCATAACATTTTTATTTTGTTTTGTGTTTATTTTTTGTAAGGTACTGAATTGTAATTTGAATATTATTCTTCTGGGTTTGCCTTGTAAGACTTTGTCCAATAAATATTTTATTTATATTTTTCTATTGTGTTAATTGTTTTTGTAAAACATCAATTAGATAAACATTTCTCAATCTATAAAATGATAAAAATAACGGAAATATTTTACAAATCACCTGACAGAAATATGAGTAAAAAACTAGTATGTAGTGACTATTGCAAAATTTTCTTCTATATTTCCCTACTCAAATTCCAGCAATTTCAATTGTTTGATATTAAATATTATTTATTGAAATTATTTTCCATGATGAATACAGGTGTAACATTAAATTTCAAAAGAATGGTAATTTTGTGCCATACAAGTAATTTATTAGTAAATGTATTTTTTCACTTTTTTCTGTTAAAAAGGGGAATAAAATAACAACTGTGTTTAAAAGCATTGCAGATATATGGTTCAACTAGAGTCCTGCATCAGATCATGTTTTGAATGAATTTTCAACCTGCTGATTTATCTTTAAAGGAATTTTCTTCAAAGAATTTTTTCTTTTTCTTCTTTTCTTTCTTTTTAAATTAAGCTTTTGAGTACAGAGATCGGCTGACATTCCCATTTTCTGTTGTAATTTCAAACCACATAACACATAGCAACAGTTTTATTACAATTACATAAATATTAATTACTTGATGTTTAAAATTCTATATTCGAAAACTATTTGTCTTCCAATGCATCTTCACTTTTTTATTTTACTTCTTTTATATACTTAAGTATTTCATACAGTGAGTTTTTTAAAAGTAAGTTTTAATACACTTGAAATTTTGTTATATTTTACACTAAAATTTTGTACCGACAAGCAATTTTTTGTATAATCAATTTCAGTTTCTTATGTAACATAAATTTAAGAATACTTTGTTGCAAGTCAAATGTAAGTGAAGTTTAATTGACTCGTGCAGGACTTTGTGTTCAACCATTCATTTTAAAGGTATTGACGAATTCTTTTGAAAAATTCTAATATTGAAAATTTTAATGCCCCAGGGTTGAAAGTGATGCACCTACACATGCAAAAATTTTATCCTGACTCATTATCACAATATATGGCTAGACTGGAATTTTCTTAGAACATACCTGAAAAAGTCAGGGAATTTCATTCTGCTATTTGAGTGGCGACCCTGTTGAAATTTTTATTAAATGGAAGTTTGAACTCATTTGAGCATAAAGTGCAGAATATCCTGAGTTTCAAATTTTTAAAATTTTCAACAAAGTTGTTTTTTTAAATCCTTAATTTGCAAAATGTCTGCAGAAAGTCAAAAGATAGTTCGAAAAAGGCGTACAATTTCACTTGAAACTAAAGTACAAATTTTGAACCGACTAAAGAAAGGAGAAGAATTATCAGTTGTTGCAAAGGTAGAGAACTTGAATGAGACTACTATTTGTACAATAAAAAAGAATGAAGAAAAAATAAGGGAATATGCATCACTACATATAAGATTTCTTAGAAGTGCTTACCAATATCAAAAAATAAAACTTTTTTAAACGGAATCTCTTTTTTTTTTTTTTTTTTTTTTTTTGGGGGGGGGGGGGTCATCTCGAACAACACAGTTTTAAAGAACACTGAACCATTTCATTGTGTTCTTCGGGGGTTACTTGTATATAAACTACTTGTTGCTTGCGCAGGTTTATTTTTATTTCAAGATTTCTCTTCTATTCATTTCACATATATTACATATTTTTTATCTTCTAATTATCACAATATAATCTACTCAACCAAATCTAAGCATTATTTTAATTAGGGAATATATAATAGGCATGGAGGAGATTTTACAAGTTGGAAATTTAGTTCACAAATTATTTTTATTTTTAAAAAATAAAGTGATAATGTAATATTTATATTTTTTCAAATAAGATGTGTGGTGTTTTAAAGTGATTTGTCATTAAAAAAAAAAAATCTGGTGTGAAACAACCACACGACTTCCATTACCCACTATTACACATATTACATGCATTTTTGAGAGATAATGTGATCAGAAAACATAAAAGTGACCGAAAGAGAAAATCGTTAGAGCCATTTTTGAGATACCAACATTTACAAAAAATCAATTATTGACAGGAAAACAATAATTACATACAAAAGCATATTTAAACGTGAGTTAAAATGGCGAGTTTGAAAAAAATCCGTACAGCTGTTTTTAAAGGAACGCCCATTGCAGACCTGAAATTGAGCTATTTATACAGGACGCGTATCAATTTTGATGAACTAACCAACTATATCATTCGAAAGGACATCTAACAGAGTATTTATATAGCAAGTTTGAAGAAAATCGTTAGAGCCATTTTTGAGATACGGACTTACGATCCCACTTCCGGTTTCCGATGTCCCACTTCCGGTTTTTCAATTTTCACCAAAATTTGGAAATTTCATCTGTACACCAGACGTATTTCAATTCTAAAATTTCGTAGCTCTATCTTTATTAGTTTCTGAGCTATAGTAGCCAGAAGATTCTCCACATACATACACACACACACACATACACACTGACCAATTGCTAAAAACCACTTTTTTGGACTCAGGGGACCTTAAAACGTGTAAATCAAGTGAAAACCCGATATCGAATTTTCAGACCGAATACAATACTTCCATTACCTACGGTAGTAGGGTAATGGAAGTAATAAATAAATTAATTAAATAAATCCATTCTCTTCTCAATCCAACTAAAGCTTTAAAATTTTCAAATCTAAATTAAAACTGATTTTCTTTTCACTACAGAAGTTTTGATCTAATCTAAATTTTTCTTATCTAAAAAAAAAACTAAACGAAATTGTTCCTGTCTGTAATGTCTAAACCAAAACTTTTCTCCAGTGTGTTATCATTATCTGATTCTGATGAAGACAGGAATAAACAAAAGAAAGTATCTGTCTGATATTTCATTATGTGCCTGAAAATGTACTTCTTCCTTATGAATATGTCATACAAAAAAGGTACTATTAATGTATCATACTAGCACATATGGTGATGTATCTACCACATCTAAAATATTAAGGTGTAAAAGCTCACAAATGCTGAAGAAAAGCTAACTTTACAATGGCAATAATGTATTGACAATGGTTATGTGATATCATTAATGACTTTGCAGATATCGGATAATGATTATTATAAGAATTCAATGTTTCTTGCAAATTCTACTGAAGTATTGAGCCCATCTAAATGGTGGAAGATAATTCCCAGAAAAGCTAAAAAGGCCACAACTCCTGGGAATGAAGAGTTTTGTAATTATATGGTATTACTAAATTCATTAACTGCTAGCTCGCATCAGTTGAGAAACTTTTTTCAACATTTCGGTTTATCCAAAACAAAGTTTGTAACAGATTAGGGAACAACAGTACAGTGCCACCAATTGAAAAGTAAATGTGAAGAAGACTGGTAGAAATTATATATTTGTTTGAAATTCTGTCTGAAAATCTCTCGTATGGAAAGTAAACCTTCATTAAAGTATTTTTATTCTGCTCCATTGTTATTTTCCCACCATTTCTGTGTTATTTAATAAAAAAGATAAACTTTTGCTTTTAAATTACGAATGTAAATTTATCTTTCTCTATTACCTTGCAATTTTTTTTTTTTTTTTTCGTTATTATATAACTTTAAATTATTTCTTAGTATATTCAAATCTGAATTAAGAAAATTTTAAAATAATAAAGTAAATATTAATTGATATACCTGTATATAAAGTTCTCATGTAAAGAAGTATTTTACTGTGGATTATTGCTTTAAAAGAGCTTAAATATTATAAAATTCCTTTACTTTTTAAAAAACCCCACTGGTTTTTCAGGGTAAAAAACCCATTCCAGGGGGAAAATGGGTATCTAAGAGGGTACGAAGAGAGATTAATAACAGTGTTCTAAACGAGAGGGGAAACAGGTGAAGTAATGGAAATCACTCTTAAGAAGAGACGTTCTTTCGACTCAAAAAAATTTCTGAGAGTTTATTGCATTTTATGGTGTTTATTTAAAGTTTTGTATTTATTACTTTAAAACGCCAGTTGTGTAGTGTTTTCTTATTATTTCTACTTTCAAGGGAAGTGTACGAATCAGTAAAATTCCTATTGAAACTATTAAACCAAACCAAGCTTAAACTGAAGAGCATTGTCCAAAATATAAGGTGGAGTGCAAATTTGCTACATTGTTGTAGCAAATTTGCACTCCACCTTATATTTTGGACAATGCTCCTGCCATGGGTCGACATAAGACCCTAAAAGTTTTAGCTGCTTCTATCAAAATCAAAGAAACAGAATCAGAAACTTGAAACTCATAAAACTTATACCGATTTCCCCACTCAATTTAAATTGTAATTTACCAGAAGTCAAATTATTATTAGAACCAAATTAATATTGTGCGACAGTGAAAACAAAACCATTCAAAGAAAGGTTTCAAAATAAAATTCATGTTTGACGACCCAATTTTCATACTTGCGCAGGCAGTACAGTTTAAGTATAAGGCCCCCATGGCGAATTTTGTTGCCATGTTGGCGATACTTTTTTACTTATTTATTTTGACATAAGTTTTTGTTAAAAGAATCTGGTACCTATTTTGATTATACTTTTTATTATTGCATTTTTTAGTCAATGTTTGACAATAATTCATATTCTGTTTATATATTTATCCGCGTTTGTAATGATCGATAGACGGCGCTTTGTGAACACTGCAGTTGTTAGTAAACATTAGCCACGTGTGTTCCATTAGTTATTCTACTTAATATTCGTACTATAATTTCTCTGCCATTACATTATGGAAAATTGATTGCTTTTGGAAAAAATACTTCAGTTTATTCAAAGTTCGATCGGAAGTAGATTTTTAACTGAAGTTGAACAAATATTAATTTCAAATCATCTGATTAATTCTTTACTTCCATTAGCCGAAGCAACTGAAATTTTAAATTTGTCATTTGGAAATAAATGGAAGCTCAATTCTGGCTTTCTTGATCCTTTGGAGTTACACTGTGGCACACAAAAGTATGTGTTATCTTTTTTACCGTATTTATTCATTTTTATTCAATAAATATATGTGAAACTAAATATCGGCAAGCAATGGCCGCTGTATGGAATTCGAATTAAACCATGTTTATTGTAATTTCACCTTAGCCCACCAGAGGGCGAGCATTTCATTACAATCGCGGATAGTATTGCTAGCTTTAAAATGACACGTGCAAAGGTTGTAAGGATGCAACTTTTAATATACATTTTCCTATCAAAAGATCTCGATTATACAAGTGTCGTTATTTTTCTGATTAAACCATTGAACTAAGTCGGCGTGCTTAAATATTATCGATAAATATTTTGTATCCTCGCGTGTTTTATTAAATATGTTACTATCGTATCACTTGAACAAAATTTAATCGAAATTGGACCACGTTAGAGAAATATTATATAGACTAGCAAACCCGTGCGAAATGTTCGTACTTTATTTCTTTTCTTATTTACCTTTAAATTTTGAAACTTATAAATATTATACCAATTTCACCACCTAATTAAAAGTATAATTTACCAGAAGCCAAATTATTATTAGATCCAAATAAATATTGGGCAATAGTAAAACCAGAGTTATTCAAAGAAAAGTTCCAAAATAAAATTCATGGTTGATGACTCAGTTTTCATACTTCCACAGGCAGTACGATTTTAGTAAAGGACTCCCGTGATGCCTTTTAAATTTTAATCGCCAAGAATGCAATGACATTTAAGAGTAATTTTTTGTTTAAAGAAAAAAAATCCTATTTTGATTATATTTTTTATGATTGCGTTTTTTAGTCAATTTATAATAATAATTCATATTCTGTTTATATCTTTAAAATATTGCTAGGTTTAAAATGACGCTTTTAAAGATTCTGAAGTAATAACTTTTAAAAATACATTTCCTATAAAATAATGTCATCTTACAAATGTCATCATGTTTTCTTATTAGATCATTGAGCTGAGTCCGCGTGCTTAAATATTGTTTATTTTTAAATATTATTTTTTATCCTCGCGTATTTTATTAATTTCACCACCATTGTATCGTTTCAACAAAAATTAATTGAAATTGGTCCCCGTTAGAGAAATATTATATGGATTATCAAAACATTTTATTGTAACTAAAAAAAAAAAAAATAATAATAATAATTCTTTATAATTTAAGCAAATGAATAATTTTAAGGAAAATATTATTATTATTTTTAATTAATAGGCCGCAGCCGCTAGTAGCAAATGCTGATCGTCTGCTTTTAATTTTGTTATTTTTTATCCATAAAAATAAAAATTGTATTGTATTATTAAAACATTTTATTTCAAGAGAAAAAAATGTTTTTCAAATGAATAATGCAAAGGAAAGTAATACTTATTTTGCTTTTTCTTTCTTTCTTTTCTTTTCTTTTTTTTTTTTTAATGCTTTAAATAATTTTTTAACATTTTCTGCCAACGTTACTCAAACATCGATCATCTGGTTATATTTGTGCTATTATTCATACGTAACGTTTTGTTGGACCTTGCATACGTGTACATCTTCAAAATTTAAAAATCTAGTTATATATGCATTCTACAAAGCTGGTTATCTCGAAGAAAAATCCGATAATTTCCAAAATGTTCACGATGTGCGTTTCAACGTTGAACAAGATTGTAATGAAATTATGAAATTAATTGTGATATTTTTTTTTTTTTTTTTATACGTTATACTCATCGTGAAAAGTGCTGATGCTTTGATTATTTTCTTACTTCTAATTATTTTCTGAAAATGAATTCAAATTTAAACGTGATTTTTTCCTTTATAAAAAGATAATTTTACTCTACAGTGGCTCCCAAAAGTGTTCGTACACTTACAATTTTCAATGAAATAGTGGTCTATCTATTAATTAAAATGAATATTTCAGAATGAGTATTTAATAATAAGATCTATAATCTATTCTTAACAAAACTACATGGAATATAACATAGTAAAACTTTATTTTTAAGAAACCAATAATCAAAAAGTAACAAAAACTTTATCTCACAAAAGTCCTCGTACACTGAAATATTTATTAAAATTATCATCTGGTGCTTTATTTTTAAATTGTGATGGCATTTAAAATATGGTTTGGCTTTAATTTTTGCTTGCCTGCTCCGTAATATTTTATTTATTATTTAAAAATGTCTCGTATTCGTAAAGAAACAACAAACAGCATTCGAAAATTGATTATTTTTCATCATAGTAGGGGTAAATCAGTTTGGAATATTGCTAAATTATTTAATTTATTCCATTCTACTGTGCAGTATGTGATAAAACGCTTTAAAGAAGAAAATCGGATCGAAAACAAGGTAAGACTAGTATGTTGTGGCCACCACATGACTTTCTTCTATCTTTTCCTATACAAATTCACTCAGTAACAATAATTAAAAAAAAAAAAAAAAAAAAAAAAAAAGTGGAACTTTGACAAAATTTTGGGTAAAATGTGAAAATTATTCTAAGTTTGTCAGAACACGAAAACCGTAGGACTGACAAAATTAGGGGGGAAAAGCAAAAATTAGTTTAAGTTTGTCAGAACACGGAAACCGTGGGAGTTTGATAGAATTAAGGGGAGAGGAAAAAAATAAAAGTGGGACTTTAACAAATTTTCACATTTTACCCAAAATTTTGTCAAAGTCCCACTTTTTTTTTTTTCCTCTCCCCTTAATTCTATCAAACTCCCACGGTTTCCGTGTTCTGACAAACTTAAACAAATTTTTGCATTTTCCCTCCAATTTTGTCAAAGTCCCACGGTTTCCGTGTTTTGACAAACTTAGAATAATTTTCACATTTTACCCAAAATTTTGTCAAAGTTTGTCAAAACACGGAAACCGTGGGACTTTGACAAAATTAGAGGGAAAATGCAAAAATTAGTTTAAGTTTGTCAGAACACGGAAACCGTGGGAGTTTGATAAAATTAAGGGGAAAATGCAAAAATTTGTTTAAGTTTTTTTTTCGTAAAAAGTAAAAAAATCGATAACTTTGTTTTAAATTATCACAGATTTATAGTTCAACCATTCGTTTTAAAGGTACTGACGAGACCTTTCGAAAGATACCCATCTTGAAAATTTTTGCCCTATGTCACCCTGTTAAAAAGTTAGAAAAAGCGGGATGGCAACGCAACCTGTAAGACGATTTTTACCAAAAGTTGATAGGCACTAATTTATGTCAAGGTGCAACTACATACCAATTTGTATGAAATTCTGTGCAGTAGTTCCAGAGATACAGTTGCCACAAAATTTTGTCACACACACACACACAGACAGACAGACAGACAGACAGACATTTTCTAAAAATGGTAAAATCGTGTTCTACATCTCTCAAAACGTGTAAATCCATCAAAAACCCGAAATCGAAAATTTTTACGAATCCAATACTTTCTTCTATTGAAGATAGAAGAAAGTAAAAAGAACTTCCGGCAAAGTTAACAAAACGTGATCATAGATTTATAATTAGAAAATATGTGAAAAGTCCACTTTTGAGAGCTGTAAAAGTTTCTGCAGAATTTAATGAAAAACTTTCTACTTCAGTTTCACCTGAAACTGTTCGACGAGTTCTCAGAGCAGCTGGATTACATGGGCGTTCTGCTCGTAGAAATTTTTTTAACACGCTTTTATTAGCTTCACCTGTATGTATGTATGTATGTTTGTAACCGCTCTGGGAGCAAACAAAAAATCTATATTGTTAAAAAAAAGACTTGCCCTACGTGAACACCGTGGCGTTGAGGTATAGCTCCGCGCTACGAACCTAAAGGTCTAGCATTCGATCCCAGTCTGGGGAGATTTTTTTTAAAATGGTTTTTGTTTAATTCTAAATTATTTTAATTAAAGATTAAAATGTATGTAAATATTATGGTGTGTTACTCACACGATTTTCTCTTACCCTGCATTTTAATACTAAGATATTTTGTGTTTTTAACACGCTTTTATTAGCTTCACCTGTATGTATGTATGTATGTTTGTAACTTCTCTGGGAGCAAACTAAAAAATTATATTGTAAAAAAAAATACTTTCTCTACGTGAACGATGTGGCGTTGAGGTAAGGCGCCGCGCTACGAACCTAAAGGGTCCAGCGTTCGATCCCCGTCAGGGGAGATTTTTAAAAAATGGATTTTGTTTAATTCTAAATTATTTTAATTAAAGATTTAAATGTATGTAAATATTATGGTGTGTCACTCGCACGATTTTCTCTTACCCTGCATTTTAATACTAAGATAGATATTTTGTGCTTTTTAGTTCACATTTCTATAAAAGCGTGTTCTTTAATTTTTTAAAACTATAATATTATTTGTGAGTGAGAAAAACAGAAAGCTTAGACTTTCTTTCACACTGTCAATGATAAATATGCCCCAAACGTATTGGAATAGTGTCTTATTTGCCGATGAAAGCAAGTTTAAAATTTTTGGTTCCGATGTACGTACAATTATATAGAGGGGGAAAAAAATGAGGAACTTAATCCCAAGAAATTAGTAGGAACAGTTAAGCATGTTGGTCGAGGTGTTCTTGTGTTGGGGTGCATGGCAGCATCACGACTCGGTAATTTGGATTTTATTGATGGCATAATGAATCAAGCTGTTTATACAAATATTTTAACAGACAATTTAAAATTATCAGCCCAAAATTTGGGGATTGGAAACAACTTTTTTTTTTTTTTTTTTTTTATATATATAATCAAGATAATGATTCTAAGCACACGGCTCTCAACGTTCGCCTCTGGTGTCTCTATAATGGGCGACTGGCGACTAGAACGAGGCGGAGTTTCCTTTTGCTTGTGGGGATAAGCTGCGCTATGATTGGCTATAGTCCTTTATTTGTGGGGTAAATTAAGACTCCTATAGGTTAAATTTCACCATGACGCCGAATGACGACAGAAGGTCAAGTCGTCAATTGTCCACAAGTTTTGAAAACTCCACCTCAGTCACCAGATTTAAACCCCATAGAACATATTTGGAGAGAACTGGAATTTAGAGTATGAAAAGAATTATTTCCACTTGTGCGATTTCTATTTGCGCGACGGTGTGAAAAATTCCCATTTGCGCGACCAGAAATTGCAGGACCGGGCGAGCAGGTATTTCTTCCTATTTGATTTGATAATCTGAGAACGCCCGTAACTCAGTTCCGCGGCAATCCCTACCACGGACGTAAAAACCAAAAAACCTCACTGGACACCCTACCTCTCTGTGCATGAATCTGAGAACGCCCATAACTCGGTTCCGTGGCAATCACTACCACTCACGTAAAAAACAAAAAAACATCGCTGGGCACCCCTACCTTGCTGGGCATGAATATGAGAACATCTGTAACTCGGTACCGCAGCAATTTTTTACCACGTACGTAAAAAAAAAAATAAAAATAAATAAATAAATAAATAATAATAATAAAAACATCACTGGACACCCCTGCCTCGCTGTGTATGAATCTGAAAACGCTGGTAACTCGCTTTCGCAGCAATCAGTATCACACACGTATATACGCTTCGTACACAGGAAAAAAAAATCATTGGACACCTTTACCTCGCTATGTATGAATTTGAGAACGCATGTAACTCGTACTATTCTTGTACTTTTACTTTATTCACGCAAATGGGAAGAAAAATCGCGCATATGGGAAGAGGGAAGCGCCTACGAAAACACGATATTCACACAAAAAGCAAACTAAAATTAATTATGATGGAAGAATAGATGAACCATTGATGCAGAAATTAAAAAAAAAGCAGTGCAGTATATTCCCAGACGTTTAAAAGCTGTTGTGCATACTAAAGGATATCCTATTAAATATTAATTTAACGAAAAATTAGAATATTTACTATGTTGAGATTTTTTACAAGTGTGCGATGACTTTTGTGAGGTAAAGTTTTTATTACTGTTTGATTATTGGTTTCTTAAAAATAAAGTTTTACCATGTCTTTAAAATATTTCGTGTAGTTTTGTTAAGAATAGATTATAGATCTTGTTATTAAATACCAATTCTGAAATATTCATTTTAATTAATGAATAGACCCCTATTTCATTGAATATCGTAAGTGTACGAACACTTTTGGGAGCAAACTGTTTATATTTCTTAAAAATATATCATTATTTTTTTTCTGTTAAATTTAATACATATACCCCCTAAATTATTCATTCATTTTAATTTTCTGTTTTATTTCATTTATATTTAGAAAAAAAAAACTGCGAGCGCTCATCGGGATTCGATTTGACGACCTTCCTCACTCAAATTGAACACTCTAACTACTGCGCCATGCTGTTTTGCTAATTGGTTCTGTTTCGTTGGTTTTGAGAGAAACAGCTAAAACATTTAGGGTCGTATCTGCCCCCATGAGGGGGGTGTTGTTGAGACAAATTAGCATTCTACCCTATGTTTTCGACCATACTCTTTCATTTAAGTTTGGTTTGGTTTCAATAGCAATTTTACTGATTCATACTTCCCTTGTAAGCAATATAAACTTGTTATTTATTATTTTAATGGTATTCAAGTTCATATTATTTTTTGTTTATAAATGATCTTGAATTCCCGTTTAATTTGGTTTTATTGTGTATGGGTGAATTGGACAATGATATCTGTAAAATTTCTTGGCTATATGCTTAAAAATATATGAAAATTTACCTACTTTTTGCATACATTATTCAAACATTTCTCTTGAAGATATACTGTGGAGTGTATGCTTTCATTCTTGGGTTTCAATTATCATTAATTAAATCTTTCCTTTCTTCCAGAAAAATGTCTGGGTATATATATATATACATACATATATACAGGTCCAGATTAACTTTGTGTGAGGTCCAGGGCACACATACTTTTGGGGTTCCTACCCCTCCACTATTCACGCTGTGTATCTATTAGCAAAGGTACGTATTAACTGTATATGAAACTAAAATGTCAGAATGTTGCATTTTATGTTACCATTTTGTCATTTTTAGAGGCAAAATACATTTTCATCAGGACCAGTTTTAGGACCCTCTGCTACTCAGGGCTCGAGGCAAGTGCATTGTACACACACACACACACGTATATATATATATATATATATAATATTAAAAAATTAAAATGAACTACTCATTAATAAATAATGATTGGTTGGTTGGTTGTAGGGTTTAAGGCCGATTGACTGCACTTGGATCCTAAGCCTACAGGTGAAATGCCATCCATAGGAGTCTTTCTAAGGGGACCTAGCCTGTATATAGGCGAGTTTCGAAGAAAACCATGAAAAATTCCGAACGGCTAAGTCAATGAGCGCGACCTGGGATCGAACCCAGCACTTCCCATCTACCAGCTTAGAGCGCAGAACCGGTAGGACCAAAATAAGTAATGGAAATTGGATTTTGGGACATCAAATTTGTAGATCCCCTAGTTATAGTTGTTTTAACTCAACAAGTCTGTCTTCAACCTTTTTTAAATAAATATTAGCAAGTCTAGAAAAAAAAAAAAAAAAAACACTAAGAATATGAAACAGTAAAAAAAATTCATTTATTCTCTATCTCAATAAGTTGTTTTATTGTACCCAAGGTAACACATAGTTCTCATATACACAATTCATAGAGGCTTCCAAGCATCAAGATCGGAGCCTGGAATTTGCTGGGCAGTATTCTGCATACTCCTCCCAGGAACATCCTGCGCTGCCATGGCAGCATTCGTCGATGATGCCTCGCTTTACGAGGGCGTGATGAGGTCCAGAGCGTTTTCGGTGACTTAGAAAGTGATGAGCCTCTTGGTCTTCCACGAAAGGTTCTGCAAGTAAAAAGAACAATTATAAGGAGATTTTCTAGACGATTTCCTTTGTACTAAAAACAAATGTTAGGAAATGTTTCGAATTATGACTATAGAAGACTGGAGCTCATAATAACACCTGTGCTGGGTAATTAAGGTGGGTCTCTTTTTAGATTAGAGCTTATATGCAAAGTCTGGCAGTAAAATCTCGTAGGAGGACTGGAGGGGTCTTAGGTTTGATATTCGCGTTGTTTTTCATCATTAGGTTTCTGGTATCTCAGATACGATGGCTGGGTCCTTGCTGGATGTTACTCGAATTTGCAGCAAGGTTATCTGTCGCAGCGATGAGACTTCAAATTTTCATAGGACTGTATAGCAGGACCATATCATCCCACTTGGGAAGGATGGAGATTCTTCGACTAGAACAATCTATAAGATTTTACTAGATTCTAGATGAAATCTGCATTGCTATTATGATAAATTATTAGAAAGCGACTTGGTTATTAAATGACATCTGATAAAAAGTTCTACTCTGGTTGATTTTGTTTATAATAACCCAGGAGCTACACCTTTATGGTAGGCTGACCAGATTATAGTACCTTTATAACAGAGAAGCGTTAAAAATTGCTACTATTATCCAATTACGGCTGATTTTACCATGTTTTTTTTATTAACTTCTATTCTTGTTTGTTTGTTTGTATGTATGTATGTTTGTTTGTTTGGTACAAATCTTGCAATCGAATTTTAACTAACTTCCCTACTAGCTAGACATTTGAAACTTTCACAGCCACTCAGAACCCGGTAACAACACAATAATTCGAAGTCCGATTTTCGAATTGTTGATTAGTTTTCTTATAATTAATTAAAATATGAAAATAATAACATCCTAATAGCGTTAAATAGCCATTAAAATATTAACTATAATTGAATTATATTAAAAACACGTAAATTTAAATTGTATTTAAAAGATGTTAAAAATTTTATCCGAAGCTTTTCGCTTTAAATAGTAGAGCATCATCAGGGATTTTTATTACTCTTTTCCAATGAGCAGTTTTTAAATATTTTTCCTTTCGCAATCAACAGTAAAGTCTTTTAATAACGTGAATAGCAGCAAAGTCAATTTGAAGTCTGGTGAAGGAGGATCAATGAGCTAAGAAAAATAAGAGAAGCTGGAACTATTGAAAAAACACACGAGGCTATCTCTTATTTTTCTGTTGACTGCGAAAGGAAAAATATTTAAAAACTGTTCATTGGAAAAGAGTAATAAAAAATCTCTGATGATGCTTTACTATTTAAAGCGAAAAGCTTCGGATAAAAATTTTAAAGTATCTGTTAAATAAAATTTAAATTTACGTGTTTTTAAAATGTTTTTAATATAATTAACAAATGACACGTGTTCAATCATAGAATAAATAAGGAAGAAGGAGCATAAGTGTTTCTAATAAGCTGTTGTGTTGCCACAACAAACAGTGATATTATTATTATTCTATGGCCCTTCTTTAAGGTTTTGAGTAGCAAAAGTAGCTTTCGCTGGCATTTCACTAGAAGGGGTTTGTAAGCATTAAGAGTATTGGCATGCTCCTTCTTCCTAATTATTATTCTATGTGTTCAATTTAACCCTTTTTTTAGGGATAATTTACTATAATTTAACTGTTGCAAAAAAAAAAAAAAAAAAAAAAATACGAGTTTATTTTCTTTCGACACAAAAATAAATATATTCAATTAAACGTGAACGTTAAAAAATTATAAAAAAAGTAAATTATGATTCTCACAAAAATTGATGTCATTGTCACTTTAAAAATTTTAGGCACATTGATAAGTGTTCTATGATTCATCAGAAAATTTAAAACATGGTATATAAAAAGTTTTTTTTTTAATCTTATAATTATTTTTCCTTCTTGTTAAATAAGGACTAAAAACAAAATATCAATGATATATAATTTACTCTCTACAATTATTTAAAAACTTGGAAAAATGCATTCAAAATAAAGGTTGTCCCCAGAAAATGGGGACAATTGGTCAGCTTACTTTATGGTCAAAAGCTGAAATAATTAATGCACCACGTAATACGCAAGCGAAGTGATGACGTCACTGGCCGTCCGTGGAGCCAGGTAAAAAATTCCATATGTTAATTGTCCGTTGGATTTTATATAAAAAATTATTAAAAATTAAGGGAAATTACCTCCCGATTTTAATCCCTATATTTTGGTGTTACTGTCTATATGTGTTAGATTGAGTTATTTTTGCGGTAAAATTGATAAAATTGGAATTTTAAATTTCAAATCTCTAGGGGGAAAAATGGCTAACTTCCATATTCGATTGAAAACAAACATTTCATTTCAAAGGGTGATATTTACACAATAAATATCCAACTAATATACTAATTAAAAGGAAAATGACAAATATTTTATCACTAGTATATAATCCCGTCAAAAATGACGGAATGTGAACGATAAATCTTGAAAACAATGTTTAGATCATGTTGTTTACCACGTGATCATTTAAATGTATTTTCAATTTTTGTTATAAATCAAATGTGTTTCGATATTTTATAATTTGCGTTCTTTGTGAGGTCTAACTGTAATAGAGACAGTGTCCGGAGATGAGAGAAGTCGTGTAGAGCCACACCAGATTGTAAAAACGTGAGAAAAATTGCAACTTTGGCCTTTATCATGGTTTTGTGAGGTCTAACTGGAACGTTTCCGGCTGCAATCTTTAAGAGACAGTGTCCGGAGATGAGAGAAGTCGTGTAGAGCCGCACCAGATTGTAAAAACGTGAGAAAAATGGAGGCTTTGGCCTTTATCACGGTTCTGTGAGGTCTAATTGCAACGTTTCCGGCTGCAATTTTTAAGAGACAGTGTCCGGAGATGAGAGAAGCAGAGCTGCCAAACTAATCCGGCAAATTGTTAATACCGCCTCTTTTTCTACACCAGTTAATTTTTAGAGAAATTCTCTTCAAATGTATCTACGATGAATTAAGAAGAAAAATACTGTAAAAATTAAGTGGTGTAGAAAAGGGGGCGGTACTAACAATTTGCCGGATTAGGTTGGAAGCTCTGGAGAAGTCGTGTAGAACCGCACCAGATTTTAAAAACGTGAGAAAAATGGCGGCTTTGGTCTTTCTCATGGTTCTGTGAAGTCTAACAGCAACGATTCCGGATACAATCGTTAAGAGACAGTGTCCGGAGTTAAGTGAAGTCGTGTTGAGCCGCACCAGATTGTAAAAACGTGAGAAAAATGGCGGCTTTGGCCTTTCTCACGGTTTTGTGAGGTCTAACTGCAATAGAGACAGTGTCCGGAGATGAGAGAAGTCGTGTAGAGCTGCACCAGATTGTAAAAACGTGAGAAAAATGGAGGCTTTGGTCTTTCTCACGGTTCTGTGAGGCCTAACTGCAACGTTTCCAACTGCAATCTTTAAGAGACAGTGTCCGGAGATGAGAGAAGTCGTGTAGAGCCGCACCAGATTGTAGAAACGTGAAAAAAATGGCAGCTTTGGGTTTTCTCACGGTTTTGTGAGGTCTAACTGCAATAGAGACAGTGCCCGGAGACGAGAGAAGTCGTGTAACGCCGCACCAGATTTTAAAGCAATATACAGTATATAATTATTAACACATCACATTAGCAAGTTAATTGTGTGATACATTATTTGTATCATACAAGGATGGAAAGCGTTTGCTGACGATGACGCGAATTCAATGATTTTTCTTCACCCAAAAGTTTTCACTTCAAATGGAAAGCGTTAGCTGACGATGACGGGAGTTCAATGATTTTTGTTCACCCAAAAGTGCTCAACGCGCCTAAAGAAGTTTTCATTTCAAAAATTTTACCCGATCAATAAATATGAATGACAATAAAAAAACTGCTGGTTGACAAAAAATATAGGCCCGACAACACAACAGCAACAACACATCCCAGTGTTCCATTAAGTGCTCTATACGCAAGCGAAATGTGACGTCACTGACCGTCCGTGTATGTAAGAAAATGATTTCCTATGTTAATCGCCCATTGGATTTTTTGTAAAAAATTATTAAAAATCGAGGAAAAATATTTCCCGATTTTAATCCCCATATTTGGGTATATATATGTATTAGTTATCATGTGCATATGTTAGATTGAGTTATTTTGCTGCCAAATTGAGACAAAATTTTAATTTTAAATTTCAAAACTCTGTTGTCCTTGGCGTTTTTGTATTTGGCGATCAAAAACGTACTACGAAAATATACATGCCAGATGTATACTTTCGTAATATGTGTTATGCGAAATATTGTTCCATGTTATTCCTTACTCTCTTAATATAAATTTTTAAAATAACCATGATTTTTGAAAGGAATTAAATTATATTCGCCAGATAATTTGGCGATATATATATATTTTTCTTTCTGCCAAGGATGACCGATATCAAATCTATTCCGCTGCAACATATTAGTCTCTTATATCAGATACTTTATTTAGACATTTGAAAACAAATTTCACTTCAAATTATGATAGAATATTTATCATTTTCCTTTTAATTAGTATATTAGTTGGATATTTATTGTGTAATATCGTCCTTTGAAATGAAATGTTTATGTTTTCAATGGAATATGGAAGTTTTTTTTTTTTTTTTTATCTAGAGTTTTGAAATTTAAAATTCAAATTTTATCAATTTTAAACAAAAACAACTTAATCTAACGCATGCACATGATAACTATTACATATCTAAACCTAAATATGGGGATTAAAATCGGAAAATAATTTCCCTCGATTTTTAATAATTTTTTACGAAAAATCTATTGGGCGTTTAACATAGGAAATATTTTTCTTGTATCCACGAACAGCCAGTGACGTCATCACTTCGCTTGCGTATTTAAAGTCCTCATAATAAGAAAAAAACGATTCACTTCATTTTACCAAAATACTTTTTTAGTGCTAGAGGCCTATTTCAGTCGGTACAGTTGTCGAATTTTTATAGGTCACTCTTAATTAGTGCTAGAGGCCTATTTCAGTCGGTTTATTGAATGGGGATATATTGAATGAAGTCCCCCCAAGGCCCAACTTTGACATGAGTCCCCACCAAGGTACCCCTATTTCAGTCGGTACAGCGTTGTCGAATTTTTATAATACACTCTTAATAGTGCTAAGGGCCTATTTCAGTCGGTTTATTGAATGGGGATTTATTGAATGAAGTCCCCCCAAGGCGCAACTTTGACATGAGTCCCCCCCAAGGTACCCCTATTTCAGTCGGTACAGCGTTGTTGATTTTTTATAATACTCTCTTAATAGTGCTAAGGGCCTATTTCAGTCGATTTATTGAATGAAGTCCCCCCAAGGCCCAACTTTGACATGAGTCCCCCCCCCCAGGCCCAACTTTGACATGAGTTCCCCCCCAAGGTACAACTTTTACATGAGTCCCCCCAAGGCCCAACTTTGACATGAGTCCCCCCCCAAGGTACAACTTTGACATAAGTCCCCCCCCCCAAGGCACACCTTTGACATGAGTCCCCCTCATTGGGAAAAAGAGAAAAAACGTTGTTTTGCGGCTATAAGACAGTTTGGACTTCCAACGTTATTTGTTACAGTATCTGCAGCTGAAACACATTGGTTTGATTTAATGAAAACTTTATCATGGAATTTAGATCGTCACGAATTAACTAAAGAAGAATTTGTCGATATTAACAAGTTTAGCAGTAGGCCTCTGGCACTAAATTAAAATCTGTCAATGTCAGATTTTCATGTTTTTTTTTTTTTTTTTTTTTTTAAGACTATCGTAGATTCTGTTTCCAAATTTTCTAACTAACTATCCAATTACTACAGACACTCCATGCTAACCCAAATTCACCTCTACTCGATACCTCCAACCAGCTATCTCACCCTCAAAATCGCCAAAATATCCAGGATCCAGCTAGGGACTTTCTCATTCTCAACCGAACATTTTACCTTGACTCGACATTATCACCTTAGACTACTCTAATTTCAATACTCATTTCAACTGGTGACTTTTACTTGCCCAACCAAACATTCTATCCCAACTATCATTTTACACTAATTTCAAAACTAAAATCAACTGGCGGCATTTACGTACTAAACTCGGCGCCAATCATACTTTACAATGTAAACAAACAATGAAGTTTGATAAAAATATTTAAAGGCATTAATGCGTTTTTACAAATATTTTAAGATTTTTAAGGCTTTATTATGTTTTAGAAATATTTTAAGCGTTTTTTTAATGAAACAGTCAAAGAGTCGTTCATTCGGAATTAAAAAGTTGTCCATTTGGAATTTGTATTTTCTGAATGGCAACAGTTTTGGTTTGTTTTTGTTTGGTCTTGCTTTGTTTATAATCATGAAGTTACATAATTCTATTTATAGGTTCATGTTTATAATAGCCAGTGATCCGTTATACTTAATTTAGACTTTTAAACATTACAATTGAATAGTTTTTGAAGGTTTTATAGGAAATAAGAATATGTGCGATACAAAACATGTATGAAAATGATATGTATGTTTCCTAAGTTGAATTAAACAAACGGAAAAAAAAATGGCTGCCAAAAGTTTCTGTTTTGAAGCGGTACTAACCGGATTCGTTCATGACAGATTAGGATTAGGATCATTATATATATTAATAATTTGAAGTCAAATTTGTTTTCCAATGTCTAAATAAAGTATCTGATATAAGTCACTAATATGTTAAATAGCAGCGGAATAGCTTTGGTATCTGTCATCCTTGGCGGGAAAAAAAATATCGCCAAATTATCTGGCGAACATATTTAATTCCTTTCAAAAATCATGGTTATTTTAACAACTTATATTAAGAGAGCAATGAATAATACGAAAAAAAATTTCGTACAATACATATATTACGAAAATATACATCTGGCATGTATATTTTCGTATTACGTTTTCGATCGCCAAATACAAAAAACACCTCAAGGACGACAGAGTTTTGAAATTTAAAATTAAAATTTTGTCAATTTGACAGCAAAATAACTTAATCTAACACATGTGAACGATAGCTAATTTGTAATTATACCCAAATATAAGGATTAAAATCGGGAAATAATTTTCCTCATATTTTAATAATTTTTTACAAAAAATCCAATGGACGATTAACATAGGAAATCTTTTACTTGGCTCCAACGACGTTCAGTGACGTCACACTTCGCTTGCGTATAGCCTTAGGAGTAATTGCATTAATATTTTAAAATGCAATAATGCAATTAAACTCAAACTTCGCAATTTTACATAAAATCTTGCATTTAACTCGTAAGTAGTTGCTAGTTGGTCGATTTGCCGCCCATCCTTCAGCGTTGCCAGATTTTTTTATTCAATAGCCACCAAAAATTTTTATAAGTGGCATTCGATATACATAAAACGCGAATAAAATCGAAGAAACGTCGATCACATTACTTCTTAAAATTATTGGTGACAGTTAAATAAAAAGTGCGCAATCTGTAATAGGTGGCGCTGTCTATAGCGACTACTAACGGGTTAATGTGTGAATCCAAGCATTAATGTTCTATCTTTTCAGTTTGCTTTTCAAGTTTCTATCAAAATTATACCTCTGGGGGGTCACCGAAGCAGGGGACCCATCACCTCTGTGAAAGATCAAAATTGTGATAGCATGCCCCCAGACCACCTCTAGGGTGAGTCCCAGACCGTTGCTAATTGCCCATGGCGCAGCACTAATGTGACGTAAAACCCAACCAACCAACCAGTATGCTTTTCACTAACAAGATGATTGCTACAGCTATTCTTTGAATGTATACCTAGTGGAACCTCTCTCAGCTCATCCTAATCATGACACAAGACAAATAATCTGCTACACATATTCTCTTGAATGTATACCTCAACGAGATATATAAATTAGAGTGCTGATTCAATGGATGAAGGATTAGCTTTCTGTGGTTCAAGATGAATCACGTGACATGCTCGAATAGGTTGCTGTGTTTGGCCCTTTATCGCTATTTTGGCATTTAAAATATCAGTTCAACAAATTATCATTATTATTAGGTAACATGACAGTCCTATGACCGAAATAAATTGCTTTTAAAATAATTTTACACACATTTCACATTTTAATAAATAATAAAATACCTTTCTTTTTCATCGTTTCTCAACAAACTTTAAAAGTGTTTATAAAACAAAATTTAAACTTTTAAAGAGCTAAATTTAACAATAAATAATAATTTTTCAACTATTTTTAAGCATTTTGTCGGTTAAAGTTCAACTACACGAAATAAAAAAGAAGTAAAATCAAAATCAAAATGGTTTAGAACAAAAGAATATTAAACTACGTAAAGTAAACAAAAACATTGAAACCGTTGCCATAGAAATGTACTGAAAATGAGCTGTTACCAAGGAAACCACTGAATACGCATGTGCAAGGAAAGCATGTCACATGACTCATCTTGGACCTTCTGAACTGAAGGGTTACCATTTATCACTCTACTTTATATATCTCGTTGGTATACCTACTGTTCCCATCCTCAGCTCAACCAAATCTCCTTTAACTCCAACATCCCTTCTTCTCATCTCTCAGCTACAAAATTTACGAAGTTTTCGTTGTCAGCAACCTTCGGCTGTGAATTCCTCTAGTGATGAGTAATATTTTTAACTAGCTGTTAACAACTATAACCGACACTTGTCCCATGATACATATATTGCTGGTCTACTATCATATATCATTTGTAACTTATATATACCTATGTCATATATTTATGGCGAAAAGCTTTGTAAAATATGGCTTTAATAAATATATAATGTGTTTTTAAAATGTTGTCTTTGCTTTTAATGCTTTTTTAATTATAATTATGTCACGTGGACATTTTAGTGAAACCTCAAGTTATGAGATTATGTTTTTAGTATAGACGTTATACATTACTTATCAGAAATTTCCCCATAGACATAATGTTTTTGAATTCTCTTGGATGTCCCTGTACACGAAGCATTTGCTTGATCTCGATAAAAAAATTAGTGTAGAATCTTTATATGTTACAGACTCAGACTATTTGTTCTTGAGATATGCTGATAACATACACGTAGAACGTGTTTTTCGTATTCAGGGGACCCTAGAACTTGTAAATATAACAAAAACTCAATTTCAAAAATTTGTCACAAAAACAATACTTTCTCTACCATATATATATATGGTTCAGAGAAAATAAAAGTATTTTTTAGTGAGAAAAAAATTAAAGCAGTTTTATCTTTCTCCCAATAAAAGTTAGTCGGGTAATATTTTTTATAACACTCGCTGCACGTAAAACAACTTTTAAAAAATGTCATTATAATGTTGAAGTAATAACTTCACATAGAATACGCACAATCTCTGAAGGAAAAACAACTGGTTTTTACACTAAAAGAACCGGAAAATATTGTCATAAATATTTCTTTTGACAATTTTATTAACCCTTTCTTGCAGTCAATTTTCCCAACAAGTGTTAAAAAACACTCTAATTATTTCTAGCTTTTGCGCTGAAGTTTATCTTTTTATAGCCAGTTTAATGGAGTAAAATTAAGCAGACGATATAGTGCTAAGGGGGAGGGATGCTGTAAAATTTTTTCCAATGCTATTGCGCTTAATTTTTCTTTTTAGTTAATTTAATCATCAATATATTAATAAATTCCAGATTAAATTTATTTAAATATTGAGGTTCACCTGGTGACACAATGGTTAGTGCTTTGGCTAGGTGCATAATGGCACAATGGTTAGTGCTCAGATATTAGATGCAGGGTTCGAGTCCCGGTTTAAGCCTGGATGCTTGCAGTGATTCAGAATTTACTTTTAAATTGACGCATCACATACCGTCGCTGGCATTCAAACCCCATTTTATTCTATGGGGGAAATTGTTGCAAAAATTACTCATTACTCAATGAACATTGGCCTCCAAATTTAAGGAATAACTTGTTTTTTTTTTTTTTTTTGTTTTTTTTTTTTCGCTTTTTTTCATTTGCGCATATCTTTTAAATAACTATTACGTATAAACACAAAATTTGAATAGCGTGTTTGTTAGCTAAAAATTAATAGTATTTTAACATAGATAATAATATTTAATTGATATTAATTCAATTTTTTCTCGAAAATATATTTTTGAAAAAATAAAAAATTTAAACAATTTTGAAAACTAAATGAAAAATGGTGTTAAGAATGCATTATATTTAGGCAGAGATACATATGCCTATAAATGTTAAATTAAAACCGAATAATTATTCCTATATTCACTTTCTTTGTAACACTTTCCAACAAGGTTGAATAGTGTTAATGACTTCGGTTTGTCTGTCTGTCCGCACTCTAACTTCCGTAAATATTCATGGAATTTCTTGAAATTGATATATGTTATTCAAGTTCCCTACCGTATGTTCCCTATTGAAAATGGAGTTAATATCGCTACTGGTTTGTGCATAGGGACACACGAAAGTATTCCAAAGCATGCGTTCTAAGAGAGGAATTTCTATAAATCATATTTAAATACCTTTACTGTATACAATTCTTAATGAAATTGAAATATGTTATTCAAGTTTACTATCGAATGTTTCATATATAAAATTGAGTAAATACCACTATTGGTTTGTGTACAGGGGCACCCGAAAGTATTCCAAAACATTGTGTTCTTAGAGATGTGTTTCTATAAACCATATTTTAATAACTTTTTTGTACACAAATCTTAATGAAATTTAAACATGTTATTCAAGTTATCTATCGGACGCTTCATATATAAAATGGAGTAAATGCCACTACTGGTTTGTGTACAGAGACACTCGAAAGTATTCAACATCATTGCATTCTATGAGAGGCATTTCTATAAGCCCTATTTTAATACCTTTACTGTACACAAATCTTAATGAAATTGAAATATGTTATTCAAGTTTACTATCGGATGTTCCATATTGAAAATGGAGTGAATACCTCTACTGGTTTGTGTACAGGGACACCCGAAAGTATTCCAAAGCATTGAGTTCTGTGAGAGGCAGTTCTATAAGCCCTATTTTAATACCTTTACTGTACACAAATCTTAATGAAATTGAAATATGTTATCTATATGCACAAATAATGCTTTCTATAGAATATAGTATGATTAGTATTAGTCTTACAGGGCCACAAAAAAGTATTCAATTACATTAAGAGCTATTAATAAAAGTTTGCTGGAATTGCATTTTTGTTTACATTAAGCGTTTTAACATTTTCTAACAATTTTTAAGTGTGAATATGATTTTAATTTGTTTATCTGTCTGTCCGACTGTCTATCTTACTATCTGTCTGTCTCCCGCTCCCAGCGTCCACAAATATTTTCATAATTTTTAAAAAATGATATATATTAATGATGTTCACTATGGAATGTTCCCTATTTAAATGACATTCATAGGTACTGTATAACTAGTTTGTGTACAGGAACAACAACAGCAAAAATAAATACATAAATAAAATAAATAAATAAGCCAATGCATTGCGTTTTAGGACAGACATTTTTAAAAATCACATTTAAATAACCTTCTGTAAAAATCATAAAAAAATTGACATGTATTGTTAATATTCTAAAATAATGTTTTGTATAGAATATGATATAATTAACCTTCAGATTTACAGGATTACACTAAAATATTCAGATACATTAAAGGCTGAAATTATAATCTAACGGCTGGATTTTCTTGTGCGTTAAGCCTTTTTAAAACTTTCCAACAATGTCAATGAGTGGTTTTAAATGCAATTAGTCAATCTGTATACTTTTCAATCCTTCTGTCTGTTTGCTGTGTGATAACGTAGGCAAAGAATATTGAAAGTTATAAGATACAACAAGTATATGCAGTTGCAAAGTGTTAATAATCAATGCGTACTGCATGCTGTTTCGTTCGTCTTTTTAATATAATGAATTTTTTTAAAGTGCTACTCACATAAAAAGATGGAAGTTAAAAATAAAAGGTCAGAAATAATGATACTAATAATAATTTTGAAAGTATATACAATGTGACAAATAGGGCAGAATGCAAGAAAACACTATTTTAAATGTCATGTATAATCATGAGATCCAGATAAAGGAATTTATTACCAAGATTTTATTTATTTATTTATTTAATTATTAGTTCCCCATCATACTATAGGTATGGGGAACTTATAGGTAATCATGAAAACTTTCGACCTCGGTTTTTTAACTTTTTTACACGTTTTCAGGTGTGAGGAATCCGAAAATGACAAAATTTGTATGGTGTCTGTCTGTAGTGTGTCTGTTAGTCCGTTAGTGTGTTAGTCCGTTAGTTTGTTAATCTGTTTACACGATATCTCACAAACAAATGATCGCAGAGAGGTCAGATCAGTTTTAAAATATTACTTTCGATACTGGCAAGAACCCTATTCATTTGGAACATTCGAATTAAAAAATTTCGTAAGTTATTAGAAATTTACGATTTTCTTAACATGGGAGAATCGGACAAAAATTCATTTAAACGTGCGTTAAATGGAACTTTTTACTGTAAAAATGTCAGACCAGTTTTAAAATATCAGTTTTGATGCCGGAATAAACATCAGTAACTATAAATATGCTACTTTGAAAATTTTGCAAGTTATTGGAAATTTACGAATTTCTTAACATGGCAGTATAGGGCAAAATTTCATATAAACGTCAATTTTGAGAGATACTTTCATCGTAAAGATGTCAGACTACTTTTGAATTATTATTTAGGACACTGGCATGAATAGTAATGACTTTGAATTTTCCAATATAAAAATTTCGTAAGTTATTGGAAATTTACGAATTTCTTAACATGGCACAATAGAGCAAAATTTCACATAAACGTCAATCTGAGGGATATTTTCATCGTAAAGATGCCAAACCACTTTCGAAATATTATTCAGGATACTGGCATGAATATCATAAACTATGATTTGGAATTTACGATTTACTTAACATGTCAGAATAAGGCAAAATTTAACATAAACTGCCATTTTGAGGATCATAAATACATTAGGCAACTTCAAAATTACATTTATGATATTTGTTTGAACATGATTGAATACAAATATTCTAATAGGAAAATTTCGTAAATTATTCGTAATTTACGATTTTAGCAAGAAAGCGAAATTGTAAATTTTTCATATAAATATGAATTTTGAGGATTATTGCATTGGAAATAGTAGCATGAAAACTAAACAACGGAATTGACCCTGATAAAATAAATTAAAAGATTAGAATAAGATAAATATATCGAAGTGAACGGTGGATAGCCTATTAGGCGGGGATTTCATTCTGTCACTGTATCAAGCTTTGGTCAAATTCATTTCTTTTAACATGATTATAATATGTCTCGCACTAGAAATTTATGAGAAAATAAATATCATGGGGAACTGAGCAGAGTCCACCTATGCCAACTAGTTTTTAACACTTCTCAACAAGGTTGAAAAGTGGTTTATGACTTCGGTTTGTCTGTCTGTCTGTCCGCGCTCTAACTCCCGTAAATATTTATGAAATTTCTTGAAATTGATATATGTTATTCAAGTTCACTACCGGATGTTCCCTATTGAAAATGGAGTTTATACCTCTACTGGTTTGTGTACAGGGACCCCCGAAAATATTTCAAAGCATTGTGTTCTATGAGAAGCATATCTATAAACCATATTTTCATACCCTTACTGTACACAAATCTTAATGAAATTGAAATATGTTATTCAAGTTCACATTGGATGCTTCCTGTATAAAATGGAGTAAATACCACCACTGATTTGTGTACAGGGATACAAAAAATTATTTCAAAGCATTGTGTTCTATGAGAGGTATTTCTATAAATCATATTTTTATACCTTTACTGTACACATGTCTTAATCAAATTGAAATACTTTATTCCAGTTCACTATTGGAACTTTCCTGTGTAAATTGGATTAATTACAACCATACAGGTTATATACAGGGATACCCGAAAGTACTTGAAAGCATTGTGTTCTATGAGAGGTATTTCTATAAATCATATTTTCATACCTTTACTGTAAACATATATTA
This sequence comes from Salticus scenicus, assembly GCA_963930645.1. Classification (NCBI taxonomy): domain Eukaryota; kingdom Metazoa; phylum Arthropoda; class Arachnida; order Araneae; family Salticidae; genus Salticus; species Salticus scenicus. Next base: position 538,676 of record CAWVNO010000753.1, read on the forward strand.
ATGAAATTGAAATATGTTATTCAAGTTCACTATTGGATGTTTCCTGTATAAAATGGATTAAATACCATCACTTTTTTATATACACGGGCACTCAAAAGTATTCTAAAGCATTGCGTTCTATGAGAGATATTTCTATAAATCAAATTTTAATAACTTTACTTTCCACGAAATTTTAGGAAATTGAAATATGTTATTTATATGCGCAAATGAATGCTTTGCATAGAATATAGCATAATTAGCATTCGATTTACAGGGTAACACAAAAATATTCTGTTATATTAAGAGCTATTGATAAAAATTTGCTAGAATTGTACTTTCGTTTACATAAAACGTTTTTAACTCTTTCTAACATTTTGCAAATTGAAGCAATTTAGAGAAAGATATATTAAAATATATAAGACAGATAAACGAATCTTTAGCTTAGTTTAGGGTGTCTCAAAAGTCTGGATACACCAAAATATCTTAAAAAGAAAGCAATTTCGCTGAACGTATTCATTTCGAAAGTTTCGCGCATTCAAGTGATCTATCAGATGAGGTATCATAAGTGGGACCCCAGGTCCCCTAGAAGCCACACGTAACACAAATTCAATTTTTTCAAATATAAACCTTACTTTTTCTTCAAAGATTCATACTAAGCGAAAAATATATATTTTAAAACATGTTTTGCTTTTTCATTTTTCAAAGTAAAGGACACTGAGACTGGGTTCTTATTGTTATGTTCGAATAAATGTTTGGAATCCCCCAATTATCTTAAAAGGAAAGCATTTTCGCTGATGACATTGCTATAAAAAATAATCTATCAGATGAGGTATCACCCCATGAGACACAAATTAACTTTTTCAAATGGAAAATATGCTGATTTTCGCAAAATCGTGTAAAGGGAAAAATAAATCTATTTTAAAACATGTTTTGCTTTTTCATTCTTCAAACTAGGGGTCCCCGATTATTATGGTTGAATAAGTCTGTAAATCCCTAATTATTTTTAAAAGAAAACACTTTCGCTGAGGACATTAATGGCGTTGAAGATATTTTTATCAAAAGTTTTGTGCATTCAAATAATCTATCAGATGAGGTATCGCAGGTAGGCCCCTGAAGCCTTACCTGATACAATTTCACCTTTTTCAAATAGAAAACATACTTTTTTCCCCCACAAAATCCTATAAAGCGTAAAAAATCTATTTTCAACATAAATTATTTTCTTTTCAAAGCTCCGGGGCCCCGATATTTAGTTTGCTTAAATCTCTGTAAGCCCCGAATTATCTCAAATGTAAAGTAATTTCTCTGAAAACAAAATGTTTCTATGCAAGGTTTTATGCTTTCAAATTATCTATAAGATGAAATATCACAGGTGAGACCCCAAAGCCCCCTTGTAACTTAAACTCAATTTTTTAAATGAAACATTTTTTTTTCTTTTACAGAATCAAGTTGAGTGGAAAGAATCTGCTTTAAAGGATGTTTCATTTTTTATATTTTGGCTTTTGGGGGCCTGAGGACGGCTATTTTTTTTTTTTTTTTAATTCTGAAACGTTGTGAAGAGAAAACAATTTCACTGAATTCGTTAGTTTGGAAAGTTTCGTGATTTTAAGTAATCTATCATATGAGTTATCACAGGTTACCCAATAATTCTTCGAACATAAGAATCAGAACTCGGAGCCCCCTTACCTTAAAAAAAAAAAAAAAAAAAAAAAAAAGAGCAGTACATATTTTAAAACAAATTTTTTCTTCTTAACACGATTCTATGACAAATATATATATATATATATATATATATAAAGTATGGTTATTATTTGAAAAAAAATAATTTGTATCGCGTGGGACCTCTAGGGGCCCCGCGGGGCAACCTGTGATACCTCCTGTGATAGAATATTTGAATGTACGAAACTTTCGAAATCAATGTCGTCAGCTTAATTTCTTCCCTTTTAACATAATTCGGGGTTTGTAGACTCTTATTCGAACACAACAATCGGGGCCGTGATCTCTATTTTGAAAAAAGGAAAAAAAAAAAAAAAGATACGTATTTTCAAACAGATATTTTTCGTTTAAGACGATTCTGTGAACAAAAAGTATGGTTTCCAATTTAAAAAAAAAAGAGAGAGAAGAGAGATTTTGTTACATAAGGCCCCTAGGTGCCCTGGGGGCCCACCTGTGATGTCTCATCTGATAGATTATTTGAATGCACGAAATTTTTTAAATTAATGTCATCATTGAAACTGTTTTTCTTTTAAGACAATGCGGAGTTTCTAGACTTTTATTTGAACATTTCTATTTATGTACTTTCCCCACACTATGCGTTAAAACCTTGAACTTAATTTCTCCATAAATATTGGTCGTACAAATATCTAATTTTTTTGTGTTTGAAATAGTTTTGTTATACAGACAAAATTTCCCTAAATATGAATGTAGGGACCTGGGGACTATATACAAATTTAGATTTTGTATTTTTTCACTAAAATTTTTTGTCGCTACAAACTCTTAATATATTCACTCTGCATCTAATTTTGACTACTTTTGTAATTGGAAGTATGCAATTGTAAAAATAAAGGTCGTTCAGGTTAAACGTGAAAAACCTGTACGTATGTGTGCATATAATATATATATATATATATATACAATATATACATATATTCGAGATTTAAGAAATAGGATTTGCCTGTTATTCTGTAGCTTGCTTTGATTTACAATAACGTATAGTTGCTTTTTCATTCTTTCTTTTCTTTTCTTTTGTTTTTTGTTTAATAGAATGATCTAAGGAATTCAACTATATTTCAAGGAACCGGTGTGATTCGAACTGGTAAGCGCCTGTTTACAATATAAGCAATAGTGTGGTGTTTACCAGAAATATTTACGCCTGGGTGTTGATAATGCCCTCCAGGTTTTTTCTACGGTGTCCTACTTTTTATTTACACGAGTTTTGGTGGAAAATATAGAAAAGTTAAAACATCTAAGTTTACGAGAGAGATTTGGACTCAAATTTGGTACTGTCTATCAGCTTCGAGAACAAAACCTCTCTGCCACTGATGAGGCTGCAAGACAGGCATTTTAACCAACTGAGCGTCCGCGCTAATCTTATTTATAATGCAACAATAATTAATGTAAAGCGTTACATTGTTTTGTATGTGGCATCCTGATAGATACTAACATGATAAAAAGTTCAACTTCAATAAAAGTCACGGGGAAAAAAGTACTCTTGAAAATTTTAAAATGTTTCTTGAAAAAACACTGTTTAAAATTCAAGTTCTGCTCGTATTAGAAGGGTTTTAAATTACGCCTTTTAGTAACCAAACATCTTAAAAAAAAAAAAAAAAAAAAATCCTTGTTAAATCTAGGTTCTCTTTAAATCAAACCTCGCAGTAAAAAAATTGTTCGACTCTATGACAGTGGCGGATCCAGAACTTGACTTTTTTTTTTGGGGGGGGGGGCTAAGATTTTTCAAAGTGTTATTCTAGACCAATAAAAAATTTACAATTGCAATATTCAATTGTGAATGTCAGTGTTTTTTAGCCCCCTAGCCCCCCCCCCCCTTAAATCCGCCACTGCTCTATGATATTGATGAATGCTGATTACCTGTGCTCCTCTTCTTCCTCCGGACAGCATATATGTCCTTTTGGCACACCCAATCCATATGAAGTAAGAGATCGTGATAGCAACGGCGATGGCGTTCTGTATGCCAAACTGATCGCCAGTCGTCTTCGCTTCTGAAAATTTTCATAGAAATAAAACGAATTTAAATAAATAAAAATAACGATACACGAATATTTATAATGTTAAAATACTGTGGAACTACCAGCCCTTTAATTTTCTGTTTGAATATTGTAGCTAAAACATATAAACCATTTAAGAATGTTATTAAATTTAAAAGTTTATTTCAAATTATTCAGATAATTTTCGCCAACCGTTTCTTTGAAATCTACTGATAGCAGTAATTTTTTGTTGTTGTTGTTGTTCAGAAAGTATCATCAGATACTCAATTTGGACTTCCTGCTATTATTTTAATTTAAGTAATAAAAAAAAAAAAAAAAAAAAAAAAAAAACATAAAATGTTTGTTTAACCCTTTATTTTTTTATTTTTTTATTTACCAATTCTAATAAAAAAAATTCGACGTGGCTTCTCTATATGTACAATCAAAATACCGAATTTAAACTGCGTGGAATTATTTGCTTTTTAATTATACTGATAACAGTCAGGCAAACATACCAATCGTTAAAAACTTGATTTTCGTTTTCAGTGGATCTCAAAACATGTAATTATAGCAAAAATTGAGCTTCGAAAATAAATTTCAAAACAATAACTTGTCTATCATATATGGATAAGACAAGGTAATTAGTGGAGACTGGGGCTAGTTGGCATAGATTTTGTTTTTTGATTTTTCTAATTTTTTGTACAATACTTAGAGATATAAATACATCGGAAAGCTTAACAATTAGGCTACAAAATCATGTAGAACCACCAATTAAATACGTGTTTAAATAACCAAAAAAAAAAAAAAAAAAAAAAAAACACTTTTCCTAAGACCTCGCAGCTAGGCCAACTAATCAGTGTGCGGGACTAGTTGGTATACCCGCAGGGGCAAGTTGGTATAATGTGATATGGATAGGGATACTTAGGCAGAATACAGCAATTATCGAGGAAAAATATTTTATTTTTTCGAAACATCCTATTTTAATAATATTTGGCCGAAAAATTCTGCTTAAATGCATAAACAATTGATGACTTCTGAAAAAAAAAAAAAAAAAAATCTGATTAATATAGCTACCGATAGTTTTTCAAATAAAATTAGCTCAAATCACCCACGAATGTAGGAGTTGCACGCTCGTTTATTTGAACAGGTGGATTCCATTTTTGCGAAATTTTACATTAGTCGTGTAAAATTGAATAATTCTCATCTGGCCATCTCCATATTTTTTTCCTTTTTTGATTTTGACTATGGCGGACATGTGAATCTCAGTGCCGTCGGTTTCCTCAATTTTATTAAGGTACTAACGTGATTGATATTTGACCAAAATAAGATCATATATTTTATTCAGGACGATCAGGAGGCCCTTAATTTTTTGGAGGATTCATTGTAGATCTTGTTTTATCTGAACTTTCGGTCTCTCTTTGAGGTTCTCCTGTGTTTGTAGAAACTGTCGAATGAATACCCTCACCGTCTTCTTGGCAGGAGACTGAGAATGATTTGATAACTCTTCATATTCAGAGTTTCTTCGAACTTTGAACTATCATTAAAGCAAGTTATGCTATGCCATGGATATATTTTAGCTATACCAACTGACCCTCACACCTAATTATGCTAACTAGCCCCATAGGGATACTCAACATAAAATGGATACTACAGAATTCCAAACATCAGAAACAAAAGACTATGATATATGAATGCAACTCCAATTAACCACTTTTTCGAAAACCGCCGTTAGCAGCTCCTGAGTTTGATCTACAGATACGCCAGACCAAAAAAATGTACGATGAAAAATTTTACTCATTAGTCAGAAAAATGATAGAAATTCTTCCTTTATGACACCTCAACGCAGACTGAATTTACGGTGGATGGTGCACCGATACATACGCTCAGCAAATGACAGCACTCTACCTACATTGTAACAGGAGATAGAAGCTCAGTGTCAACTAGCCTTTTATGCCAACTAACCCCGATATCCCCTATTATTCCTAAATATTTTTTCAAGTAATTGGCTTAGTAATAAAGCATTTCCATCAATTACACCCAGTAAAAATTTATTTGTCTACTTTTGGGTAGCCCTAAATATTGTTTACAAATTGTATAAGCGCCATATAGAGTACTTAAATTTAACACAGAAAGAAAGAAAGAAAAAAAAATCCTTATAACACAAGTTGAAATGTACTTCAGACATATTAGGGACTATGGTTGAAAATCGCGCAAATTCTTTTCTGTAACTCAGACCCGACTTACCACAGATGGGGCATCGAAGTAGATTTTATCTACTTCGGGGCCCCTTTTTACCCCCACTAAACCCCCACTTTTACCCCCACTCGGTTATCCCCTTTTACCCCCACTAAATTTTTCTCTTTATTGAAATCTAAAAATTCGCAGTTAAAGTATAGTTCTCATACCCAAGGTTGGCAAGTTTTTTAGTTGCGATATTTTTTGAAGATTTAAACAGTCATGTCAAAAATCTCCTATCAAAACTGTCAAAAAGGAAAAAAAAAAAAAAAAAAAAAAAAAAAAAAAAACATATTTATGCTTATAATTTAATTGATGTGTAAAAATTTAATTGTTATAAATAGATATTATTTATGTTTATAAACCCAAATAACTCCCTCTAATTCACAAAACCTTTAATCTGCAATCAATTTTTGGATGTAAACAATGAAATATACTGCAACAAAATCAGTTGCGATAACATTTTTATTTCATTCATTTATGAAAAATTTATATATATATATATACACTGCTCGACATTGAAAATGCAACACTAAGAAGGAATGTAAATAACGGAATGAAATTTGTTGTACACATGCATTATAGTAAGAAGAACAATTGATTAAAATTTCAGGAAATTTGGAGTAATATGTACTGAGAAAACAGTACATAAAGCAGCGAACTCTGTGAGCAATAACAGCACATATCTGCCTAGGCATTGAATCGAACAGCGATTGGATGACATGTAGGGGTAGAGCACTTCATGAAATTTTAACACGATGCTACAATTCATCGATCGAAGTTACTGGTGAGTGGTGGGGGGCCAGTCGCTTTTCAACGATTAAACAGTCATTTTCATTGGTGCGAGATCAGGAGAACGCGCTGGCCAGAGCAACAGTCGAACACATTCGGCATCAATGAAGGTCCAGACAATATGGACAACTTGCGGTCGTGCATTGTCTTGCTTAAATGTTGCGCTTTGGAGGCCTTGAACATAGGGCAGAGCTATGGGCTTTAACTCGTGAGAAATGTAATGGCTGGTATTCAGAGTGGCGGGAATGAAAACAAGAGGTGACCGGGACGTGTATCCAATGGTACAACATACCATCAATCCAGGTGGTGACTCAGTATGCGGCTACCAAAATTCTGATTACCTTCAAAACTGCATCACTGATATGGGCGCCATTAATGTGTGATCAACGATGAACCTGGACGCAGGAATGGCGTGAAGTCACGTTTCAGACAAATCACAATCTTGTTTACAGCATCAAGATTGCCTTATCCGTATTTAACGGCATTATGAATAATGCACATTGCCAGCTGGGATTCGACATCATCATACTGTCCATCATTTGCAATGATGTTATGGGTTCCCATTGGATACACGTCTCGATTATTTCATGTTCGTATTCCTGGCACTCTGAACAGTGGCCAATAAATTTCTGTTGAGTTAAGGCCCGCCCTTCTGCCCTGTATTCGAGGCCTTCTTAGCGTAAAATTTAAGCAAGAAAATGCACGACCGCAAGTTGTTTGTATTGTCTGGACCTTCTTTGATACAGAATGTGTTCGACTGTTGCTCTGGCCAGCGCGTTCTCCTGATCTCGCACCAATGAAAATGGCTGTTTAATCATTGAAAATCGACTGCCCCCCCCCCCCACCACTCACCAGTAACTTCGATCGATGAATTGTGGCATCGTGTTGAAGCTTCATGAAGTGCTCTACCCGTACATATCATCCAGTCGTTGTTCGATTCAATGCCTAGGCAGATATGTGCTGTTATTGCTCACAGAGGTCGTTGCTTTATGTAATTTTTTCTCAGTACATATTACTCCAAATTTCCTGAAATTGTAATCAATTTTTTTTCCTACTATAATGTATGTGTCCAACAACTTTCATTCCGTTATTATCATTCCTTCTTGGTGTTGCATTTTCAATGTCGAGCAGTGTATACATATATATATAGATAGATAGATAGATAGATAGATAGATATGCATGTATTTCTTTACTTTAATCAAATTTTCAATTTTTTCTTTTTCTTTTTACCCTGCACCGTGTATTACAGTGCAACTTTTAACTTATTAAAGTAACTGATAAGAATGTTACCATTTCTATTAAGACTTAAAAAAAAAAATAATATTAATAATAAAAAACTATTGATACTTAGCAGTTAATTGATTTTATTACAGCCTTTTTTAAAAGAAATCTTATTTCAGAACAAGAAATTACATTTTTGCATAATTTATAAACCAACAGTTTGCATGTATAACCGTATCATGTAACACGGTTTCGGTGGTCCACTGAAAATATGATAAAGCTTTCATCGAAGATTGTAAGTAATAATCTTTGTGGATTTAAAAAGAAAAGAATGTACAGCATGTACTACTCTTACCTTGCTTTAAAAATATTTTCCCAGGCTGGGTCTACATCAATTTCTGCAGCAATCGTTAGCCATAACAAACACAATATAGCGCTGTTGTGGACCGATAATAATGAATTGCCCATGGTTACCTGGAACTAATAAAGATAATTTTTAAATTATTAATTGTTGAAACATTGCCAGAATAGTCATTTAAAATGGAAGCACTACACTTTGTACGCAAAAATTATGATCTTACTCAGACTATGAAGAATTTGATATTGAGTCAAATTTTTATATGTTTGAAATGAATAATTCAGTTTGATAAATTTTTCCTTCTTTTGCGAAATATTTTACTTTATTCGATCAAAAATATCTCTCTAACTTATTTCTCTTTTTAAAATAAAAACTGAATATTCTTAATAATTAGGATCCTGTATCGAGAATAACTCTATAACTTATATAAAGATACTATATACACCCATGATTAAATGTATGCGTGCCCAAATTATTAAAGTAGGAGAGACTGGGGTAAAATGAACCACTTTGTATATTTTAAGTACTTACTCATAAAGTAATGATTTTGGGCTGTTGAAAATACTTGTGCATATTACCTATATATTGAGGTTTAAATTGCACTAATCCAAAAGTAATAATTATGCTTACTTAAAAAAAAAAAAAATTAATAGCAACTGGCAAAGTGGACCATTTTACCCCAAGCCCGGAATAAAATTGTCCATGACACGGGGCACTATGGACCACAAGTAAAATTTTAAAGAGTATATTAATGTAGTGTGCTTTTTAATAGTACAAAATCTAGAATATATTATATTTGTTTATTTACGTCTTAGATTCAAACAAATCTGTACTGATAAGTATAAAGGATTTAAGTCCATATTCTTGATTTTTCAGGAGACGAAAAATAAAGTTAAACTAACTAAAAACTAATCAGAAGAATCGATTAGGAAAAAGGGATTACGTTGATTTATACCCTTTATACCATTCAGTGATTGTCAATCATCATTTAATAAAGGGAAAAAATTAAATTAAATATTTTATACAAAGATTAATGCTAAATTTCTGACTTGAATCTTTTTTTACCAATGGATTTTCTCAAAGACTAAATGACATGGATTTAAATCCTTTATACCAATTGATAGAGAATTTTTTTCTGGGTCTGACTATGTACTTAACTCAAAATCGACATTTTTGGACTTAAATCCTTTATACTTATCAGCACAGAAATAATGTAATACAGTGAAACTCCGATCTATCGTTCCCACATCCATCGGTTTATTTCTATGATCCCTGCACAAATTGCATTTAAATAATGTTAACGAAACCCGCATGTATCTTTCTTCAAAAAGTCGTTTTCCTACATTCATCGTTGTAAAAGTTTTCTTCTGACCTTGCAAAAAAAATTTTTTCTGAAGTTCAAGCAGTTTCATATGGTATACAAACTGGACTTACTTCATTCATCGTAAACCTCTTTTCCTCATTTCCATGGAGAATCAAAATTGTGATGGTGCCTCCGGACCATCTGAAGGATATTCATTTTGTAATTTCAGCATGGCAAGAAGTAAATCTCTTCAGTAATCCAGAAAATTCGGTTAAGCGCGAAAAAAATTCAAAATACCAAACAGAAAGAAAAGTAAATGATAATGTAGCTGATAATGCATGTGAAGAGTGGTTGCGTGTAGCAAATGATGTGTCTGGTGCAGCATTTAGGGATAACATTTGCATTCAAGATGTTGCAACATGCGGTATTCTAAAGCAGAGAAGAAATATGCGAATGTTAAAAAAATGAAAATAATGGCGAAGAAAAAAGGCTAATATTATTCACGCCGATGAGGTTGAGCTTACGCCAGTGCCAAGTGTATTTGACGTAATTACGACGTTTGAAAATGCACGAACTTTTACATGCGCAAATAAAATTACAGAAAAGGACAAAAAAAAAAAAAAAAAAAAAAAAAAAAAATGTAAATATGGAAAGCTTCCCGTTTAGTTTATAAAATGAACATAAAACCCAACATCAAATTACTGATTTTTTAAAATAAATATCACTGAATGTTCCAAAGCTTTCATTTATTTCTTTGACAGTTTGGAAAGTACCAAATTAGTTTTTATTAGTAGTATACTGCATACATTATGTGTAATAATTCTTAAACATAGCTTTCTTCGTATTTTGACTGTAACCAGCATTCATCTTTTCTTTCATGTACCCCATGAAAAACGATGGATCGAGGTTCAACTGTATTAATGAACATTAAAAACAGAAAATAATAAACCAAAAGATATTTGTGTCCCTAAATGTCTGCTGTTTTCTTGTGAAGTTGAAGGGTCTGGAAGACTCATCATTACAATAGCTTGCAAATTTATAAGAGATATATCAACACTCTCAAGAAAAAATGTAGAGATCTTGATAAAGGTTTTGTTGCATTTATCTCGTAGAAACAGATTCTTTATCTTTTTAACACATTACGATATATATATATATATATATATATATATATATATATATATATATATATATATATATATATACTATTACATGTGATATTATTACTTTTTAATTGCATTATTTAATTCAGTTCGTTTAGTTGAATGATATTTGTAAAAATATAATTATTCAAAACTAATTGAATGCTTATTAAAAACTAGTATGTTGTGGCCACCACAAGACTTTCTTCTATATTTTCCTATACTCAGTCACTCAGTAACAATATTAAAAAAGAAAAAAAAAAAAAAAATAATAATACGATTTTTTTTCCCCGAGGTTTTTTTTTTTTTTTTTTTTTGTTAAAAGTAAAAAAAAAAAAAAAAATCGATAACTTTGTTTTAAATTATCACAGATTTATAGTTCAACCATTCGTTTTAAAGGTATTGACGAGACCTTTCGAAAGATACCCAACTTGAAAATTTACTCCCATCGAGGAGGGACTTCCCCCCCCCAGGGGGGTGGCGAGGCTTCTACACATACAAAATAATTTTCCCAGTTGACTATCTCTATTATAAATAATTCTTGTAAATTTCATAATGATTACTAAAAAATAATTCTCTTTATGCCCATTTATATAAAATTTTGTCCTATATCATCATGTTAAAAATTTAGAAAAAGCGGGATGGCAGCACAACCTGTAAGACAAGTTTTACCAAAACTTGATAGGCACTAATTTATGTCAAGGTGCAATTACATACCAATTTGTATGAAATTCTGTGCAATAGTTCCTGAGATACAGTTGCCACAAAATTTTGTCACACACACAAAGACAGACAGACAGACATTTTCTAAAAATGGTCAAATCGTGTTCTACAGCTCTCAAAACGTGTAAATTCATCAAAAATCCGAGGTCGAAAATTTTTACGAATCCAATACTTTCTTCTGTTGAATATGGAAGAAAGTAATAAATGCAAAAACCCTCAAAGTAAATTGCTTGCTTATTTATCTTTGAAGATATAATAGATCTATTTAAGGCTAACTCTGAAATTTGTAAGTATAATTTAGAGATAACACTTCAAAAATGTAGATTTCGTTAATCAGTTTATGAATTCTTAATTTTACATATAATTTTCAACTTAAAAAAGCATATATGACAGAGAATTGGATGGAACTCTGACAACAAATACTTAAAACATTAACAAATATTTTTAAAAAATATTTTAGTTGGATTAAATATAATAATAGATGATTTATTGTGCTAAATAACCTCTTCCAGATCATAATTCTTGAATGATGAAAAGAAAATATGTTTAACTAAAAATATTTACTTTTGGTTATCCCAAACTAATATTCTAGAATAAAATGACTAAACTGTCAGCTAGGCATGAAGTTGCTAGATAAGTTTCATCACGGTAGGGCCGTTATCTATGTATCAAAATTCGAAGCATAGAAATAAATAAATAAAATCAATAATAGGGTTGGTCCATTTTAACCCGTGGTCCATTGTACCCCGATCTACCCTATACATCCATATCGGACAAAAGCAATGAACAACAACAACAAAAAAAAAAAAACATTAAATATGCCTGATGATCCAAACGCCACAGAAAAAGTAAAAAATTCATTATTTAAAAAGTACTGACTGTAGCTCTGTGCGTTTTTCACTGAAATGTACAGACAAGCAGATTTTTTTTTTTTTTTTTTATACATGTAAGAAAAAATATTAAATATTTTCCTAGCATATCGCGCTATATTCGTAGTATCTCTCACATTCTAAACAAATCCGTCTGATCAAATGACGCCATATTGCAAATATTGAAACTTTTTTAGAAGATTTGCAATGTGCAACGTCTGACAGTCATTCTAATAAATGACGGCCATTACATTGAGCATTTATAATGCTAGTTATGCTGTTGATAGTACTGCGCCAATGTAAAAAAGTAAATTTACAGTTATAGTGCCACCTTCTGAAGAAACATTAAACTAATTTGATAATATTTTTTTTATTACCTAAAAAAAATTGCCTGTCTTTTTGTGCATTTCAGTGAACCGCATAGTGCTACGCTTAATACTTTTTTGAATAATATATTTCTTTTCTGTGACTTTTGGATCACCCTGTACATATACAAGGTGAACGGAAAATGTCTGGCCAAAATTTAAAGTGAATTAGAGGAGAATAATACAGCCATTACGCGTATCACACGAGAGATTTCGCTCAGCTTTTTACTAAAAACAACACGATCAACTTTTCCGAAAGACAATTGAAAAAGTTGATTATCCGCTGACCTTGAATCTTCCTCATACGATGCTGTGTTGTGTTTAGAAAATGTTGCGCGAAAATTTCTCATGCGATATGGCCTTAATGCGAATCTGCTAATTTTCGTCCTCTCTAACCTCCTTTAAATTTTGACCAGACGTTCACCCTGTATATATATATATAAATTGACTAATTTAATATCATTATGACATTCAGCAATCAAAAGATAAATGAAAATACCAACATTGGTACCAACAGCTAGAAAATACCAACAGCTGTATTCAGTGTATGTAATTTTTAAATTAATGGTGAAGCTAAATTAGGGCAAAAGTTGTATATGTGTAATTATATATACAAAAAGTACTATAAACAAGATTTTTTAAGTTCTTTAAAAAAATGTTGATAATAAACAAAATACATTTAAATATTTGCGCATAAGCAGCAGACTAAACTTAAATGTAAATATAAATTGAATAATTTAATACCATTATAGCACTCAGCAATCAAAAGATAAATGAAAATACCAACATTACAAAATTAAATAAAAATACCAACATCACAAAATTAAAAGAGATTGTATTTCAATAACAAACACCCATTTATATATGCCAAATATTATAGGCTAAAATTTAATTAGATAATTAAATTAATTATTAATTTAATTAAGAACTGCAGTTTTACAATAACAATAGGAATAAAATTTGAATTAATACACAATTGTTTAAGCTCATTAGCAGCTGTATTCAAAGTGTATGTAAATTTTAAATTAATGGTAAAGACAAATTAGGGCAAAAGTTGAATATATGTAATTATATATACAAAAAGTAGTATAAACAAGATATATACATATATATATATATATATATAATTGTATTAAACTATAAATTACAAACACTAAACTTGAAGCACATTTTTGTATTCTTGAAATACATAACATACATAAATGCTTAAAGATTATTACTAATTACCTTTTCAAACTTTTAAAATTTTATCTTAATACAGTCGAACCTCGTTAACGTGAATCACCCGGGGGATAAAAAAATTGCTCATGCTATCAGTAGTTCATGCTATCAGTACTTAATCTTTATATAATTAAAGAAAGCTTCTTTTTGACGGGGATCGTGGAAACAGATCATGTTAAAAGTAATTCACGTTAACAGTGTTCACGTTAACGAGGTTCGACTGTATATTAATTCTTGGAAATTACATTTTCAGTTATTTTTAAAATGGTTTTTTCCGTTTGTGTGACAATGAAAATTTACTTTATTTTATAATTAAAGAGTTTTACATGATTTTTAGATGATTTATTAATGTTCGTTTAGTTTTCAGATTTCAGGTTTGGTTCGGGTATAAAGAAGTCGAATTCGGGTTCGTTCGTCAAAATTCTCTATTGCGGCACGGGTCGGTTTTCGGGTCGATGAAAATTGTTTTGTCGGGTTAAGGGCCCGCTTCACTCACCGCCGCCGGAAGCCGAAGCTAATGTTATTCTACGAGAAATTTTTCTTTACAAATAACCTATTAACTAATACATATTTTTAAATTCTGTTTTCACATTCTGAAAATTCCCAGCTATTAAATTGACGGACCTTTTTTAAAAAATTATCTTTTTAATTTTTTATATTTTATTTTGAAGCTGCAAAATACGAATTTTCAATATGGGAAATTGTTTCATTTTGCAAGTTCAAAATAAAATATTAAAAATTTTAAAAAATACATTTTTAAAAAGGTCCGTCCATTTAACAGTTGGGAATTTTCTGAATGTGAAAACAGAATTCAAAAATATGTATTAGTTAATAAGTTATTTGTAAAGAAAATTTCCTCATAGGATAACATTGGCTCGGGCTTCCGGCGACGGTAAGTGAAGAGGGCCGTTAAGGGTTAATTTAAAATTTACCTGTCGAGTTGGGATTCCTCAGAGTAGGATTTTACAACAGAGTGTAGTCTTCATTCTACGCTCATGATTGTGTTTCCTCTTCGCTTACTTTTTCCCCTACTTCCCCCCCCCCCACACACACACAGACGACTTGATTAAAGAATCGATCGACCTTAGCTGTGTCCCAGGGGCTCTTGACTCTTGAGAGCTCAAAATTACGTTATTTATTTATTTTTTTTTTATTCAAATAGCTTAATAGGAAACATCCAAAATGTTTAAAAAATATATTTTAAGAAAGTTTGACATAAAAACAATTAAAAAAAAAAATAGAAAGTAGAATATTTGTTCTATTTCTTAACTTTTATAGTTTATCACCCATGTTTACACTTACCAAGGATTTTGGATGCCAGGCAAGTGCAACCAGAGTATATACACTTGTCCCAAGCTCAAGCACCTCAACTGCACCACTTACATGTTTTTTTGGTTCTGTCTTTTAAATTTCGATGAAACCTAATATTCTGATCTTTTTGTAGGTTTTGTTTGAGCATTAGATAATGTAATCGGAAGTCATAAGATTTAACAGCGAGCAGCCCCCGCTCATCACTCTTGGAGCGATGTAGAGCGCTTCTAAGGGGACTGACTACTCGCAGTTTATTGAAAAACTAAAAAAAAAAAAAAAAAAAAAAAAATACAAAATTCGCCAGGCCTAATCCGGTCTAAGCCGACAGTGGGCGATTATTCAGGGGCTAAAATTGCCCCACGCGACAGGTGGCATGAAGTATTAATAATCAGCGCCAGGCCAATGGCCGTCACGCGACATTGGGCGATGATGATTTTAGAAAAATGTTGTAGAAAAAAGTGCCAGGCCGTTATGGCCTCCCACGACAGATGGTACTAGGCTTGGAAACACAGGTCTTGGGATTTTGTAGATTGTTCATGTTAGCTTGATAATGTTCATAAATTCATTAGATACACATGTTGCTGGGGTTTGCTGTACACTGAAGTCATAAGATTGACCTAACGAAGTAAACACCTAAAAATTTCCGGTAAGAGGAACTTGATGCAGATGTAAAGATATATATAATTAGAGTTTACACAGCGAGCTAAAAAAAAAAATAATAATAAATAATAATAATAATAATAAAAAAAAAATGGTAGAGTTATTTTTTGAAACACTAGTTTCCGAAATCTAAAACTGACCTTCTTAATAAGGGTGACTGTTAAATTTCTTGTAATAACCATGTAATACATGAGAAAGGATATCTAAAATGGATTTTTGTAACAATTTTCAAGAAAATCGTTAGAGCCGTTTTTGAGATACCGACTTGGCATATTCAGTTATTGACCGGAAATCAATAACTACATACAAAATAATATTTAAATGGCAATTAATATGGCGAGTTTGAAAAAAAATCCGTGCAACCGATTTTAAAAGAACGCACTTGCCAGACCTGAAATTGAGCTATTTATACAGGACGTCGGTTAATTTTCCTGAACTAACCAACTATATCATTCGAAAGAATATGTAATAGAATTTTTATATGCAATGGAATGTTTATATCTTGCAATCGATTTTGAAGAAAACCGTTAGAGACGTTTTTGAGATATAGACTTATGGTCCTTCTTCCGGTCTCCGATGTCCCACTTCCGGTTTTCTAATTTTCACCAAAATCTGTAAAATTCATCTGTACACCATATTTGTCTCAATTCTGAAGTTTCGTAGTTCTATCTTTATTAGTTTCGGAGCTATGATAGCTAGAAAATTTCCCACATACATACAAACGCACACTGACCAACTGCCAAAAACTACTTTTTTGGACTCAAGAGGCCTTAAAACGTGTAAATCAGGTGAAAACTTGATATCGAATTTTTGGACCGAATACAATACTTCCATTACCTACGGTAGTTTGGTAATGGAAGTAATAGTTATTTGTATTTTATGATTAAAAATTTTCACAATTAAGGAATATTAGCAACTGAACAAAATTATATCAAAATAAAATTTTGCCGAAACGTTATTACATTTACTCCATTTTATCTGACGTACAAAGTTTATTATTACCATGTTTTTATTAACTTCGATTCTTGTTTGTTTGTTTGTCCAGTACAAATCTTCCAATCGATTTTTAACTAACTTCCCTACTAGCTAGACAATTGAAACTTTCAGAATAGCTCAGAACCCGGTAACAATACTTCGAAGACCAATTTTCGAATTGTTGATTAATTTTCTTTTAATTAATTAAAATATGAAAATAATAACCTCCTTATAGCTTTAAAAATAGCTATTAAAATATTAGCTGTAATTTAATTGTTGCAAAAAAAAAAAAAAAAAAATACGAGTTCATTTTCTTTCAACATAAAAAAAAATCTGGTGTAAAACAACCACACGACTTCCATTACTCAGTATTACACGTATTATATCAATTTTTTGGAGATATTATATGCATTTTTTGGAATTATCCAGTAAGAGAAACTTGATACACGTACAAAGACATAATAAAATAAAGCAGTGTTTACACAGAGAGTTAAAAAAAAAAGGGGGGAAAAAATGATGATAGAGTTACTTTTTTTAACACCAACTTCCGAGATCTAAAACTGAACTATCTAATCAGAAGACCGTTTATTTTTCTGTAATAACAACATAATACATGAAAATGAGTATCTGAAATGGATTTATATAACAATTTTCAAGAAAATCGTTAGAGCCATTTTTCAGACACCAACTTCTCAATTGCTGACCGGAAAACAATAATTACATACAAAAGAATACTTAAAGGGAGTTAATATGGCGAGTTTGAAAGAGATCCGTACAGCCATTTTTAAAGGAACGCACTTGCGAGACTTGAAATTGAGCTATTTATACAGGACACCTAACAATTTTCCAGAACTAACTTTTCAAGAAAATCGTTAGAGCCATTTTTGAGACACCAACTTCTCAATTGCTGCTTTATTGAAAGGACATCTAATCGAGTGTTTATATAACAATTTTGGAGAAAATCATTAGAGCCGTTTTTGAGATACGGACTTACGGTCTCACTTGCTGTTTCCAATGACCCACTTTCGGCTTTCCAATTTTCACCACAATTTCGGAAATTCATCTGTACACCAGACCTGCATCAATTCTGAAGTTGCGTAGTTCTATCTTTATTAATTTCGGAGATATATTAGCCAGAATATTCCACTCATACATACACACACATATACACACACTGACCAATTGCCAAAAACTACTTTTTTGAACTCATGAGCCCTTAAAACGTGTAAATCAGGTGAAAACTCCATATCGAATTTTTTGGCCGAATACAATATTTCCATTACCTATGGTAGTCGGGTAATGGAAGTAATAAATAGTTGTATTTTATGCCTAAAAATTTTCACAATAAAGGAATATTAGCAGCTGAATAAAATTATGTGAAAATCAAATTTTGCCAAAATATTATTACATTTACTCCATTTTATCTTATGTATACTTTCTCTTACCCATAAGGTAGAGAAAGTATTGTTTTTGGGTCAAATTTTCGAAAGCGAGATTTTGTTATATTTACACGTTTTGAGGCTCCCTGAATACGAAAATCATGTTTTTAGCAAATGGTCTGTGTGTCTGTGTGTGTGTCTGTGTGTCTGTGTGTCTGTCTGTTATCAGCATATCTCACAAACAAATTATGGCAGAAAGTTCAAACTTGGTATTCTAAATGTGTATCATATAGGGATGCTACAGTAAGCTTTTCGTTAAGATCAAGCAAATGGTTCGTGTACAGGGACAATCAAGAGAATGCTAATACATTACGTCTATGGGGGAAATTGCAGGAAAATAGAGTTTAACGTCTATAGACTGCACTAAACCAAATGAAACGAATATATATATTTTGCAATAGAGATAGTGAACTGGAAAAAAAAATTGTGTTTGTAGGAGCCTCGCCTCCCCTCCTGGGGGGGGGAAGTCCCCTCTAGAGGGGAGTAAATTTTTATGATGGGTATCTTTCAAAAGAGCTCGCCAATACCTTGACGCCAATACCATGAATGAAACGGGGGGTTGAGGGGGGGGCGGTAGCCCCCCCTCACATAGAACTATTTATTATATAAAACTATTCAGAAGCCTAATATGAATTGTTTAACACAGGTTTACATAACAGTACTCGTTATCTTACATTTCAATCTGCAACCTGTATTTATAATGTTAAATTTCAGGGTAAGAGAAAAACGTGTGAGTGACACACCAGATTATTTTTTGTATGAATACATACAGGATACCTTCATTTGATGGGAAAATATTTTAAGAAAAAAACATAATTTCAAAATATCTGTGCGAAAAAGTAACAAAGAAGTGATATGTGTTGAATGAAAGACCGTTACATAACATTTATGTGTGAAGGAGAGAGAAAGAAAGGAAAAAAAAAAAAAAAAACAGAATTTTTTTTAATTTTATTTAAAAAAATTTACTAAGGTTATTTTTCCTTTTCTCTTTGCATGTATTCGATTGGTGAATTTGTGTAGGATATAAAGCCGGAAAAATCAATCCTCTTATTTTTTTTTTTTTTTCTTTGCAAATCTTATGCAAATTATTTTCGTTCAGCTGAATAGTCGAAAATTTCGCAAGAAAATCTATTTTATTCATTCTTTTTAGCTTTTTTTAAAAAATAATCTTTGCTAAAAGTACTATTCTATTTATAGGACAGTTTAGCGGTTGTAAGATTCTTTGGTAGTCCTTTTGTTGCTGTCAAGTGCAAATAGGCAGTTCATTTTGAAAGGCTCAATCCGGGGGAGTTTAAGATCGATTTCAGTCAATTCTTAGGAAAACGGCTTATTTTTTTGAATATTTTAAAACAGTTAAAACATATTCTAAGAAATTGTTCGCAAAATAAGAGCATTAAAGATGTATTTTATGTTATCCCTAAATATTAAAAAAGTTTTTTAATGCGCAGCATCACAAGTAATTCGTTTCAACGTAAAATTTTATCATGTAACAAGGTAAAGACGCCAGTGTTCGTCACCCCTAAAATTTTCGCCAGTGTTCGCCATCCTCATCTGTGAATTTTAATTCGCTCGAGCTAGATTCTTCGGTTTCAGGGAATTTAGCGCAGACGGTTTCAAATTCAAGGATGTTATTAAACCTTTTATTTTAACATGTTTTTTGTGAAAGGGAGAGCACTGGTGTCTTTACCTTAAATGGAATTTGAAAAGGTCAAATACCGTCATTAAAAAACGAATGCAAAAACAATTAGGATAATAGAGGCTAACTTATTATATTCAAACAAGAGAAATTTCTATAAAAAAAGATGGTTGTAGTTTCATAATATTCAAAATATACTCTGAAATACCCGGTATTTTTCGAAGGCATATGTTGGGGAAAGGGAAATTAAAAGCATCATAGTATAAGGATAAAAGGGAGAACACAATATAATAAAGGCTCAAGCGGTTTCTAAATTGCACAATAGATAGGGTTTTTTTTACCCCATTTCCTCTTTTACTACCAGAGCAATTTTTTAATAGTGTAGTGAATAGGAACTTGAATGAATAACACAGGTCGATATGTAAAATTTTGATTTTATAATTTCAGCTAATCTTTATGTTTTTTGGTGTGCTGAATCCGAAAATGAAGCAAGTTTTTCTCTATCACATATAGAGTTTTGCCAATACAGGGTGCCTACCTATGCAATTTCTTTCATCACTCTTCTACCAATATAATTATATGGTAAGTTTCATAGGATGTTTCTATGATTAATTAATCATAGATACCTATTGTTGTAATTGCGCAGCACTAGGGCGACATAAAACCATACCAACCAACCAACCTATTGTTATGTTGGTATGTACATGTAAGAAATTGTGTTGGTAAACACCCTGTATTGGCAAAAATCTATATGTGATAGAGAAAAACGGGCTGCATTTTCGGTTTCAACACATCAAAAAACGTAAAGATCAGATAAAATCAACAAATCAAATTTTGTCAACATCACTTTTGTAGACTTGTGTAATTTTCATTAGAAATATCAAGTTTTCAGCTAAAGCGGTTTCTAAATTGCCCATCCTACTCATCTATTTTTCCCCATTTCAACCCCTTCAAGAGGACTAAGTAACTTTTAATAGCGTAGTGAATATGGGCTTGAATGAAGAATTTTCATATCAAATATCAAATATCAAGTTTCTAGCACAAGCAATTCCCAAATTGTACAATCCATCCCTCTTTTCTCTCCTTCACCCATGGAGGAAGGAGTAACTTTTTAATAGCATAATGACTCTTTTTAGATGTAAAAGCTGCTTTTTAGTGCTAGAGGCCTATTTCAGTCGGTACAGTTGTCGAATTTTTATACGTCACTCTTAATTAGTGCTAAGGGCCTAATTCAGTCGGATTATTGAATGGGGATTTATTGAATGAAGTCCCCCCAAGGCCCAACTTTGACATGAGTCCCCCCCCAGGCCCAACTTTGACATGAGTCCCCCCCAATGTACCCCTATTTCAGTCGGTACAGCGTTGTCGAATTTTTATAATACACTCTTAATAGTGCTAAGGGCCTATTTCAGTCGGTTTATTGAATGGGGATTTATTGAATGAAGTCCCCCCAAGGCACAACTTTGACATGAGTCCCCCCCAGGCCCAACTTTGACATGAGTCCCCCCCAAGGTACAACTTTGACATGAGTCCCCCCCAAGGCACAACTTTGACATGAGTCCCCCCCAAGGTACCCCTATTTCAGTCGGTACAGCGTTGTCGAATTTTTATAATACACTCTTAATAGTGCTAAGGGCCTATTTCAGTCGGTTTATTGAATGGGGATTTATTGAATGAAGTCCCCCCCAAGGCCCAACTTTGACATGAGTCTCCCCCCCAGGCCCAACTTTGACATGAGTCCCCCCCAAGGTACAACTTTGAAATGAGTCCCCCCCAAGGCACAACTTTGACATGAGTCCCCCCCAGGCCCAACTTTGACATGAGTCGCCCCCAAGGCCCAACTTTGACATGAGTCCCCCCCTCAGGCCCAACTTTGACATGAGTCCCCCCCAAGGTACAACTTTGACATGAGTCCCCCCCCCCCAAGGCACAACTTTGGCATGAGTCCCCCCCAAGGTACCCCTATTTCAGTCGGTACAGCGTTGTCGAATTTTTATAATACACTCTTAATAGTGCTAAGGGCCTATTTCAGTCGGTTTATTGAATGGGGATTTTTTGAATGAAGTCCCCCCAAGGCACAACTTTGACATGAGTCCCCCCCAGGCACAACTTTGACATGAGTCCCCCCCCCAAGGTACAACTTTGACATGAGTCCCCCCCGAGGCACAACTTTGACATGAGTCCCCCCCAAGGCCCAACTTTGACATGAGTCCCCCCAAGGTACAACTTTGACATGAGTCCCCCCCCAAGGCACACCTTTGACATGAGTCCCCCCCAAGGTACAACTTTGACATGAGTCCCCCCAAGGCACAACTTTGACATGAGTCCCCCCCCAGGCCTAACTTTGACATGAGTCCCCCCCAAAGCCCAACTTTGACATGAGTCCCCCCCAAGGTACAACTTTGACATGAGTCCCCCCCCAAGGCACACCTTTGACATGAGTCCCCCCAAGGCACACCTCCCCCTCATTGGGAAAAAGAGCAAAAAAGGTTGTTTTGCAGCTATAAGACAGTTTGGACTTCCAACGTTATTTGTTACAGTATCTGCAGCTGAAACACATTGGTTTGATTTAATGAAAACTTTATCATGGAATTTAGATCGTCACGAATTAACTAAAGAAGAATTTGTCGATATTAACAAGTTTAGCAGTAGGCCTCTGGCACTAAATTAAAATCTGTCAATGGCAGATTTTCATGTTTTAAATAATGAAATAATGTCCTGTCTGTATATTTTGTCTATTTTCTTTAATTTCATTTAAGTCAAGGAGGTGTACATGGTGTGAAACATTTTCCAAAACCGGCAATCTAGATAGCATATCACCTTCAATATTTGTTGATCCTTTCTGATATTTTTTTTTCCCTAATCCGTTAAAGGTCGTACACTGTTAAAAATTTCAGTTTAAGTTTGAACCAAAATTTGGTACAACAGTAGTTGAAATATGCTAGGTTGAACGGAAACTTAGTATTACAGTAGCTGCAACCATGTGATAAAGCAACCTTCTACCACGATTTGGTACAAAATCGTGGTTTTTGTTGAAAAAAAGCACCAAATCATTGTAAAAGATAACATCATCTTATGGTTACAACAACTAGAGTACCAAACTTCGGCAGAACCAAGTACCGTATCATGGTAAAAGATTTCACCATCTCATCGTTGCAGTTAGTGATGTACACCATGTTTTCGTTCAAACTAGGACAAAATTTTTAACAGTGTAGATTTGCATAGAAGACAAATAAACAAACAAACTTTCATATTTATATAAACGAATATAAAGTTTTTCATGAATGTTATTGTCAATGCTCGCATGGGATTATTTTTCATTTTAAAATTCTGCAGCTTCACTAAATTTCCATCTATAACAAAATACGTTTATAATTTTTTTATTGAAAGTTTCCATGCACATTTTCAACAAATTTTTAGGGAAAAAAAAAAAGAATAAGGTTGAAAACTAAAGTTATGTAGTGGGGTTACGGTCTGGGATTCCCCTCTAGAGGTAGTCCGGATACATGACCTCAAATTTTTTATTATTCGCGGAAGGGATAGCTCCCCCGTTTCGGTAATCTCAAGATATATTATTTTTAGGGAGTATGAGAAGCATTGCAGCCACAAAATAAAAAAAAAGAATAAGGTTGAAAACTAAAGTTATGTAGTGGGGTTACGGTCTGGGATTCCCCTCTAGAGGTAGTCCGGATACATGACCTCAAATTTTTTATTATTCGCGGAGGGGATAGCTCCCCCGTTTCGGTAATCTCAAGATATATTATTTTTAGGGAGTATGAGAAGCATTGCAGCCACAAAATCAACTACTGTAAAGTTTTTATTAGATGGCGGAAAGGTGTCCCACAACTCGATGTATAACCTAATCCTTGAACTAAGCTTCGAATAAGAATAAATTATTGAAAAAAACACAGATATATTTATGACTTACTTTAATGGAAAAAAAGCATGGGGTGCTCGACTTCAGTTGTCGTAAATTTCTGATCGCTGACTATTTATCAAAGAGTAATTATAAGAATATAAATAGAGAGCACCCCACGCTTTTTTTCTCATTACGTAAGTTATCAATCTGCATTTCTATCAATATTTTATTCTTATTCGAAACTTAGTTCAAGTATTAGGTTACAACGAGTTGTGAGACATCTTACCGCTATCTAATAAAAACTTTACATGCATTTATAAATTATTTTGTGCATTTTAGTTCACATATCAATAAAAGATTTTTTTTACTTTCTCTTACCCATAAGGTAGAGAAAGTATTGCTTTTGGGTCAAATTTTTGAACGCGAGATTTTGTTATATTTACACGTTTTGAGGTCCCCTGAATACGAAAATCATGTTTTTAGCAAATGGTCTGTGTGTCTGTGTGTGTGTCTGTGTGTCTGTCTGTTATCAGCATATCTCACAAACAAATTATGGCAGAAAGTTCAAACTTGGTATTTTAAATGTGTATCATATAGGGATGCTACAGTAAGCTTTTCGTTAAGATCAAGCAAATGGTTCGTGTACAGGGACAATCAAGAGAATGCTAATACATTACGTCTATGGGGGAAATTGCAGGAAAATAGAGTTTAACGTCTATAGACTGCACTAAACCAAATGAAACGAATATATATTTTTTGTAATAGAGACAGTTAACTGGGAAAATTTTTTTGTGTATGTAGGAGCCTCGCCTCCCCCCTGGGGGAAGTCCCCCCTCAAGGGGAGTAAATATTCATGATGGGTATCTTTCAAAAGAGCTCGCCAATACCTTTAAAACGAATGGTTGAACCATCGATCTGCGATAATTTAAAACAAAGTAACCGATTTTTTTACTTTTAACAAAAAAAAAAAAAAAAAAAAAAAACATTGAAAAAAAATCGTACTTTTTTTTTTTTTTTTTTTAATATTGAGAATAAAATGGACTTTTTTTGGATATTTGGTGTTATACTGCTTCTCTAATATGGAAATCGTCTGCCTTATCATATAAGATATTTTTTTAAATAATAATTTTAATAAATTATTTTTTAAAAAGAGAAATATTTTTTAATAACCGAATTAAATTCTATATAGATGTAGGTGCATTAATGAAACGGGGGGTTGAGGGGGGCGGTAGCCCCCCTCACACAGAACTAATTATCATATAGAACTCTTCAGAAGCCAAATATGAATTGTTTAACATAGGTTTACATAGTAGTACTCGTTATCTTACCTATTAATCTGCAACGTGTATTTATAGTATTAAATTTCAGGGTAAGAGAAAGTCGTGTGAGTGGCACACCAGATTATTTACTTTCTCTTACCCATAAGGTAGAGAAAGTATTGTTTCTGGGTCAAAATTTTGAATGCGACATTTTGTTATATTTACACGTTTTGAGGTTCCCTGAATACGAAAATCATTTTTTTAGCAAATGGTCTGTGTGTCTGTCTGTTATCAGCATATCTCAAAAACAAATTATGGCAGAAAGTTCAAACTTCTTATTCTAAATGTGTATCATATAGAGATGCTACAGTAAGCTTTTCGTTAAGATCAAGCAAATGGTTCGTGTACAGGGACAATCAAGAGAATTCTAATACATTACGTCTATGGGGGAAATTGCAGGTAAGTAGAGTTTAATGTTTATAGACTGCACTAAACCAAATGAAACGAATATATATATTGTGTAATAGAGATAGTCAACTGGGGAAAAAAATTGTGTTTGTAGGAGCTTCGCCTCCCCCCTGTGGGGGAAGCTCCCTCTCTAGGGGAGTAAATATTCATGATGGGTATCTTTGAAAAGAGCTCGCCAATACCTTTAAAACGAATGGTTGAACCATCGATCTGCGATAATTTAAAACAAAGTTATCGATTTTTTTTTTTTACTTTTAACGAAAAAAAATTGGGAGGGGGGGGGGATTTTTTTTTTTTTTTTTTTAAATATTGAGAATAAAATGGACTTTTTTTTAATATTTGGTGTTATACTACTTCTCTAATATGAAAATCGTCTGCCTTATTATAAAAGATAATTTTTTTAAATAATAATTTTAATAAATTATTTTTTTAAAAAAAATTATTTTTTAATAACCGAATTAAATTCTATATAAATGTAGGTGCATTAATGAAA
Source organism: Salticus scenicus (assembly GCA_963930645.1). Lineage (NCBI taxonomy): Eukaryota > Metazoa > Arthropoda > Arachnida > Araneae > Salticidae > Salticus > Salticus scenicus. The sequence goes on from CAWVNO010000753.1 coordinate 564,686, forward strand.
CAGGGGCACACAGAACTAATTATCATATAAAACTCTTCAGAAGTCTAATATGAATTGTTTAACATAGGTTTACATAACAGTACTCGTTATCTTACCTATTAATCTGCAACCTGTATTTATAGTATTAAATTTCAGGGTAAGAGAAAGCCGTGTGAGTGACACACCAGATTATTTTTTTTTTTAAATATAACTTCTTTAGTTACAGTATAGTTAACAGTTGCAGTAATATCAGATAAAGTGTTAAAAACAAAAGTTTTTGATTAAAAATATCTTTTAGAAAGCTACCAGATATGTACCAGTTTCGAGCAGCTTCCTCGAGAACGAGAAGGTTAATATAATACATTAGATCCAATAGTTGCTAATCAGAATTTTGAATGTCCCTTCAACAACAAGTTGAGTGAACATAATTAAAAAGCATTTAACAATGTAAATAATCTGATGTGTCCCTCACACGAATTTCTCTCACCCTGAAACTTAATAATAAAAATACAGATTGGAGATTAAGGGGTAAGATAACGAGAGCTATTATGTAAACCTATGTTGAAACAATTCAAATAAGGCTTCAAAACAGCTTTATTTGACAAATAATTCTATGTGAGTGGGGTTATCGCCCCCTTCAATCCCCGTTTCATCACCGTACTTACAATTATGTAGAATTCAAATCTGTTATTAAATTCAAAAGTTCAATTAAAATTATTCCGACAACTTTCACATGCAACGTTTCTTGAAACTTATCAATCTTGATCAAAATTTTCAAGTAACAGATATATATTAACTTCAAAATACAACATTTGGATCACCTAAAATTACTTGTTTTTAATTTACTCTAACACACACAGACAAAAATCAAACGCTAAAAACTTGACTTCGGTATTCTGGAAGACTCAAAACGTGCAAGTATACAAAAAGCCAAGCGAAGTATATTTAGGTAAAAAATAAATTATTTACCATATGGCTATGAGAAATAAATTTCAATTCCTGAGCACCTTTCCTGTACATATTAAAATATTATAGTAAAGCACTTCTACTAACAATAAAAAAGAATTATATGGCTTAAATATTGACAGCCCTGTAAATCTTCTAAAAGTTATGTACACATCACAAGGTGGACATAAATATAATCCTATGTTAATAACACACGGTACAACCTGAAGTACACTTCTATCGATTTTGAAGTATTATCGCACTATAATCTACTTCTTTTATGCAGCCCTGTAAATGAACAGTGAATGATTTCTGTACCATATTCTACATGAAACATGTTTTTATGTATATAAAAAATATATATTCATTTCATTTGGTTTAGTGTTGTATATAGATGTTAAACTCTACTTATCTACAATTTCCTCCCATAGACGGAATGTATTTTTATGTATATAAAAAATATATATTCATTTCATTTGGTTTAGTGTTGTATATAGATTTTAAACTCTACTTATCTACAATTTCCTCCCATAGACGTAATGTATTTGAATTCTCTTGGGTGTCCCTGTACACGAGCCATTTGCTTGTTCTCAATGAAAAGTTTAGTGTAGCATCCATATATCATACACATTTAGAATAACAAGTTTGGACTATCTGCTATAATTTGTTTTTGAGACATGCTGATAGCAGACAGACACACAGACCAACCGCTAAAAACATGATTTTTGGATTCAGGGGACCTCAAAATGTGTAAATGTAACAAAAACTCAATCTCGAAAATTTGACCCCAAAACAATACTTTCTCTACCTCATGCGTAAGTGAAAGTAAATAATCTGGTGTGTCACTCACTTGAGTTTCTCTTACCCTGGGTTTTAATACTATAAATATAGATTGGAGATTAAGGGGTAAGATAACGAGTACTGTTATGCAAACCTATGTTAAAACAATTCAAATTTGGCTTCGGAGCAGCTTTATTTGACAAATGATTCTATGTGAGGGTAGCTACCGCCCCCCCCCCCTCAACCCCCCCGTTTCATTATTGTACCTACATTTATATAGAATTCAAATCTGTTATTACATTCAAAAGTTCATTTAAAATTATTCAGACAACTTTTACATGCAATATTACTTGAAACTGTTCAGTCTTGATCAAAATTTTCTAGTAACAAACGTACTGATTTCAAAATACAACATTTGGATCGCCTGAAATTATTTAATTTACTCTGACAGTCACAGACAAAGATCAAACGTTAAAAACTTGACTTCGGTATTCAGAGAGACTCAAAACCTGACATATACAAATAACTAAGAGATGAATATTACACTTAAAAAAGTACGTTATTTACCATATGACCATGAGGAATTAATTTCAATTCCTGAGCAGCTTCCCTGGACATGGCAAAATATTGCAGTTAAGCACTTCGACTAATAATAAAAAAGAATGTTATGGCTTCAATACTGGTAGCCCTGTATATCTTCTGAAAGTTATATACACATCACATGGTGCACATAAATATAAGTCTATATTAATAACACACGGCGTAACCTGAAGTACACTTCTATGAATTTTCAAGTATTGTCGCACTATAATCTAGTTTTTTTGTGTAGCCCTGTAAACGAACAGTGATTGATTTCCATACCATATTCTACATGAAACATGTTTTTGCGCATATGAAAAATATATATTCGTTTCATTTGGTTTAGTGCAATCTATAGATGTTAAACTCTACTTACATGCAATTTCTCCCGTAGACGTAATGTATTTGAATTCTCTTGGGTGCCCCTGTACACGAACCATTCGCTTGAACTCAACGAAAAGTTTAGTGCAGCATCCCTATATGATACACATTTAGAATACCAAGTTTGGAGTTTATGATATAATTTATTTCTGAGATATGCTGATAACTGGCAGACACACAGACACACACACACAGACCAACCGCTAAAAACATGATTTTAGGATTCAACGGACCTCAAAACGTGGAAATATAGCAAAAACTCGCTTTCGAAAATTTTACCCGAAAACAACACTTACTCTATCTTATGGGAAAGAGAAAGTAAAAATTGCCTTAATCATAAAATTAGCATTATTGAAAATTTTAGAGAAAATCCTTATTTAAAAACATAACATTATTAACACTTTCCAACAAGGTTGTTGAAAAGTGTTAATGACTTCGGTTTGTTTCTCTGTCTGTCTGTCCGCGCTTAAACTTCCGTAAATATTTATGGAATTTCTTGAAACTGATATATGTTATTGAAGTTCACTATCGGATGTTCCCTATTGCAAATGGAGTATATACCTCTACTGGTTTGTGTACAGGGGCCCCCGAAAATATTTCAAAGCATAGTGTTCAATGAGAGGCATTTCTATAAACCATATTTTCATACCCTTACATTTTAATGAAATTCAAACATGTTATACAAGTTCACTATCGGATGTTCCCTGTTGAAAATGGAGTTTATACCTCTACTGGTTTGTGTACAGGGACCTCCTAAAATATTTCAAAGCATTGTGTTCTATGAGAGGCATTTCTATAAACCATATTTTCATACCCTTACTGTCCACAAATCTTAATGAAATTGAAACATGTTATTCAAGTTCACTATCGGATGTTTCCTGTATAAAATGGAGTAAATACCACCACTGATTTGTGTACAGGAACACATAAAAGTAATTCAAAGCATTGTGTTCTATGAGAGGCATTTCTATAAACCATATTTTCATACCCTTACTGTACAAAAGTCTTAATGAAATTTAAACATGTTATACAAGTTCACTATCGGATGTTTCCTGTATAAAATGGATTAAATACCACCACGGATTTGTGTACAGAGACACACAAAAGTATTCCAAAGTAATACGTTTTATAAGAGAGATTTCTATAAATCATATTTTCATACCTTTACTGTACACATATCTTAATGAAATTTAAATATGTTATTCAAGTTCACTAATGGATGTTTTCTATATAAAATAGATTACATACCATCTCTAGTTTAGGTACAGGGACACTCAAAAGTACTCCAGAGCATTGCGAATTTTGATAACTTTACTTTCCACGAAGTTTTAAGAAATTGAAATATGTTCTTTATATGCACAAAAGAATGCTTTGCATAGAATATAGCATAGTTACCATTAGATTTACAGGGTGACACAAAAATATTCAGTTATATTAAGAGCTATTAATAAAAAATTGTTATAATTGTAATTTCATTTACATTAAGCATTTTTGACACTTTCTATAATTTTTTAGTGTGAATATAATTTCAATTTGTGTATCTGTCTGACTGTTCTTCTGTCCGTCTGTCTGTCTGTTTTTCTGCGCTCTAATTCCCGTAAATATTTATGGAATTTCTTTAAACCGATATATTTTATTCAAGTTCACTATCGGATGTTCCCTATTGAAAATGGATTGAATTCCTCTTCTGGTTTGTGTACAGGGACACCCAAAAGTATTCGAAAGCATTGTGTTCTATGAGAGGAGTTTCTATAAACCATATTTTAATACCTTTAATGTGTAGAAACTTTAATGAAATTTTAATATGTTATTCAGTTCCCTATCGGATGTTTCCTATGTAAAATAGAGTACATTTCTAACTGGTTTGTGTACAGGGGCACTTGAAAGTATTCCAAAACATTGTGTTGTGAGAGATTTATTTTTATAAACCAAATTTTAATAATTTTATTTTCCACAAAACTTAATGCAATTGAAATATATTATTCGTATGCACAAAAGAGTGCCTTCTATGTAATATAGTACTGTTAGCATTAGATTTACAGGGCCACACAAAAATAATCAGTTGCATTAAGAGCTATTAATAAAAATTTGTTGAAATTGCACTTTTGTTTACATGAGCGTTTTAACACTTTCTTATAATTTTAGTGGGAATATGATTTCAATTTGTGCATCTGTCTGTCCGATTGTCTACCTTTCTATCTGTTTGTCTCCGGCTCCTATCATCCGTGAATATTTTGAGAATTTTTAAAAATTGATTCACTGGAGTTCCGTATGAAATGTTCCCTGTTTAAAATGTCATTAATAAGTGCTGTACAACTAGTTTGTTCACAGGGACAACACCAACAATAAAAAAAAAAAAAAAAAAAAAAAAAAGACAATGCATTACGTTTTAGGACAGAATTTTTTTAAAGTGTTATTTAAAAAACTTTCTACTATAAAAATCATAAAAACATTGACAAGTATTGTTAATATTCTAAAATAATGTTTTGTATAGAATATGATATTATTAACTTTCAGGTTTACAGGCTTTACAGGCTACAGTAAAATATTCAGAGATATTAAAAGCTGTAATTATAAATTAACGGCTGCATTTTCTTTTGCGTTAAGCCTTTTTGACACTTTCCAAAATGCCTAAGAGTAATTTTAAAATCAATTAGTCTATCTGTATGTTTTTCAGTCCTTCTGTCTGTTGTGTGTCCTTTCTGTCTGACGTAGGCAAAGAATACTAAAAGTTATTCGATACAACAATTGCGTACAGTTGGAAAGTGTTACTAATCAATGCGTACGGCATGATTTTTCTTTCTTGTTTTTTAAATTACTTTTTAAAGTGATTTCCAAAGCGAAAACAAAAAAAAAACAAAAAAAAAAAAACATACGTGCATTTTAATAAAATTTAGGGAAGTTTAATAGGTAAAATGAATGACATCATAACTTGCAACTGGAGTTTTGAGAGTCCACGTGAAAGAACTCAGTCAGTATTTCTTCATTTGCTAAAATACCTAAAATTGAATAGCATTTGAAAAACCTTATAAATTGCGTCACAATTAAAGTTAAAAAAAAAATCTCGAATCTTCCAGATTAATTTTTTTGAATAGGGAATAACATTATCCAAAACTGCCAACTATTAAAAATTATTGTTTTGTGTTTGCAAGTTACGCCTACAAGTTGAACAAAACAAAAAAGCAAAAAATCAAAATCAAAAGAATTTTAAAGAAATGCACCCTTATATGGTCTGAGCCATACCTTGCTAAATACCTTGTACGATTTCTGTGTTATTGGTAGCTAAACCCCATGTTATTCTCTGAAGAAATTTGTTAACCATTAACTAATGTGTTTATCATTATTATTTTTAATTCTGTGTTTACTTTCAGAAAATTCACAACCGTTAAATTTTTTTGTGTTCTTCCAAAACTTATTATTATTATTATTATTACTATTATTTGCATTTCCCTTTGAAGTTATAAAGTACAAAAAAGAACTTTTTTCATTTTTTTTCCACTTTATAACTTCAAAATGAAGTATTAAAAATTAAAGAAATTTTGGGAAAAACAAAGACAAATTTAATTATTCTGGATTGTTTGATAATAATAATTAAAAAAAAAAAAAAAAGGAAAAAAAAAAAAAAAAATCATTCAGAAAATCTTATGACAATCCCCTCTATATAATACATAAAATGGGATTCGGCTGCTGGCATCATATGTGATGAGACTTCGAGAGCTACAAAACGCAGACAGACACCTTATTTATATCGATTACTTAACCATTATACATGCATATCAGTTATTAAAATCATTATAGCTTTCAAGTTTTATACAAGTTTAAATCCATTAAATCGTAATTTCTATGTTTTAGTTATTAATTTATTTTTGAATAGAATAATTATTTACAATTTTTCTTTAAATAGTTTTGTTTACTTGTAGCATTTAATGTATTAGTTTTATTTTACAAAATCTTCATAATTTATAGACTTTGAAATTTTTCCGGTTATCCCACAACCCTAGTCCCAGTACACGAACCATTTACCTGATTTCAATATGCATATTTAAGTAGCATCTCCATATGGTTCAGTTTTAAAATACCGAGTTTGGTTTCCTGTTAATATTTGGTCTTAGATTATGATGATAACCGTCTTAAGAATAACCGCTAAAAATTTATTTTGGGCTTCAAAGTGTGTATAAATATAGCAAAATCTCGATTTTGAAAATTTTATAAACAATACTTTCTTTACTATATAAGGTCATTCAGAACTTTTGGTAAAAATAAATAAATAAATAAATAAATAAAGGGTAATAGAACACATCTAAACAAGCAATTTTTGTCATACGATGCATGGTTGCAAAGCAAGTAGTGAACTGTTACATGGGGCTTCTGATTGAATTTTCCCACACTTGTGATTGTGTGTTTTTTCCCCGCGAGCTATTTTCTATGGATTTTTGACTTTAGTCCCCATCTTTTTCCCCATTATTATTCTTTAGGGGGGGAAAAAAACTTTATGAATGAAACGGGGTAAATTTAAAAAATCTTTAGAAAATATCACGAAAAAAGTGTACAATCATAAGTGTAGAAAAGTTCAATTTAAAGCCCCATCTAGCGGTTCACTATTTGCGTTGCGACTTTGTTTTGTATGGCGAAAATTGCTCGTTTAGATGTCTTCTATCAATCGTTAATTTTGTTTAGCAAGAGTTTTGAAAAACCCTGTATATTGGTAAGAGAATGTAAAAACAGTAATCCACATAATCTGGTGTGGCTCTCACACTACTTTCTCTTACCCAGCATTTGTATACTAAAGACGAAGATAACAGATTAAGGTGTATGTAAAAAGTTTTGTATTTAAACGTTTTAAAGATCTTGCTCTGAAACAAGTCAGATTATGATTTTATTAAAATCTAAACAAAGTACAGGGTGCCTACTAAGTCCGTTCTCACTCTTTTAACTGCTAAAGGGCTGCAGCTATAGTCGTAAAAGTGATGTGGCCATGCGCTACGAAATGCGACCGCTTACAACACCACCATGTGGACGACAACAGAATTAGCGTTATTATTTCAAAAACGAATTACAAAGTTGAGATGAAAGAGATATGACTTAAGGGAAATGTGAATTACGAAGTTGTTGTCGAGCATCATCGATTTAGTACGACAAGACACTTTGTGTACACGGATGCTAAAACCAGAACGCTTAAAATGTGCATTTATTGCTCTGAAGTTGCTAAGTAAAAGTCTAATAAAAATTAAAAATTCCTTTTAACTCTATCTAAAAGACTACAGCTATTGTCCTAAAAGTGGTGTCTAGGTGTATAGTAAAAAGGCTATGCGCTACGAGGTGCGACCGCTTACAGCGCCCCTTGGTGGAAAAAAATTGAGTTAACGTTCCTATCGCAAAAATTGTGCAATATAGGGGAAAAAGTTAACTACAAAGTTGTATAGCATCATCGATTTTGTAGGAAAAGACACCTTGTAGACATGACTGCAAAAAAACATAACGCTTAAAAGGTGCATTTCTTTGTTCGTAATTTCCTACACTGTGACCTTGCGAAATAATCTCTAAAAGAAAAAGACAACTATCCATATCCATCACTAAAGACTTTTATTTTTGATGTTCACACTTCTGTACATCAGCTGCTATTGAATTGTACGTTGCGGACGTTGTAGCATAGCGAATTTAGCTTAACTCTATGTAAAGTTCAAATATCGGTTCTGGTGTGCAGTTTTAGTTGACAGACAGATATTTGAACATCGAAAATAATGTTACAGTCGGTAACAAATCTATCCGAACACTAGCAAAAATTCCTATATAAAAAAAGTAGAGTTAATACTGTTTTGTTAAATAAATCCTTGTCGAATCCTGTTCTTAGTCAGTCTAAAAACAGGATTCGACAAGGATTTATTTAACAAAACAGTATTAACTCTACTTTTTTTATATAGGAATTTTTGCTAGTGTTCGGATACTTTTGTTACCGACTGTATCTTGTGATAACTAGTTGTTTTATTCTTTCTAAAATTGTTTTCTCACGTCACAGTGCTAGAAATCACGAAAACAAACAAATTCACGTTTTAAGCGTCGTTTTCGTCATTCACGTCTATAAGGTTTATTTCCCTAATAAACCGATGATGCCCTACAACATTGTGGCTAATTTTTTCCCTCTTTCTCATGCTGTTTTCGAGATAGGAACACTACCTCGGCAGTATTGAACCAGGTGACGCTGTAAACAGTCACATTTAATACGCCATGGTAGTGCATAGTCGCTTTTCTACACCAAGACACAACTTTTATGACAATAGCTGCAACCATTCAGCAGTTGAAATGGTGGGTACGGACTTAAGTGGGCACCCTGTATGTCTGTTTCTATGTTTAATTTAATTTTTTTTTTTTTTTTTTTTTTTTTTTTTTTGTTCACCTGTAACGTTGCAATGGACGTTCCGATTTTTATACTCTATTTTGTTGGAAGATTTTGGCCTGAAAAATGTCCTATTATAATACTATTAAGATCTAAATAAGGGATCTATATTAATAAAATCAGACTTTTGTCTGTAAATTTGTCAGAATCAAAATAATTTTGCGATATCTTCACGTTTCACACACCATGAAAGCCGAAAATGACTTCAGAAAATTTTGCCTCTGTGTGTGTGTGTGTGCGTGTGTGTGTGTCATCGTGTCTGTATGTCGCTTTTTTTTGTCAGGGCATCACTCGAGAACAGTTGAACAGAATTTAACGGTGCTTGGCAAAAACCTAGATCTTTACGTAACTTAAAATTATATCTCTCGAAATTTTCAAAATTTTCATTAGTTTTTGAATTGTGGGTAAAAAACGCTTGCGCATGCGCCATAAAGATTTTTTCAGTAAAACTCTTTGAATGGAAAAATGAAATATAAAAATAAATTTTTAAGTTAAAGACTTTTTAATCGCGTGATTCGCACTACAAATTATGAAAAGATTGAAATGAAGTGTTTCCATCTAAATTCCATACTTTAGGTAATTTTAAAAAATCTAATTGTCGTATCAAAAAACTGTTTGCACCCCAGGATTCAGAAAAATCACCCCTTTCATTCGGTACTAAATTTGTAACAATAGGTCTAATATTTCTAATTTATTTTTAATTTTTCCGTTTTTCCGTTGCCACCTAAATTTCATACTTTAGTTATTTTTAAAAAATCTAATTGTCGCATCGAAAAACTGTTTGCACCCCTGGATTTCGAAAAATCGCCCCTTTCATTTGGTACCAAATTTATAAATATAGGTATGGTATTTCAAATTTATTTTCCCCTTTTTCCGTTTCCAAAACAGATTCGGTAGAAGGTTTTATATTTATATATACACATTTATATATTTTTTTATTTCCCAGAAATAAAATAAAATATTTTTAATTTCACGTGAATAATAATAAAAATTAGAGAGAAAAATAAATAGTTGACCTACAAAAGTTGGTTATTATTTATTTATTTTTTCAAATCAGGAATTGGTGCATGTGGATAAATATTTTCATAGAGATATTTGGCATAGTTTACTATTTTTATTTAATTAAGCAGTACTTTTCTTTCCTGCAGTAAAACAAAATTATTCTTTGTTATTATGTACCTTATGAGATTCTTTTATGTTCTCCCCTTTATTGTAAATGATTATAATTTGGATTTTATTAAGATTTTTTATTTTTATTTTGTAAATATCATAAAAGAGTTTTTATTTTATTTTATTTTATTTTATTTATTCATTTTTTGTATGGAACAGCTTTAGTATCGGATATCGGATCCCTTTGGCAAAATTTGAAATTTGGCACCGAAATACCTCGGACGCTTCTCGCCAAGATCTTTAGTTGCACAATTGAGATAGAAATTTCAATTCATCGCAAAAATGGCTTAAAATATATAATGTCACCAAAAGGGTCCCATACTAAAGCTGTGCTTTTTGTATTTATTTATTTATAATATTTTCTATTAAAGACTTCTGTGGTCACAAAATTTGGTGCGTAATTTGTTTGTATGTATCCGGCACTTATTGTAACGGGATTTTACGAAATTTGAAATCCCCCCCCCCTTATCCCCCTTCTCGGAGTCATAAACATATGTAAAAACATGTTTTCCCGTTTGAATTCGTTCTAAATTATCTTAGAATGGCGAATTTTGGTGTGTGGATAGTAATTAAGTGTATGCATTGTGTACATTAGTGGGATTTTGAAAACTTCTAACTCACCCGCTGAGGAATTGGAAGTAAGAAGTGGGGAAGTTGCTACCGAAGACAGTGGGGACCCAGACTCCTCACTTTGCGAACCAGAAAAGACTCTACTGATCACAGCGAGAACTTAGGTTATTAATAAAGATATGGGATTTTGACAACTCATTTAAGTTTAATGTGCAGCGAAGCGGGCAAAGCCTGCTAGTATTTAATATCGTTTCTATCTCCGTTTTAATTTATTAAGGATATAAACTCTAACCTTTTCTCTAGAAAATCATTTAAAACCTAGTATGAATAACAGAAAATCGTCAATTCTTTTTAAGTTGCGTCTCTTTTGATGTCAAATATGAGGATTTCTATAATATTGTTCTTCTTTTGTCTTGTGTTATGTATAATTAATATCCCAATTCAATAAAAGGCAAAACTGCGAATACGCTGGTAGAGCCAAGCAAGGGTTAATGAGTGAAGCAAACCGGAAAAGGGGTTGAAGCCTACCTCGGAGGCTGGTGAGCGGAGCGAGCAGGAGACAGCGCCCCCTAGTTTTATAAAAAAATATGCTTCTTTATAAATTTATTTTGAGATTGATTTTTTTTTTTTTTTTTGTGCACATTGGAGTAATTTATATACCTACATAAACTAAAAATTGCAATTTTTTTTTTTTTTTTAAACTATACTACTTTTCTTTCTGGGTGCGATATATGAAGTCGCCTTCGAACGTCTTCACATTTTTGGCAAAATGAATATATTTTCGCCGGAAAGAAAAAGACAAAAGCCTTTTTTGGGGAAAAAAAAAAAGAACCAACTCCAAAAAACAATTCAAATTACTAAAAATAAATTGAAAAATTCCGATAAAGTGGAATTGCAAATTGTGCCTAAAAATATAAAATAACTTCCTTCGCCCGACAACATAAACCCTACTACTAATCATAACCTTTCAAGTCGGAGCAAAATTAAATAAAAATTGATTTATTTTATATTCAATATACATATACCACCGCCAATATACAAATACAAATATACAAATTCACATACTAGGCGAGACGTATTAACCCTGGACGATATATTTAATGCTCCAGCCCGCCCGTTCCCGCTCTTCGATGTCTTTTTCTAGTCAATTTTGTCCCTTTATTACTTCCGGTGTGACTTTTTTTTTCTTTAACACACTTGACATTGTGGGTTTTTTTGCTTTTCGTCCCACGCTATTCCTATGGGTTTTTAGCTTTTTTTCCCCTCTTTTATTCAAAATATACATCTCACTTTGGCATCTGCAAAACACAACCGAAAACTACTTAGATTTAAATGAAACAATTAAGTTTCTGCAAGCAGCAAAAGTTCGCAATGAAAACTCTAATAACTTTGTAGAAAAATAAATCCCGATTGGGAAGGATGTTCATTGCTTTGTGTGGATGTTACTAATGGATCAACTGTATACAGTGATGAAATAATAATGGAAACTATGAAGATGGATCATTCGAGAGAACAGTGTTCGTAGTTATCGGTCTCAAAACAAATCTGTAAAAAAATTGTCCTTTTTTAATTTAATAATGCTCTGACTTTAAAAGTTATGAATAATTGTAGTGCTTATGTTGCCTGGCCAAGGAATTTATTTTATACTTTCAGGCGCAATTTACAATTTCATTTTATGTCGATTTTCAATATATTTTTAATAGTTTAAATAATACTTGTAATTGCTTTTTGAAGTCTGTTCGAGTATTTATTATTATTATTATTATTATTATTATTTCAGGTTAATATATTAATGTTTCAAGTCAAAAATTTCTGGAAAATTAAAAATGTTAATATTTTCTTTTTGCATAGTTATGATAAACTAAGTATCTAATAGTCATTTTTGGATATAATTTAGAAATTTTCAAAGATAATATATAGTGAAGGTTAACCCATATTTCACCATCGTCCTAAAAATAGGACACCATGCATAAGTGGTATTTATATAAATTCTTTTGAATACTTTAATTCAAATTAAAGGCGCTATATTACTTAAAAGTCCAATAAATACATATGTGTCTTTATCGTTAGTTTAAATTAACGTTTAATATATATATATATATATATTTTAATTTTTAAAATGACGATTTTTGAAGATTTATTCATTACATTTCCAACACATAATTACTTAAAAAGGTTTTACGTTCGAGAATAACGGACATATAAATTTATTGAGGTAATATTCTACACTTTTGTACTGGTAAAACAATTATATATATATATATATATATATAGATAGATAGATAGATAGATAGATAGATGGTCTGTTTTCCTTATATTTCCATTGTTCTATTTTTAGGACAGCCTGTACCGATTAAGCTAATGAAAATTTTGTAAGTTTTCTGATTTTGTGTGTATACATAGGCTTAAAGAAACATGTATTTAAGATTTTATAAAGAAAAAATATTTTTCGATGCTTGGTACGAAATGGGTTAAAGAATTAAAACCCGGCATGTTATTAACAAAAAACGTACGGCAAATCGTCGACATTGTTAGAAAGACCTTTTTATCTCCATGAATATGCGCTGTTCTCAAAAATTTTTATATTTGTAATTAAAATAATCTGGTATGTCACTCAAACGACTTTCTGTTACCCTGAAATTTAATACTATAAATACAGGTTAGAGATTAAGAGGTAACATAACGAGTACTGTAATGTAAACCTATGTTAAAACAATTCAAATTAGGCTTCAGAAGAGTTTTATCTTATAATTAGTTCTGTGTGAGGGGGGGGGGGGCTACCGCCCCCCTCAACCACTCCCCCCGTTTCATTACTGCACCTATATTTATATAGAATTTAAATCTGTAATTAAAATTACAAGTTCACTTAAAATTATTCAGACTTTCACACGCAACATTCCTTGAAAATTATCAGTCTTGATCAAACTTTCCAGCAACAAACTTATAATATTATAAGTTACAACTTTTGGATCTTCCGAAATTATTCGTTTTTAAGTTACTCTAAGAGTCACAGACAAAGATCAAACTTTAAAAAACGTTATTTTAGTAATCAGGAAACCTTAAAACGTGTGAATACACAAAAAACAAGCGACGAATATATAGCTTAAAAACATACATTATTTATCATATGTCTATGAGGAATTCATTTCCATCTCTGAACATCTTTCCTGGACATGGTAAAATAATAAAGTAAAGCATTTCCACTAACAATAAAAAAGAATGTTATTGCTTACATATTTTCAGCCATGTATATCTTCTGAAGATTATGTACAAACTACATGGTGCCCCTAAATGTAATGATATGGTAATAATATACGGCACAACCTGAAATGCACGTCCATCAATGTTCAGCTATTGTTGCACTATAATCTAATTCTTTTGCGTAGCCCTGTAAAGGAACAATGAATGATTTCTCTGCCATATTCTACATGAGGCACGTTTTTACGCATATAAAAAATATGTATTCATTTCATTTGGTTTAGTGCAGTTGACAGATGTTAAACTCTACTTATCTGCGATTTCTCCCATAGACATAATGTATTTAAATAATCTGAGTGTCCCTGTACACGAGCCATTTGCTTCATCTCAACAAAAAGCTTAGTGCAGCATTCCTATATGATACACATTTAGAATACCGGGTTTGGACTTGCTGCTGCTATTTGTTCTTGAGATTTGCTGATAACATACAGACAGACAGACACACACACAGACACACACACACACAGACCAACCGCTAAAAACATGATTTTTGGGTTCAGGGAACCTCAAAACGTGTTAATATATATAAAAAAACTCACTTTCGAAAATTTGACCCGAAAACAATACTTTCTCTACCTTATGGGTAAGGGAGAGTAAAAAGTTTCGTAATCATGCACTACAGCTGCAACTCATTTTAAGTATTATTATTTTTTAAAGTATGATTATATTTTTTGGTTCGTTAGCAACATATCCCCTTTTTGTCTAACGTAACAAAACTTTCACTGTGCTATATGAAATTTCAAGAGAAACAATGAAGTATTTCTTTAAATATTTTATAAAAACATCCAAATTCGAAAATGTACCCTCATTTATGTCGATTGACTGTACATCCATAAAAATATTTAAAACTATTATTAAATTTCAAAGTTTATTCCAAATTATTCAGGCAAATTTTACCCACACCACTTTTTGAAACTTACCACTCTTAACTAAATTTTTCAAGTGGTAACCTTATGATCTCAAACTACCGAATTTTGATTTTAAGCAATTATTATAATTATAAATACAGGGTGTTTATAAAGTCCCGGACCCATTTTGATGTTTAATAACCCATAAAATAATGAAGATATAAACAAACTTATGGCATTTATTGATGGAATAACTTATATATTTTCTTTTCAGGTTTGAATATCTTTACTTTTGTAAATATCGTCTGCCGTGTGGTTAATTTCAGATAATTTCATTTTCCAGTCTAAATAACTGTACTTTTCTAAATATCGTCTGCTTATTAATTGCATTTTTCTCTCTTTTGACTTTTTTTTACTCTTTGACTCTTTTGAAAAACCCTATGAATACCGTGAGGCACAAAGGGATTCCCCAAAGGTTAATGTGTGGTGTGGACTAATGCACGACCGAGTCATTGGGCCTTTCTTTTTTACAGAAAAGACGGTCTCATCAGTCGTATACTTAGACATGTTGGAAAACTTCGTATTTCCACAACTAGAAGAGCTTCAGCCACATGTCTTTTTGCAACAAGATGGTGCACCACCTCATTGGGGTACCATCGTTCGTAGTTCTTTGAATGACCATTTTCCAGGAAGATGGATTGGGCGAGGAGGTCCAATTCCTTGGCCACCCAGATCACCTGATATAACGCCGCTGGACTTTTTCCTTTGGGAATTTGTAAAGGACAATGTTTACAGGAGGAGAGTGTTGAACATTGATGACCTAAAAGTCAGAATTACAACCGCAATAGCCTCTGTGGATGCCGACATGCTTGCCGCTACCTGGCGTGAAATCGATTATCGACTTGATATTCTCCGTGCGACGAAGGGGGAACACGTGGAAGTTCATTGACAAGGGTAATGAAACTTTTTGAGTCTATCTAACCATTTATGTTATTAATTTTAATCTATCTTTATTATTTTATGAGTTATTAAACATCAAAATGGGTCCGGGACTTTATAAACACCTTGTATTATTGTTATTATTTAGTTATGTTCGTAACAACATAAACACATATCAGCCCCTAAAAATCTATGATGTTCGTATTTAGGAGACTTCAAAAGTCAATTATTTAAAAAAAAAAAAAAAAAAAAAAAAAAAATCAGCTTTGAAAGTTAGACTTTAAACAATTCTTTGTCTATTACATTGGTATGAGAAAATAATTATGTTCCTGGCAGTTCTTCTTCCTTAATAAAATTTCTTAAAGGACTTCTATCAATTATGTTCGAAAGAAAAAAAAATGTTTTCGTTAAATTTTGGATAGTCCTGTGTATTTTCTATGATATATTGTCACACCTTAGTGTATTTAAATTTTGCACAGTGTGAAAAACACATCACACAACTGGAAATATAATTCCAGTTGTGTGATGACGAAACTGTTCTTACAAGAAAGTTCTTACAAGAATATACAAAAATGCTCATATACATTATAAGGAGCATTGTTAAAAGTTAATTTTAATAATTGTGGAGATTTAAAATTGTACTCATTATATACTCATTAAAACCGAATGAAATTGAGGTATGTTGTTGAGCTTCACTTCAGTTAATGAAAAAAAAAAAAAAAAAAGACACAGTTGATGCTTTTACACAAAAAGATAAATTTTTTGAATTATGAATATGTTGTAGGTATAAATTTTAAGTATCTACTTGTTCTGATCTTGATGGATTAATTGTCTGAATTACCATCTAAAGATTGTAATGGTAGTTGCGTTCTTTAAGCTAGTAAAAATGAGTAACACTTCAGACTCTACTGAAAGTAATTTATTTGAATTAAAATTTATATGGGCTATTTTATTTAGAATTACCGTAATTTATTTATTAAAAAAAAAGAAAGAAAAAAAGAAAAAAATGAAGGAAAGAAAAGAAATTTTTGAAAAATCCATAAAGTCTTAAAATGTTTAAGAAATACATTTGTATATGACCGCCAAACAAAATGTTTAAATAACATAACTTTCTTTCTAATGTTGGAAACGTTTAAATAATTTACACGAGATTCATGTTTTATTTTTCTTTCTTTCTTTCTTTTCTTTTTTTTTTTTTTTTTTTTTTTTTTTTTTAATAGTTATTTTTTTGTTTAATAAAAAAATTGCATGTTTGCTAGTTGCATGCTAAAGTATGTGTACATTTTCAATGAGTTGATTTATTCTGAATTAATTTAAACTGTGGTTTTTTTTTTTTTTTTTTTTTTTTTTGAATTTGTGATTTAAGTATTTATTTTTTATTTATTTTTATTTTGTATTCATATGTTTTAGAAAAGTTTCACACTTTTAATGAGTTAATTACGAAATTGTATTTTTAATTTTTTTCTATATTGAATAAAAGAAAGTATTAGATTCATAAAAAATTTTCGACTTCCAATTTTCGTCGGATTTACACGCTTTGAGCTGTTCAGGACACGATTTGACTATTTTTATTCTGTGTGTGACAAATTTTGTGAAAAGAACAAACGCACAGAATTTTATATAAATTTAAATGTGGTTGCACCCTGACATAAATTATTGCCTATAAAATTTTGGGTAAAAATTACCTCCGGGAACGTCGCCACCCCCCCCCCACCCCCTTTTTTTTTCAAAAAATTTAACACGGCAGTATAGGACAAAATTTCGGATAAATAGGTATGATGAGAATTAATGTTAATGAAGCATTGTAAAATTGAAAAGTTTTTTTTTTTTTAATAATATTAATTGCCAGCTAGAAAATTCCTTTTTATATATGTAAGAGCATTCCTCCCCTCCAGGGGGGGGGGGATTTTAAATAATTTTTAAAAGGACTCGTTAATACCTTTAAAACGAATCATTGAACTATAGATCTGAGGAAATTTAAAGCAAAGCTATCTTATTATTATTATTATTATTATTATTTAAAAGCAAAAAGGGAAAAAACTTGTCTATAGGTCAAAATCGTATTATTATTATTATTTATTTTTATTTATTTATTTTTTTTTCCAAAATTTTTTTGTTATAATTCTTTGAGATGAAAATCGTTTCCATTCATCATGGAAAATAATTTTCGCAAATACTAATTTTAATAAATGATTTACACTGCATGCATGTCTAGAAGAAAATACATAAGAAAATCTTGTAATAGCCCTAACGTACTAGATTTTTTTTTTTTTTTTTTTTTTTAATTTTTTTCGTTACTTTTAAATTTTTTATTCTCCTGTATTGAAAAAGATTTCATGTTTTTGATAATCACATTCAAATAAAATATTTTCTAACTTTCTCAGCCGCAATATATTAATTAAAAAATTGTATATAATTTGATTTTTATACAAGTATAATACAGCGAAGAAACAAATTTTTAAGTTAATGTAAACTAATACAATTATTTCGTAAGTATTCAAAATTTAAATAATTAATTATTAATTATTTTCTTTTAGGATGGAAGTTTCGTGGGTTTATACTTTCTTATGCTTCAGAAAATTTTCTGCTATCTAATAAAAAAAATTTGTCTTAAAAAAAAAAAACTGTGCTTACTATGATATGATATTTAAATACTATTTTTTAATCTACAGTGGATCGACAGAGGAGCATTTTGTAATTAATTATTTAATTTTTATATTAAATTTACTATATTAATATAATACATACGAAATGACTCTAACTTTTTAAAATATTTAAATACTGGTATATAACCCCGTCAAAAAGTGATGGAATGTGAAATCAATTAAGGTAATGAACCAACGAAGGCTTTGTCTGCTTCGCTGGTCACAATATTTAAAGGAAACTCTTTTCTATATCGCTTTATAAACAAAAATACAATGTAAAAAAATTACTAAATTGCTCAAAAGCTCGCTTCTTGTTCCCGCTGCCTTTGGTAGCGACCCACTCGTTCGTACACTCTCAGGTGCCTGCCCCTATATTGCCTATGACAATAGATTACCAGTGGGCTTCCATTTGGATGCTTATCAGATGACAGTTTCGAAACGGACAGTATCGAGAAAATTGAAATAGTAATTTTATATTTAAATCCCAGTTACATATGAACAACACTATACGAGGTGCACATAATATTTTCTTTCACGTTATTTTCTAAATTTATTTGATTTATTTGATCAACTATAAAATGCCAACAATTTCACGCCAAGTATAATATTACAATATGCTATGATCGGCTACATCTATCGCATGAGACAATTAATTTTTTGTGATTATAATAGTAGTTGAGTTAGTTCATAGTAGTTGGTATATAGAAAAATAAATATTTAATTAATTAAATATGTAAAGCTGATCATAGTACAGCCTTAATATAGCTTTAATTGTCGACTTTTGAATTTTTATCGACAATTTAGACAAAAATACATAATTTATGCCATTATTTTTTCTGTTTTCGAATATTTTATAATTTATTTATATTTTTGATGCGCTAACTTGGCTTAAAGTGGCTTTCACAATAGTAGAGTCCTTGGCGAAAAATTTTAGCATCAAAATTTTAAAATATTACCCAAGATTATCATTGAATTAGCTTTCATACCAAGCGTGATTCATCCGTGCCAAAATCATACTATTTAAGCAAAACAAAAACAAACAAATAAACAAACAACAAAAAAAAAAATCTAAAATTGAAGTATATTAAAAGAGGTTATTATTATTTTTTTTTTTTTTTACTCCATTTTCATATTTTCATTTTTTCATATGCATGAGCAAATTTATTTTAAATGTCCAATTTTGAAGTTATTACCAGGTTATTATTTTCATATTTTAATTAATTTTAAAAAATCTAATCAAAACTTCGTTACAAATAAGATACCAAATGAAAGGGACGATTTTCCTGAATCCGTCAGACTAAACAGATTACCGATCGGACAATTAGATTTTTTTTTTAAATTAACTAAAGTATGACAATTTGGTCTCAACTTGCTATATAGATGAGTACGAACCGGAATCATCACCTTTCTTGCAAATTATATAAATAGATTTATTTATTTATTTTTAACGAATATTATATTTTCGATAAAGAATTACTATTTCATTTATATATATTCATTTTGAAATGATAAAATACTACTTTTATCTTAACATCAAATTTAAGGTGCATTGAATAATTTTAACGAATGACAAAAAAAAAAAAAAAAAAAAAAAACAGCTTACGGACTTTTTTAGTAACATGAAGAAATTTACCAGGGGAAAAAAAATAAGAAAAAATAAAAAATAATTAAGATAACAAGATTTTAAAGGTTTTACAAGAGCATACATATATTAAACAAAAAAATTCTTTTTTGAATTTATTGATTTACTGTTTTTTTTTTTTTTTTTTTTTTTTTTTTTTCCCACTTAAACATTAGTAATAATATTAATTTCAAATTTTAATAAAATAAATACGTAAAATTCGTTTTAGATAAGTTTTACAACATATTCCATTTCTATAAGTAAAGATAAATACGTAAATTCTGAAATGCACTTCAGTACTTTTACTCATTAGTTTACAGGTGATACAATTAACAATTACGGAGGAATGTTGTAAAAAATATTCTTACCTATGCAACGTGTGATCCAAGGACGCCGATGTCATTGCCAGGTGATTTTTAGCTCCTAACTTTTTGTCATCTTTATAAAAACAATCACCGCCCCCGCTTTCCAGGGCATATGCGCAAGTGCACCGGTAATGGTAACCGCCCCGCTTGAAAAAATGCGGGAGAAAGAGAGGGCGTTTTTGCATCACAGGGCTCAGTTTTTAGGGTACTTCATTTTAATGAGAACGTCAGTGGTGACGTAACTGTAGTAATAAAATGAATGAATGGAAAACAGTTTTCTACAATTGTGTAGGAGACACGGATTGAGAAAATAATGCTAGTATGAATTCGGATTATTTTTAATCCTTTAATTCCGATTTCAAAAACTTTCTCTTTTCTGTTTCATTTTAGGTATTTTAAACTTATCTGCTATATCGTTTATATTTGCAAATAACATAATTTAAAACAACAAATCGATATCAGTTTTCTATCCTTAAAACAAGCGACAAGTAGAATGAACTATCACTTCACTCAATTGTCCGAGATTGGGAAATGAAATGGTTTTAGCCGGATAATAAAAGGTAGAATTAGAAAATCATTATCAGAAGAAATTACTTTAATGTTTACGTGAAATAAATCTTTATTTCTGAAGAGGAAAAAAAATCGTTTTTACATAATGAAGAAATCATTTCTCATTTTTCAAATTCCAATCCATTGCCTATCAGTTTAGGAAATACGTAACTACTAAATTAACACATATATAAATATATCTATTTATCTATCTGTATCTATCTATATAATATACATATATGCGATTCTCAAAATGAGTGAGTAATTACATTCTGTGAATTAGGAAAAAATAAAAGTTAAATTTTAAGCAATTTATTATTATTATTATTATTATTATTATTATTATTATTATAATTCATAAATCGACAAAGGAAAATAAGTAGAGTAATTTAAAATGTTTTGGCATGAACTTTAATCACCATTTTAAAACGCCATTAGATACCGAACAATTTTCCTCTAAGAGAAAAACTGTTACATATTGAAAGAAATATGTAACAAAATTTATATAGCGAGTTTAAAAAAAAAAGAAAAGAAAAAGAAAGAAAATCGGGAGATACATTTTCTGAAACACTCATTTCGGAGGTCTATAATTGAACTATCTAATCAGGATGCCTGTTAATTTTCCTGTAGTAACCAAGTAATACATGCGAAAATACATCTGAATAAGGTTTGATTTAGTAATTTTGAAGAAAATTGTTAAAGTCGTTTTTGAGATAACGACTTTCTGCCAGGAAATAAACAACTACATACGAAAGGCTTTCTAAAAAGCAGTTAATAGGGCACGTTTGATTGTTGGTTGGTTGTAAGGTTTTAAGGCCGACTAACTTCCCTTGGGTCCTAGGCCTGTAGGGGAAATGCCCTCCGGGGAGGTCTATCTGAGGGGTTCTAGCTCTGCTATAGCTCCATGAATATACGTGGTAGCATCATAAAAATTTATGCAGATAATAAGAAGAAGCCTCATAATAACATTTGCTACAGTCAGAAAGCAGTTTAAACATTACATTATTACAGGGTGATTTTCACTATTCTTTAATTTTTTACTGATTCTACTCTTGCTTTGGGAGCAAAATTTTCAATGAAATATATGAGGTGTGCGTGTTCTTTGCACCCCTGAAGTTTCGAAATGATTCTTTCAGTACTTTTTGAAATATTTGACAAAACATCTCAGATCGAAAGTGTTCGGTAATTTATGGAAAGGCAGTGTATGAACATACGGCAACTTCAGGTTTTCCAATTTTCACCAATTGCTGGAATTTTCATCTGTATACCGGACCTGTCTTAATTCTGAAGTGTCGTCGTTCTATCTTTTTCAGTTTTGGAGATATGATAGTCAGATTCCCTATAAACATACACATATAAACACTGACTAATTGCCAATAATCACTTTTCACTTTCCGAACATATATATATAAGAAAAGTATTGTAATCATATCAAAAATTTGACTTTAAGATTTTGGTGTTTCTATAGGTTTTGAGGTCCCCTGAGCTCTTTTTTACTATTTTTACGATTATGTATGTATGCGTATGTGAGTGTATGTATGTGATTAAACACGATAGCGCTTAAACACTTTGTTCGAATGAGTTGAAAGTTGGAATGTATGTTATAGGTCACCATATCACGAACCTTACTGATTTTGGTGAATCTAGCCCTTATAGTGTTTTTATAGGGACACAAATTTTTTAACGTGCCATAGTGTCTAAACGCCTTATTCGTCTGAGCTGAAAATTTATACACTTGTTATAAGTCACCGTCGTACAAACTGCATAGATTTTGGTGAATCTAGCACTTACATATTTTAACGGGGATACAAAGAAATATGCTTTATCATTTTGATATATGGGCTGAAATCACTTTAAGTGCAATAGCGTAAAATTAAATAGTGAAGAAAAATACTCAAACACCCCATTATGTATAATTTTCACTTTTGTTTATTTAACGACTTGTCTTATTTTAATATATTTTTACAACCAATAATTATTTAATGTTCCGAAAATCGAGTGGAGTCACTTCAGAATTTTTGGACACAGAAGACCTGAAACATGTAGATCAGGTGAAAACTCGATATCGAAAATTTTGACCGAATACAATACATAACCAAATAATGTAAGTAATTTGATAGCCAATTCACCACTCTCTCGAAATTAATTGTTAAATAAACTAAGTTTTTAAGCGATATTTTTAATTTTTTTTCTTCTTTCAATTGTGCCTTTATATAATACAAATTGTATTGTTTGCTATCTATTTGTGATATTTGAATTTTTAAGTTTTTTAAATTAGGCGATATGAGAGACATTTATAGAAATCAACGTAATACATGCTTAAAAATATCTTATTCAAACATTTTAAAAATTATAAATAATTTAATAACTTTATAGTTATCAAATAATTTAAATAATCTATAAAATAGAGTAAATTTAAAGCATCTGTTTAAATCTAAAGAAATAAATTACTAGAGAACAAGAAATTTTGAAAGACAAATATTTTAAGTCTACTCAAAAATTCAATAAATAAATAAATCAAACTTAAAATAGTTATTAAGAATTGATATTTTTTAAGAAAAATATTACAGATCTATAATAATAATAACAATAATAATAATAATAATAATAAATTAATAAATAAATAAGAAAAAAGATTGATAGAAATTATTGATATATCTTCACTGTTTCTACAATGTCACTTCTGCCTCTAACTAAAACAAAATGAAAGTGATCAGTTCAGTAGTGACAAAATTCAGACAACTGTTTCTGTACACGTAGTAGGTTCAACTTAGTAAAATTACAATAATTTTAACTAAGCAATAATATGTTATTCACGACACAAGCATAATAACTTCATAATATTATAAGATATATTGAAGTATAGGAGACAGACATGACAAGTAATAAACGTATTCTTACTTTTCTGTCCATATATATATATATATATGCATGCAGGATATAAAAAAAAATCGACAAACTTTAACAGAGATGATAGTTTGTACTAATACAAACAATTTTCATTAATAAATACATGATCTACATAAAATGTAAACATGTTAAAGGGCACAACATAGTAAAATACGAGAATAGGAGGAGAAAACATAAATACTTCATATACTTTATAAAAGAAATTTTAATGAATAAACATAAATATTACAACATTAAGCATTAGGCACATTAAGTAATATATGCATTATAAACATATGTACAATAAATGTTCAAAAAAGCGACTGTCAGCGATGGCACAAGAAGACCAGTGACGAGGGATGAAATTGACGAACAGTCTGGAATATTCCAGGCATATCGTAAAAATCTTCAGTAGGAATCGAAAGCCTTGCGATTAAATCATCTTCAAATTCAAGATGAGTCTCTTATTCCAGATTCTTCCACTGCTCCACAAAGAGAAATGATGACACATCAGGTGATCGTAAGGACTAGGCTATAGGATCTTCATGGCGGATTCATCATCGGTTCGAAAAAGTGGTGTTCAGATAATGCCGTATCTCTTATTCATAACAGGTTGGAATTCCATCGTGTTCGAAATTTATACGCCGCTCTAGGTCAGTTCGAACATCCTCCAGCAATTTTTGCAACACATCTTGATAAAACATGCGGTTTTTGCTCTCGACAAATTAATTCCAGCAGAAGATAAGGCTCTATTAGGTGGTTGTCGATGATTCCAGATCAAATATTGACGGAGAAACATTGCTGAAACATATGGGATCTATAGACTACCAAATATTGTTTATTTTAGTATTGTACGTATTAAATGCATCATCTCGTGAGAAACTGCATTTATCGGAGAAATGATCAGTTTTCACAAAATGCTGCACTCTGCTGCAGGAGAAAACGGACGAAATCTACGCAATGGAAATAATCGTCTGTAATCCATCCTTGGATTCGTTGAAAATGGTATGCGTACAACGTTTCACTTTTTAGCACCCGCCATATCGTGGATTGTGATATACCAAGCTACATCCCACAGTTCGTGTGCTTGTAGTTCACTGATCTGCTTCCATTTTCAAAATCACTTCTTTAAATCGTGATGTTCCGGAAGTTCTTGCACGAGACGGGAAAGCTAGAAATAATCCCGTTTAACACAGCTGCCAATGTAAGCGCGCAAATATTTTTTAATTGGTCAACTGCTTGTAGGGTAAACACTCACCGTAGTGCGCTATTATACCACATGTATACACATTGGAGGAATGATACAAGAGGAGATGACATGTCTGGAAAAACATGAAGCCAAATTCATAACTGCTGAGGTTATTAGGTAACACAGATGTATAATAAATTCTGCATTGTTATGGTGAAATTACGCAATATAAATCCTTCGAGATGAAAGTCATTAAATCTACAGGTCTCAAAGCTGTGAAAAAAATGTGAAATAAATAAAACAACATAGTACTAGCCAATGTTTTGGTAGGCTCAATATGGCCCTTGCGGTAGTCTTGGCTGCTATTGCGCCAGCCATCATGAGTAGACAACAGTTTATTGAAATTGACAAAAGTATTATTATTAAATATTTAATTTACTTATTCTTATATATTTTATAAAAATAGTTCAAGGTTTATAAGGTAAGTAAAATGCACTCACCTTGTTTGTGAGTATCCTCTTTTATTTCAGCTTTCAGTAACAAGATGTGGTATTTCCGTAAATGAAAATAAATCAGTTGGAGTTTCAGGAACTATCATTTGAGTTGACTGATGCTGTTTAAAATATATAATTTGAAATAAATTAAATAATGGTTTTAATTGAATTAAACCAGCCTTCTTTAGCTTGGTTTATGAAATAGGAAAAAAAATATTGTGGGAATAAAAAGAAGAACCCACGTGTGTTCCTTTTAATCACATTTTTATTATAAAAAAACTGAACATCGAAGAAGGAAAAAAAAACGAACATACATGATTACATGTACATAGAAACACAGACGGCCAATCAGAACAAATGCGTCACAGCGACGCTCCAATGTAGATGTATATATGCATGAAGAAATAAAAGAGTCAAATGAAATGTTTTTAGAATAATATGAAAAAGAAAGTTTTTGTAATTATTGAAAGAATGTCATTTTGAGTTTATTTCTCACCAACACCCCTGCGTAAACTCGATGACATTTAATCACAGTTCAACAAAGAAATTCGCAATTGTCGAAAAGAATGTCTCGGCAGAGGCTTGGTGAGCACATCGGCGATCATATTTTCCGTACTTACATACTCAATCTTTATTGTGCCCTGCTCAACAAGGTCTCGAATCAGATGGTACCTCAGCTCGATGTGCTTAGTTTTCTGTCGAAACTTGTCATTTTCGGCCAATTTGATGCAAGAAAGATTGTCTTCATAGAGTGTAATAGGACAATTTTGTTGCATATCAATTTCTTCAAAAAGGTTTATAAGCCACTTTACTTCTTGCGCGGCACTTGCTGCAGAAATATATTCCGCTTCCGCTGATGACATTGATACAGATTTTTGTTTTTTGCTTGTCCAGTATACAGTATTTGCTCCTATGCAGAACAAATTTCCTGTTGTAGACTTACGATCACTGGGATCGTTTGCCCAGTCGGAATCTGCATATACCCTCAAGACAGGCTCTTCAATATTATTATATGTCAATTTAAGATTAATTGTACTCTTTAAATATCTCATTAACCTTTTTACCGCTTCCCAATCTTTTGCTCTTGGGCGCTCATTTCTTCTACTCAAAATATTTACCGCGGCGCTAATATCCGGACGTGACACGGTTGAAATATATAACAATGCGCCTACAGCCTGTCTATATTGTGTATTTTCTGGTAAAAGGTTTTCTTCGTCATTTAATTTTATGTAACCTGTGTCCATAGAAGTGTCTGTAGGTTTTGAATTTTCTAAACCGTATTTGACTATAAGTTCTTGTATTTTGTGTGTTTGATCAAGAGTCATTGTATTTTCATTAGGACGATTAATATTTATCCCAAGATATTGTTTAGCTTCTCCCAAGTCTGTTAACGGGTATTCTTGTTTTAGTTTGTTTACAATTTCATTTATTTGTTGATCATTCCCCGCTATTAACAAATCATCGACATACACAAGTACATAAGTAGTTACATCGTTTCGTTTACGTTTATAAAGACACTTGTCGAATTGACTTTGAATAAAGCCTAAGTTAAGTAATGACTCATTCAATTTTAAATTACATGCTCTCGCGGCCTGCTTTAGCCCGTATATTGCCTTTTTTAATTTACACACCTTATGTTCTTCCCCGGATACCACGTATCCTTCTGGCTGATGCATACAAACATCTTCACTCAATTTACCGTGTAAAAATGCAGTCTTGATATCAATATGTCTAAGACTTAAATTCTTATAAAGACTCATTGCCAAAAAACTTCTCAAAGTTGTGTGAGACGCCACTGGGGCGAAAGTCTCATCGTAGTCTATTCCATATTTCTGTGAAAAGCCCTTCGCAACCAGCCTAGCTTTGTATTTTTCAACACGGCCCTGACTGTTATATTTTGCTTTGAATGCCCATTTGCACCCTACTATTTTCATCCCTGGTGAAACCTCAACTAAATCCCAGGTGTCATTCGGCTTGAGTGATTTTATTTCATCTAATGTAGCATTGATCCAATTTTCCTTTTCTACAGGGTTTTCCATACTTATTATATCATCTCAGCATTTTGGTTCACTTATTCTTTCATTGTGTAATGTTAATGCGAATCTATCTGGTGGTACTCCTTTATTAGATCTTTGTGATCTACGTGGAATATTTTGTGAATTATCTGACACAACACTATCATTAGTTTCATCTATCTCTGAGTCTATTATTTGCAAATTTGGTGATGGATTTTTATTATCACTTTTCTCATCATTGTTTTGTGATGTTTCATATTTAAGTATCGCTTGTTTTTCATTTTCTACAAATTTTACGGTTCGACTAATAATTATGTTTTTGCCATTTGTGCAGATCCTATATCCTTTACTTCTATTATCGTACCCTACGAATATACCTTCCTGTGCCGTATTATCTAATTTTCCCCTGTGTACCTTTTGTACGTATGCATAGGCACGACAACCAAATGGTTTTAACATCGATAGGTCAGGTTTTCGACCTGTCCATAATTCATAAGGTGTCAATTCACACGAAGATGTCGGGAGTCTATTTTGCAAGTAAACTGCGGTATTTATTGCCTCTCCCCAGAAAGAATTTGGTAAATTGCCATCCTTTAATAAACAACGTGCCATTTCAACTAAAGTACGATTTTTACGTTCAGCAGTTCCATTTTGAGAAGCTGAATAGGGAACAGTGAATTGGTGGTCTATACCTAATTTTGTTAAGTATTCATTTAATTCTGTCCCGGTATACTCCCCTCCGTTGTCGGAGCGGATTGCATGCAAAGTTCGTCCGAACTTGTTTGATGTCATTGCGATGTATTCCCTCAATTTTGTGAAAACTTCATCCTTTCTTGTCAGTAGGTATATAACTGTAAATCTACTGAAATCGTCAATAAAAGTTAAAAAATATTATTTTCCACCGACCGTGGGGGTTGTAATTGGTCCACACAAGTCAGTGTGTACCAACTCTAGTGCTTTAGTTGCCCTAAACTGAGCCTTTTTGGGATAAGGATTGTCCGTTAATTTAGTTAATATGCAAGTTTCACATGCATTATCATGTTTGCAGTTGTCTAGTTTTATCCCAACTGCCATGTTGTTGTTTACCAATTGTTTTATATGACTAATGTTTCTATCTATGGCCTAATTTAATGTGCCATTTATCAATGCAATTTTTATTTTCGCATGTTTTTACCATGTTTATAGTGTGTGTTGTATCATAGTTAACTTTGCATTCGTATAAATTGTTATTAATGTAACCTTCAATGCATGTTTCTCCTTCATGCATTATTTTGCATGATTTGTTTTCAAATATTGCTACACAACCATTTTCAGTAGCCTCTTTTACAGATATGAGGTTTGTCTCTATCTCTGGTACATATAAAACATTTTTCAATATTATAGTATTATGTGTGTTATTGGAATTTATGGTGTTTAATTTCACAGACCCATGACCCAGGGATTCTATCTCCTGTCCATTCGCGATTGTTACGCGTGAATTATTATGATTAAATTCATGAAATTTACTCCTATCATTGCATACATGCGTTGAACAACCTGAGTCTACATACCAATTGTTAGATTTCACACCGATAAATAGAGTGAATATTTTATCGTTAGGTTTTTTATTGGGAGTACAAATTAATTCGGTCCGTTTTTTTTCGTTAAAAAAAACATTTTATTTATTATCAAAATGAAAAAACATGTTATTCAAAGTATTGTCCATCGGTAGCCACAACTTTTGTCCACCTTTCTGGCAATTTTCGGATTCCATCTCTGAAAAATGAGTCCTCTCTGGACGCAAACCATGAATCGAGCCATTCTTGAATTTCTTCGAAAGAAGTGAAGCGGTGTCCAGCCAAATCGTGATGCATCCGTCGGAACAACCAATAATCAGAAGGAGCAAGGTCTGGCGAATACGGCGGGTGGGGTAGGACCTCCCATTTCAACGTTTCCAAGTAATTTTTAACGACTGATGAAAAATCGCTTTTCAACGTCGCGCGGTTTCAACTCGTATGGGACCCAATTTCCTTGCTTTTGAACCATTCCCATTTTTTTTAAGCGCACGGAAATTGCTTGCTGAGTGACTCCCAACGATCCTGCAAGCTCTTGTTGCGTTTGGCACGGATCTTGATCGAGCAATTCCTCCAATTCGGCGTCTTCGAACTTTTTCGGCTGGCCCGGGCGCTCATTGTCTTCGACACTAAAATCACCATTTTTGAAGCGTCGAAACCACTCTCTACATGATTTATCAGATGGCGCAGATTCACCATAAACTTCCACAAGCGATCGATGCGCTTCAGCGGCAGTTTTCTTCCAATTAAAAAAGAAAATCAAAACTTCCCGCAAATGTTGTTTCTTTAGCACAAAACTCGACATATTGAATGCTCAAAAAACCAATGTTGTTGTATAAAACTCGAAGCTTCGTTGACTGAATATGGTTGACAAAGGTCAAACCTTTCTAACAATGCCAAAAACATCTATCATTATTCAGTAAACAAATCAGCCAGAGCCATCTATTGAAAACGGACCGAATTAATTTGTACTCCCAATATTTTCACTCTCAGTAATAAGAGCCCTATCCGCGTTATGTCTGTCTTGAGAGTACATACCAGATTTGAAAGTTGATCTGGCATTGCTGGCTTTTGTTTGTTTCGGAGTCTTTTCTTTATTTTTATTTTTAAGATGCCAGCATTCTTCAATTGTATGCGATTTTTTTTTACAATAACGGCAGAACTTTGAATTTTCTGGTTTCGGTTTAAATTTAACCTTTAACAATGAATTATTTTCAGATTTGTTTTCTTTTCTTTTAGAAAATTCATCAATCAATTTCGAGCGTATAAACTCTGGTACTAGATCTTTTTCATCTCGCGATTCTAAAGCAGTGATGAGAACATCGTAACTTGGAGGTAAGGAACAGAGCATTAGGGCTGAAAGGTGCCTGTCGTTAATTTCTTCTCCGATTGATACTAACTTATCTCGTAATTGATAATCTCGTAAATGTACGTTGAATGGTCGATCATATCGCCACCCTCAGTTAATTTCGTAGAGTAAAGCTTTCTAAGCAAAAATAGTTTACTGCTGAGGGTTGAACGCTCATGTACAGCTTTTAAGGCGTTCCAGCATTCTTTAGCGGTCTCGAGATTTTTGACATGGATTATTTGATTATCCTCTATTAAGAGGTTTATGATAGCGCGTGCTTTCCTATTTTTGTTATTCCATGTGTCCGTAATGGGATTCGGAGCATCGTTAATAACCACAGAATATAAATCTTCCTTTTGGAGAAACATCTCCAATTTAAACTTCCACACATCATAATTTTGTGCGTTAAGTTTTTCAATTATAGTGTCCTTGAGGATACTCATTTTAATATTTCAATTTTGTTTTCTTTCTAGTTTATAATAACTGCAATTTTATATTTAATCATTCATATGTTTATTTTAAACATTCTTATATATATTTTCACTTCTTTCGTTTTTAATGTTTATACAGATTTCTATACTTTCGTTTTCAAGAAACAAAAAAAAAACATATTTATTTATTTTCGCTTACATTTTTTATCATTATTATTATTTTAAATGTAGCAAAATAATATTATTTTAAATGTAGCAAATGTTTCTTCAAATATGGAAAGAAAAAACTTTTGTCAAGAATAAATTTAAAATCTCAATTCAGCGCGTCAGTTTTCATAATCTATTGAAATTGACAAAAGTATTATTATTAAATATTTAATTTACTTATTCTTATATATTTTATATAAATAGTTCAAGGTTTATAAGGTAAGTAAAATGCACTCACCTTGTTTGTGAGTATCCTCTTTTATTTCAGCTTTCAGTACCAAGATGTGGTATTTCGTAAATGAAAATAAATCAGTTGGAGTTTCAGGAACTATCATTTGAGTTGACTGATGCTGTTTAAAATATATAATTTGAAATAAATTAAATAATGGTTTTAATTGAATTAAACCAGCCTTCTTTAGCGTGGTTTATGAAATAGGAAAAAAAATATTGTGGGAATAAAAAGAAGAACCCACGTGTGTTCCTTTTAATCACATTTTTATTATAAAAAAACTGAACATCGAAGAAGGAGAAAAAAAAAACGAACATACATGATTACATGTACATAGAAACACAGACGGCCAATCAGAACAAATGCGTCACAGCGACGCTCCAATGTAGATGTATATATGCATGAAGAAATAAAAGAGTCAAATGAAATGTTTTTAGAATAATATGAAAAAGAAAGTTTTTGTAATTATTGAAAGAATGTCATTTTGAGTTTATTTCTCACCAACACAGTTAACTTCACTTGCACTGCATGCTGATACGCTGTATTCCAACTTCTCACATTATTCTTCCAAGGTTACAACTATTGCGCACTGGAATAATCTCACATTACCACACGTTACTCACTGTGACGCAGATTTGCATATGCCGTTTTCATCTTACTTCTAGGATATTATTTGCAGAGCTAGATTAAGGCATGGGCACATGGGGCACTGGCCCAGGGCACCCAAATTTCGGAGGTACCAAATCTGCAAAAGAATTTTTACAATTCATCACTATTTTTGTGTACTATAAAATAATGCAAATATAACTATGCAGTTTTTAAACTAAAAAAAAAAGTGGTAAATGAAAAATAGCTTTTTTTCATGCATGCTTATATTATCATCTAAGATTTCGTTAGCATGGTGCCTTTCTTATTCCACATTTTTGGCATGAAGATGTCTTCCTAACTCTAAAAACTTATTCTTTTAGGATACTGGGACCAAAAATGAATTAACCCTGTTTTTTAAGGAGTTTGTGTTTTCAGAATTATAATTCAATTTTGGAAATGCACCACAATGATTGCTATATTTTAGAAAATTTACAAAATATAGTACTTAAAACCCATTTATTCTGGTTTTATTAATGTTACGTATATGACTGCATCCAAATCGCCTCACTGCATATTTAGATTAAAATTGAGATTTTTAAAATTGATATTAGTTCAATTTTTCTCAAAAGTAAGCTTCATTGGAAGAAATGAAAAATATAAACAATTTTAGAAAAGAAATCAGAATAAGAAATGATACTAAGAATGCTTTTCAGATATAGTCTCTAAATGATAAATTAATACTGGATTTATCTTCTTGCATATTCACTTTCCTCTTTTTCTTCTATAACACACTTTAAAAAAGTATATTTAAGTATTAATTTTTAAACTACAAGCATCTCCAGAACAACAAAAAACACCAATAAACAATTTTATAACAACCATCTCATTCGGTTTTCATGCTCGTATGTGTAATTTGTAAAAAGTTATTCAGATATGAAAGAAAAGGAAAAGTGATTAGAGGAGGAAAAATCTCGTTGCAATTTAACATTTGGAAGACACTTATCATCACCATATCTGTAATCCATCCGTAACACTATTTATTATTTAGTTTAGTTTCTAAAAACGTTTAAAACATTTACTTCTTCCAGTGATTACTTTTTAGAAAAAAGTAGTTAGCTGTCAATTTAAAAATTATTGCTGATGTTAAAGTTACATAAAATCCGAATAAAATTTTGAAAACGAACGTGCCATCCAAATTTTAAGTTCAGAGTTTACTTGTTTGAAAAATATACGCAAAAGAAGAAAACGAGAAAACAAGTTGTTGCCTTAAATTTCAATGGCACTGTATGTGTGTATAATTTAGTTATTTGTTTATTTTTTCATTTCACTTCTTTTTCGTACTTTATATATTTCTTTGACTTTTCAGTACGTTTCAATTCCGTTTTATATTTCTTTTTTACTTTCTCTTACCCATAAAGTAACGAAAATATTGTTTTAGGATCAAATTTTCGAAACTGAGTTTTTGTTATATTTACACGTTTTCAAGTCCCCTTAATCCAAAAATCATGTTTTTTGCGGTTGGTCTGTGTGTGTGTGTCTGTTTGTTATCAGCATATCTCAAAAACAAATTACAGTAGAAAATCCAAACTCGGTATTATAAATGTGTATAATATAGGGATGCTACACTAAGCTTTTCGTTGAGATCAAGCAAATGGTTCGCGTACAGGGGCACCCAAGGGAATTCAAATACATTACGTGCATGTGGAAAATTGCAGATAAGTAGAGTTTAACATCTAC
Source organism: Salticus scenicus (assembly GCA_963930645.1). Lineage (NCBI taxonomy): Eukaryota > Metazoa > Arthropoda > Arachnida > Araneae > Salticidae > Salticus > Salticus scenicus. Next base: position 598,389 of record CAWVNO010000753.1, read on the forward strand.
AGACTGCACTAAACCAAATCAAACGAATATATATTTTTTTATATGCGTAAAAACATGTTCCATGTAGGATATGGTATAGAAATCAATCACTGTTCGTTTACAGGGCTACACAAAAGAACCAGATTATAGTGCGACAATACTTGGAAATTGATAGAAGTGAACTTCAAGTTGTACAGTGTGCTATTAATACAGGATTATATTTATGCGCACCATGTGATGTGTACATAACGTTCAGAAGACATACAGGGCTGCCAATATTTAAGCCATTAAATACTTTTTTATTGTTAGTGGAAGTGCTTAACTATAATATTTTACCATGTCCAGGAAAGCTGATCAGGAATTGAATTCCTCATAGCCACATGGTAAATAATGTATTGTTTTAAACTAAATATTCATTGCTTGGTTTTCTGTACACTTACACGTTTTGAGTCTTCCTGAATACCAAAGTTTTTAACGTTTGATCTTTGTCTGTGACTGTTAGAGTAAATTAAAAACAAGTAATTTCAGGCGATCCGAATGTTGTATTTTGAAGTTTGTTACTAGAAAAGTTTAATCAAGTTTGATAAGTTCAAGGAATGTTGCGTCAGAAAGTTGTGTATAAGTAATTTTAAATGATCTTTTGAATGTAATAACAGATTTGAATTGTATATAAATGTAGGTACAATAATTAAACGGGGGGGTTAAGGGGGGCGGTAGCCCCCTCTCAAATTAATGACAGATTTGAATTCTATATAAATGTATGTACAGTAATAAAACGGGGTTTTCAGGGGGGCGGTAATTCCCCTCACGTAGAATTATTTGTCAAATAAAACTGTTCCGAAAACTAATTTTAATTGTTTTAACATAGGTTTGCATAACAGTACTCGTTATCTTACCCCTTAATCTCCAATCTGTATTTATAGCATTAAAACTGAGGGTAAGAGGAACTCATGTGAGTGACACACCAGATTATTTTGTTTACATGTACGTTTGTTGAAAGTTTTAATCGTCGTTCAAATATTTTAAAATAAATATTGATGAAGAACTTTTTTTAATACCTTAATACATGCACATATATACACACATTCACTTAGTTATAAATAAATTTCATTTCATCTAAAATTTTTAAGTGCAACATTAATCTACATTATCATTCATTTAATTCATCTCTTTTTACTTTCCGAACATACATGTATGTAAAAAAAATATTGTAATCATGAGAAAAATTCGATTTTAAGATTTTGGTGTTTCTATACATTTTAAGGTCCCCCCTTTTGCTATTTTTAAGGTGTGTATGTATGTAAGTGAACACGATAGTGTCTAAACGCTTTGATCGATTGAGCTGAAAGTTTGTACTTATGTTACAGGTCACGGTAGCACGATCCCTATTGATTTCGGTGAATCTTGCACTTTTTACAGGGACACAAAGAAAACTTCTTTATCAATACGACCCATGGACCCAAATTATTTAAAGTTCTATAGCGTCTAAATGCCTTACTCGATTGAGCTGAAAATTTATATACATGTTATAGATCATCGTCGCACGAATTGTATAAATTTTTGGTGAATATAGCACTTGAACACCACGAAAAATTCTTTATCATCATGACCTATGAGCTCAAATTATTTGAAGTGGAATAGGGTTAAATTAAAGAAAATACTATATGTAGAAAAATACTCAAACGCCCTTTTGTAATTTTCTTTTTTATTTATTTAACGACTTCTCTTACTTTAATTTATTTAATCAACCGTCAATTACTTAATGTTCAAAAAGTCGAGTGGAGTCACTTCAGATTTTAGTAATCAATATAATAGCTATATATATATATACACAGTAGAATCACGGTTATCGAGCTCCGATTAACTGAGGTATTCCCCAAAAACTCGCGCCCCGGAGGAGGCGTGACTTTGGACAAATGGCGTAGATATTTTTGGCAGATTTTACTATAGATCACTGTATTTTATAATTTTGTATTTATATTGCATTACATTTTTAGTTGACTAAATTTAAATACGTAACATCTGCATTATGTTACTTCACTGACTACGTTTTCATCCATTTTACACTTTGCCATATGTTCCCCCTCCGATTTACAACAAAGTTCTTGTTATCCGAGTTTTTGATTATCCGAGGTGGTTTCTGTCCACATTACCTCGAATAAGCGAGACTCTACTGTATATGTACACTACACACACACACACACATATATATTGTAGATTTCAGCGCCACAAAAGTTTCTTCATTTAAAGCTAAACATTTTTTTTTTTTTTTTTTTTCGTTTCAAAGATAATATTTTTCTGTCGAAAATTAGACGTTTTTCAAAATTGAGAAACTGAAATAGTATTATTTTAAACATGAATTTATTTATTTATTTATTTTCAATTGCAATTAATATTTCATTTACTAAAATTATAATCTAAAAGTTGTTTGGTTTTGAAAATTATTTAAATATTGAATGTAGTAAAATGAATATATTAATGAATATTGTATTTATAGATTATGAAATTTGAATATATTATATATTATAGCATAATTTTGCAAGGATATAAATCTGTTACAGTTAATGCATTTTCTCTGTATCATGTTTTGAAATTTTTTATAACCATAGCTCAATATCTATGTGGTTGAAAAAGCTGTTCGCATGATCTTGACAGTAAATTTTTCACAGTCCTCTTTTAGTTGAATGGTTTGTTCTTTGCTGTATTTATTTTTTCCCCATGATCTGTATTTTCTTATTTTGATAGATATATCAGGTAGATAGATTCAGGGCAGTTACAGAAAATATTAGGTTCACATCTTTTCATAATTGAAACATTACATATATTTTTTCCAGACATCTCTACCTACCCGGCTGAAGCGATATGGATTGTCTGCTTTACATTATTTAAATTTTCATTCCCAATGGTTTTTTAAAACCTTCATTAACGGCAGTATTTCATTATTTATTCTGTAGTACCGTTCCATATAGGCATTATTTATTGTTAAATGTAATAAGCTTTCTAACTTCATGAATTTATTACTTGTATTTTTCCTGCGTTATGTTTGAAAAAGTTTTCCTATATTCCTATTTATTGTCAATTTGTAATTTATATATTTTTTAGATCTGTTCCTTATTTGTAATATGTTATTTTATGGATAATAAACAAATAAATATTGTGTGTGCTGCGTGTGTGTGTGTGTGTTTTTATATTATTAAAAGCATTGCTGGATATATCCATATTTTTTGGTTCTTGCAGATAATAGCATTTGATCATCTGTTTTCTTGCATTTTATAAACAGAGTAGCTGTATACATATAGTAGCTATGTTTATGTAATATTCTCACTCTCTATTGAAATTTTCAAATAATAAAACCAAGACAAAAACTTAACAAGGAAAAAAAAAAGAAAAACATTAAAATAAACATATATATATATATATACAGGGCCCGAAATTTCAACTCAGGTTACACTCGCCGAAAAAAAATTGTACTCGCCACAAAATAGGGTTGTCATTCTTTTTTTCTTTTTTCTTTCTTTTTTAATGCATTTTGGGTTTTTTATTTTTTTTAACTATTTCATAGGTTTTTACAAATATGTCTAAAATTACATATATTAAAAGTGTGTCATATATCCCCACGTTTCATAATCATCTATAATTGAAAATCATTATAATGTATTGTATTTGAGATTTGAAAAATATTAAAATATCTAATAACATAAATGCAAAGAGTCGTTAAAGAAAAAATGAAGGAAAAAAATTCTTTGTCAAACACTATCCTGTGAAAATCTTTTTATTATAAAAGATTAAGCTTCCTTATTTATCTACTTATTTACTTAACTTTTTATATTAGAAATGTCTTTTTTGTCCATTTTATTTTTGTAATCAGACGGAATGTCGATGTGTATAACTTGTTTATTGTTGTCATTTGAAAAGCCATTTCGGAATAACTTTTTCGATAAAATCATTGCTTACAAATCATTACAAGCGCAAATCATTGGCGTTTCAGTAAAAAACTGGAAAATATGAACTTTATTTTTTTTTTATCGTTATTTAACAAAATAAACATAGGCAGTATCTTTAAAAGGTCTCGGGCTCATTTTCATGTGCCAATATCGCATAGGCAAACTTTAGCGCGTCTCTTCTCTCGGATAGTGGGCGACGGGCAAAGAGGCTCTCTGCTCGTCTATTGTCACTCTGCTTGGAGAAATAACAGTTGGATAAACGAAACTTCCGAAGAGATCAAACTTTTATGTATGTACTCAATGGTATGCACTAAGCATTTTTCCTTTACCATGCTGGAATGATCTCTGGCAACGCACACACACACTCAGCTCTCCGAGAATCTAAAAAGGAGAGATTAAATATGAGGTTATAAGATGAAAAGATTTTGCCATATTTAAATCTATAAAAATAATGTTTCCTGTCACCGTATCGTGTAAGAATTCTACCTATAACGAGACCAAATTTTTACTCGCCAGAGTAAAAATTCCACTCGCCAATGGCGAGCTGGCGAGCGGAAATTTCGCGCCCTGTATATATATATATATATATATATATATATATATATATAAATCTATTAATGTAGCTTTAAAATAAGATGTATTGTTAAACGTCTACGACTTACTGGGGTAAAACATTTCATGAGTAGTTTAGATATTTATCCAAATAGGTTGGTTGGCTTTTAGTGGCGCAAGGTGCATTATGGGACATACTGCGCCAAACAGTTTTAGGTAGGTGACAAATAGGTGATAAAAATATAATTAATCGATTAACTGAATATAATAAGCTATAGTTAACTCAAAAAAAAAAAAAACGAAAGAAAGGCATAATGAAAAAAATTAATTAATCGTACTTGATTATACTATTTTTGCTCTAATTGATTATAGAATACTTTTAAAAATAAATGAAAGCCAGTTAAATTGTTTTCTTTTTACTTCTTCATCCTACCTTCCATTTTCTATTAGATACAAAAAGTTATTATAAAAGTGCTTTTCAAGTAAGTCGATTAGGACGCAGCGTTCCTTCGTCTATGTAAACAAAATATAATCTCATTAAAATGATTTTATCTTGCTTAAAATCTCATTTATCTAAATTTATGAAACTAAATTATTAAATAAATTTGTATAAATATGCCTGCTTTGTATATGCCACGACATTGTAACGTTGTATAATCACACCAGTTGAAAAAAGTAAACAGGAAATTTCAACGCTGAAAACATACATACATTCTTTTCTTTTCTTTTTTTTTTTTTTTTTCAAAATTAACCATAAATAAGTCATAAGACTTCCTATCATTTTATTCTTTGTACTCTGCAAATCACTCAGCATGTTCCAGACTGAAATGTCACACTCCTAGGCTACCCTGCCTCCCTATCCTAATCTGCTAATTATGTTTATTAGGGTTCATTTCGTATTTCAGTTTTCATGCGATACAATATTATTTCAAATTCAATAATCAATAATTAGTAATAATAATAACAGTACCAATAAAAAATTAAAACGTTGAGCGTGTGTTGACATCTAGAATAGGGCAAAATTGTGCAGTAACGTGCATTATGCAAAGTTAAGAAAATCGTAAATTTCGAATTGCTTACGAAGTTTTCAAATTAGAATGTCTAAAATAAACAGGTTTTTTTTCCAGAATCGTAAGGGATATTTCGAAATTGGTCCGACTCTTTTAGAATAACCTGAGATATCACCAAAAGAAGCTATTGAATTAACTGACGGACGGACGGATATCACATCGATTTCGTGATTTATCGGATTCCTCTAAACTGAAAATGTGTAAATAATTATGTAAACGAGCTCGACTTTTTCACGAAAACCTGAGTCCTCCATTCCATACCTATAATATGAAGAAGAATTAAAAGAAATGAATTCTTTTACGACTAAATAGGCACATTTAACACATTGAGCGCCATGTCAGCCATTCTAGATTCTAGACATTTTGTCATATATCTAAGTACTGAAGGTAGAGGTCTGCACGGGCCAAAATTTTCAGGCTCGCGCCCGGCCCGGCCGTTGGAAAGGTTTGCTTACCCGGCTCGGCCCGGTATGAAATCAAAAAATTCAGCCCAGGCCCGGTCCGGCCCGGCCCGATTAAAAAATATGTAAAATTACAAAAAAAAAAAAAAAAAAAAACATGCTTTTCTACGAAAAAGATTTTTAGCATGTGTTTTGCAGAGGTTTTATATAGCTAAGCAATAGAATGTTCGTTAACAAAACTGTTGAATGTTTACATTTATATACAAACGGTATTTCATTATTACAGATGTACAGAAGGCACAAAGACAGACAGAAAGTCAAATCGAAAATATTAGCATTCCTCAAACAATACAGGAAGATATTTAAAATGGTTAAAATTACTAAAAATACACTTTCAACCACTTCCTGTTATATACCGTAATGTATCCAAATATTTCATGTGATCCTGTAAACAAAACTTTAATGCTAATCCAACCATATTCAATAGAAAATATGCTTTTGCACATGCTAAAATTGATGCTACTTTCATCCAGTGCCCCGAAGAAAAGAAAAAGAAGCCTTAGAGGAAAAATTACAGCGGAAGGATTTTTATAGCCTTCATACCACCTAAACACTACAGACCATAGAAAACAAAGCCTTATATACAGTAACGTATCTAATTTCTTTTGTTTATTACAGGTACGCAAACTGGTAGTAACATGCATATTATTCTGAATTAGAAGCCATCTATATTACTTTAAATAAAATATATTAATTTCGAGACATGTTTAAAATATTTGCGGAAAATCAGATCGCGAACAGTCAAGCTGATAGACAATTAAATTGTAGTTACAGACACCTTTTAACAAAATAAAATTTTATGTGAGATACCAGACTGTAAAATTATGTAAAATAAATGAGTGAAAAAGTATTTTATCATTTTCCCTTTTCGTTGATTATCGAGGGATTTAGAAAAAGATTTGGGCCGGGTCGGGCTCGGGCTTAAAATTTCCTCCAGGCCCGGCCCGGCTCGAGTACACACAAAAATTTTTGAGCCCGAGCCCGGTCTGGCCCGAGCATACAAAAAAAATTTAAGCCCGAGCTCGGCCTGGCCCGAGAGCAAATTGAAAAATTCGTCCCGAACTCGGGCTCGGGCCGAAAGCCCGGCCCGTGCAGACCTCTGACTGAAGGAATCATCTTGAAACTTTAGCAGTGTGCAGAACATGTTATACTTCAAACATTTCAGTGGAAGTGTTACCCCGAAAGTAAAAGCAGTACCAATAAAAAATTAAAACGTTGAGCGTGTGTTGACTTGTCAGCCATCGGTGGCTGACAGTGTCAAATATGATATAAAGCCGCGTCAACCATCGGTGGCGGATATAAAATAGGATATAAAACTAAAAATATCACATTTAATGATTGAAAATTTATTAAATATTTGCTTAATTTTTATTTATTACAGGAGGAATCATTATGGGATTTTAATGGATTTTAAGAATTTGCGTGGCGCTCAACGTGTTAAATACATGTATTTATAAAAAACAAAACGTTAGTATGTTTGTGTAGTATGTGTGTTATTATTGACTTAAAAGACACTGGACCGATTTACGAATGTGTTTTTACAAAATGGTCTGCATATTCTTGGAAGGTTTAAGGATGCTAAAATGTTCAATCTGACAAATAATAGAAGTTAGAAGCTTTTTAAAAAATTAATCCATGGCGCCCTCTACATTTGAACATCACATTTACTAATGGCCTTATTACTACCATTCATGTCCCAGAACTGTTGGCATATAATAATCATTTTTACTTTCTGAACACTACAGTGAGGAAAGTATTGTAATCATGTCAAAAATCCGAATTTGAGATTTTGATGTTTCTATACGTTTCGAGGTCCCTTGAGTCCGTTTCCACTATTTTTACAATGATGTATGTATGTATGTATGTGTGTATGTCTGTGTGTATGTCTGTGAATAAACACGCTAGCATCTAAACGCTTCGTTCGAAAAAGCTGAAAGTTGGTACGTACATTGTAAGTCACCATAGTACGAACCCTAAAGATTTGGTGAATCTAGCACTTATAGTTTTTTTACAGGGACACCAGGAAAAATTCTTTATCATTATGGCCTTCATTCTTTATCAGAATCATATATATTTTTAAAAGTGCGGTAGCGTCTAAACGCTTTATTAATCTGAGCAAAAAATTTTTACACATGTTATAGGTCACAGTTGCACGAACTATATAGATTTTGGTGAATTTAGCACTTACAGTTTTTTTACAGCCTGTAAAAAAACTGTAAGTGCTTCTTCAATTGAGCTGAAAATTTATATGAATATTATAAATCACTGTTGCACTAACTATAAGCATTTTGGTGAATCTAGCATTTATAGGTTTTTACAGGGACACAACGAAACATTCTTTATCATTATGATCTATAGAGAATGAAAACAGAGAATAATTAAAGTATTAATCTCTTTTAAAGACTTTTGGAAAGTGTTAAAGCACTTAAGAAAAAAAAAATTGAAAAGGTTCCATAGATCTTATGTACCTGAATATTTCTGTGTGACCCTGTAAAACCTTATAGCTAATTATATCAAAATATGCAGTTTTTTTTTTTTTTTTTTTTTTTCATTTGGAAAATAAATGACTATTTCATTATTATTTGCGCAGTACAAAGGTATTAAAATATTATACATAAAATCCTTCCTTAAGGGGACATAGCATTAGAATTCTGATTTTAGGGTGTCACTGTACACAAATCATTTGTGGTATTTCTAAAGTAAGATTATACATTTTAAGTCTTAATATTTTTTCCTATAACCTGTAAAAAAGCCAACAATTCTCGGACAGTTATATAAGTTTGTGTGATGAGAAAGTTTGAAATTTTATCTCCATGAGAAAAAATCCTCTTAGAAAACTAAGTCTTTCTCCTTCTTCCCATAATTCCCTACATGATTTACATTTTTAATGACTGGATGTTCTACTTATTATTTCCTCATCTGTAATAATCTGTGTCATTGATAATTTATCAGCACAAGTCACATAGATAATAATTGCTTTATCTGACCGATTGCTGAATGTCTGCAATCCATTTATCAACAAATTAATCGTGACTATATTTCTGCACATTGTAAAAACAGATTTTAGATAATTATAGATTTTAGAGTTGCAGATTTTTGAGAGTTAACTATATAAGGCTTATACCCAGTCCCTTTAGGCGTTTTATAGTAAATAATATTTTAAAACTTAGTTTCGAGCTGTTCTGTTTAGCATTATTATTCAATATTGGAGAAATTTGTTAATATGTATAATGTGGTACGATTTTTATTTATTTACTATTTATTTATTGGGGGGAAAGGGTGAACTACTGGTCTTGTTTTATGTAATGTTTGATTTTCAACAGCTATGTTTTAAAATTAAACTAACATAATTACCATATTTTAGTCATAAATGCTCTTCTCATACTAACTGTTAAAAAATAGATAACTGTCATTACGAAAATTATTCCTTACTAATTAGAAAGACGGAAAGAAAAAAAAACTACATCCAAACAAGTAAATTATTATTAACAGTAACGTATTTGTCTGTGTTTAAAAATACCATTACACTTATATATATTAAAATGGTGAACCTTTCAATGAATGAATCATGAGATATGATTTTCAATTAACAGTTCGGAAAACAACTCCACCCTTACTCATCATTCTTAATCAGCAGTATAGGAGATTTGAACTGGATAACTTCCTGGCAGCAGCTTACCTGCGTATACATATATTAGATATAGCTTTCCCTGGAAATAGGATGGGCTAAAACGGCTAAATGCAACAAATAACGCGGACTTTAAAGCTAAGAAATAATAAAAGCAATAAAAGATAATATAATATAAATGAACAGATAATTTAAAGGAAAATCACAGGATAATTTAAACTAGAATGCTGTGGCCATCACATGACTTTCTTCTATATTTTCCTATGCAAATTCACTCAGTAAAAATAATTTATTAAAATCATTATTTAATAAAATTATCTTCCATGATAATGCAGTACGATTTCCATATTAGAGAAGTAGTATAACACTAAATATAAAAAAAAAGTTCATTTTATTCTCAGAATTACATTAAAAAAAAAAAAAAAAAAAATCGATAACTTTATTTTAAATTATCGCGGATCGATGGTTCACCATTCCTTTTAATAGTATTGGCGAGCTCTTTTGAAAGATACACATCATGGAAATTTATTCCCCTCGAGAGGGGCCACCCCCCCCCCTCCATGTGGGGGGAGATGATGCTCCTACATATACAAAAAAAAAATCCCAGTTGACTATCTCTGTTATAAATAATTCTTGTAAATTTCATAATGATTATTAAAAAATAATTCTCTTTATGCACATTTATACAAAATTTTGTCCTATACCACCATGTTAAAAATTTAGAAAAATCGGGATGGCAACGCAATCTGTAAGACAATTTTCACCAGAAGTTGACAGGCACTAATTTATGTCAATGTGTAACTACATACCAATTTGTGTGAAATTCTGTGCAGTAGTTCCTGAGATACAAAAAAAGTAAAGTTAATACTGTTGTGGCATACAGCCCCCCTTCCAATTAATTAAAGTTGGCCAGACCTTAATCTCTACACAGAGCAGGTGTGCTGATAATTACAATAGTTTGGCTCCAGACTGTCTCGAACTGTGACACTAAAGTACAAAGAAGCTGCCCTGATGGTACGCCCTGATGGTCGTGAGAACATTGGAGTTTCCGAGGAATTTCTTCGGCCCGACGGAAAGGCGCCCGCCCGCTCAGCGAATGAGAGAGGAGCGCGGGTTGCCATCGAGAGAACGAGTTTTCCCAGGAGCAGCTCTGAAAGCAGAGAGTCGGGGATTCGTATCTTGTCTTCGGCCAGTGAAGGTCGGAGGGTCTTCTCTTGTCCCGTTTACCAGGAGAGGTAACGAGACTTAGTGATTTTTTTTTTTGTGTTCCTCTAGGAGCAGAGAACACAGGTCAACTCATTTTCTGTCACCGGCGAAAGTGTGCAGGTCAGCTAGCAAAAGACTTTTTACTGTAAATTATAATAGGACTGGACTATATCTGTTCTGTACCTGGAACGGTGCAAGTATTGTTTTCCAACATCAATATTGAAACTAACGGTTGTACATAGAATATTTTTTTTAAATTTTAATTAAATTAATTTTCTTATCAACCTCTGCTGTGACGGGATTTTCTTCTTCGCTACCAGAACCCTCGCCCGAAATTCCAAAACGCCACAGCTATACTAACTTGGTGGCAGCGCTAGAGGGATGATTGTTGGAGAATACTACACTGCCTGAAGAAGTACGGACTACGGACGATAGAAACGTGATAGACTCAATGGAAGGATAAACGCAGCGGAGTACGTCGAATCATCAAATCAACGGAGGATACATCTACGTCGCATCGACGAGAATCTCTAAGACAGAGAGGAGAGCCCTCAGCCGGAACCCATCCCGAATTCCATACGGAGTGCCGATCCGAGAGCCATCATAAGTGCCAGAAGGAAGGACGGAACTCGAGCAAACGACAACAAAACAGGGGTGAGTCAAACTTTTCTAGTGAGGCTGTAAAATTTTTGTTATTTAAGGTATTAGATGATAAATGTATAAAGTTGAAAGTTATTTAGAAATTTATTAAGGGAGAGTAAACCTTAAATTAACATTGTTTTTGGAAAAATTAAAAATGTGGCATATCACAAATATTAGAAACTCTAAGTAAAAACAGGGAGGAATTTAAATTATAGGTAAATTTAATTTAAATATAACTCATATTTGTTTAGTTTGGAAAAATATTAATTGATTTGCACATATTTGATTATCTTGTTTTAAATGAGAAAGATTATATTTGAAAACAGATATTATTTGAGAAAACAAAAAGGGTGTTAAAATATCTTGAGAAAGATAACACAGTAATTTCATATTGTTTTGTGTAATTTATGAAAATTAAAAGTGAATCAAATACGTTACGGAAAGAGGTTTCTTTCCTGGAAAGGGTTGTGATTTCAAATATTTCAAATTTAATGTGTAGAATTGAATATTAAGTTTTAATTATTGGAATCGTGTTGTATTGGAATTTTATATACCCCAAAAATTTGCAAAATTGAATTATAGGTTTTATTAGTGTAATGTTGTATATGTATTTTTTGGAATTGGGTAAAATTGTAAGAATTGTGTAAAATTGTTAGGAATTGTGTAAAAGTGTTAGGTATTGTGTAGAAATTTTTTTTTTGGGAATTGTGTAAGATTAAATTGTGAATTTAGAATTAGGTAAACATGTCAGAATTAGGGCAGTATAGGAAAGCGGAACTGCAAGAGCTCGCAGTCGAATTCGGAGTGATTGTTGAAACTTCGGATAGGATAAGTGATATCATAGGGAAAATTCAAAAGTCTCCAGATTATGATAAAGACCTAGCCCTAGCTCAAATTAAGTTAATACGGGAGGATCTCTTAGAAAGAAAGGCGGAAGAGAAAAGGAAGGCGGAAAAGATTGCGGAAAGGGAGGCTGAAGAGAAAAAAATCGCTGAAAGAGAAGCGGAAAGGAAACATGAATTAGAGTTAGAAAAACTTAAAATAGCCCAAAATTCAGAAACAGTAAGTATAGCTTCGACTCGTAGCGAACGCCCCAGCCGACAATCACTAAAATCGGTTATGCAAAAATATGAACCGGAGAAATCGGACATGGCATTATTTCTTGCGTTATTCCAAAGACAAGCTAGGAAGTTAGAAATAGATGACGAGGATCTAGTGACTAATTTATTAGCTTTATTGCCCGTAGAAATCGCGGAATTAATTTTAAAAGAACCCCAAGAAATTAGTGACGATTTTGAGAAAGTCAAACAAATGCTATTAGATCGATTTAAATTAAGTCCGGAAAATTTTAGAATTAAATTTATGCAACACCAAAAACAACCGGGAACTCTTTGGCATGATCTAGCTTATGATTTAGATACATATTTAAATGGGTGGTTAGAGGGAGTAGAAGTGACAAATTTTGAGGATCTAAAGAAATTAATGGTGGCCGACCAGTTAAAGAAACGGGCTAATTTCGAAATGAAAGATCATTTCATAGATTCGTGGAGCTCTCTCAATGAACCGCGAGAGTTAGCTAAGAAGTTTGACGCGTACGAGTCAGTTCGCAGAAATAATAAGAAAAGTTGGACCCCGAAACCACCACTAGAAAAGAAATTAGATAAACCTCGCAACTTTGATAAAAATAGGGTTGAGAAAAACGCCCCAGAACAAAAAAATTGGAGGGATAAGTCTGATCTGACGGAAAGATCTAAATTATTTGAGGCCCGAAAACCTATTGTTTGCTATGTGTGCTCTTCCCCCGATCACATTAAGCCAAATTGCCCAGTCTGGAAAAGCAGACAAGAGAAGGCTGAAAAAGTAAATCACGTAGGAGACGCTGAGAATTTAAACCCGGCTTTTGAACCTTATTTAAGTGAAGCCAAGATAAATGGGGAAAAGTTTACCATTTTACGTGATTCTGGGACGTGCCTCGATATTGCCCCTCATAAAATAATTTCTAATGAGCAATTAAACGGGGAAACCGTATGGGTTAAAGCAGCTTTAGCCAACGAAGTGAGATGTCTACCCATAGCCAATATTGAATTAGAAATTGAGGGAATAGGGTTAATTAATACGAAAGCCGCGGTAGCGGATAAGGAAGTTCTCATGGATTATTATTTACTGGGAAATGAGACGCAGAAATTAATCGAGAGAAAAAAACAAAAACCCGAATTAATCCATGCAGTCGAAACGCGGGCGAAAAGGCGTAAAAACGAAACTGCGCCAAAAACCAGTCTGGCGAGTGAAAGCGCTGGGAATGATCAGGGAGAGGCAGAAAGGTCGCCAGAGAGCGAGCCTACGGAAAATCAGGGTACGGAAGAATCAATTTTCCTCCCCGAGTTAGAGGAGGATAGAATCACCGCTCTGGCGCACGTTGGGAAAAACGAGTTTCGCCAAGAGCAGGAAAAAGATGAAAGCTTGACAGAGTTGTGGGCGCGCGCGAAAGAGGAGAAATCGAATTTAACAATAGATCAAGGTTTGCTGTACAGAATTGCTACAGATCACAGAGGAGAAAAAAGGCGTCAGCTAATTATTCCGCGGAAATATAGGAATGAAATTTTGAATCTTTGTCACAGTTTAATATCCGGTCATGTGGCCATGACTAAAACTAAGGATAAATTGCTGCGATATTTTTTCTGGCCAAATATCATTAAAGAGGCTGAAGCCTATGTAAAATCGTGTGATCCTTGTCAGAAAATTGGGAAGGCAGGAGAGCAAAAAAAAGCCCCTCTTAAACTTGTTCCCATTATTACTGCAATTTTTACGCATATAAACTGTGATATTGTGGGACCACTCCCACCTTCGGAAAATCAAAATAAATATATGCTCACGGCTATGTGTTTAGCATCGAGGTATCCAGAGGCTATCCCGATACCCGATTCAAGGTCGGAAACAGTGATCGACGCGTTAATGATAGTATTTAGTAGAATGGGATTTCCGAAAGTAATCCAAACAGACTTAGGGGCTTGTTTTATGAGTAACTTAACCTCAACTTTCTTAGAAAAATTTGGAATTAAGATAACTCACAGTAGTGTGCACCACCCACAGACAAATTGCATTGAGCGTTGGCATCGTTCAGTTAAACGGTTATTGAAGGTAATCTGTTTAGAAAGTGGAGAAAGTTGGGAGAGGAGTTTACCCTATGCTTTGTTAGCTTTGCGGACGGTAACACATGAATCAACGGGATTCAGCCCAGCCGAGTTGGTTCATGGGAGAAATCTGCGAACCCCGGAAACCCTGCTATTTGAGAAATGGACAGAGCAGGAAGAGGAGCAAAACCCAGTGACGGAGTATGTTTTCGAATTGATAAACAGACTCCAAAGGTGTCAAGAGCTCGCAGGGGAGCAGATGGAGGAAAAAAGGGACAAACGCAAAATCTGGTATGACAGAAATGCGGTAAATCGGAAATTTAATCCCGGGGACAAAGTGCTGGTTTTAGCCACAAGTAAACCCAATAAATTATCCGTATCATGGATAGGGCCAGGCACTATTGAGAGTCAAATGTCAGAGACTAATTATATTGTAAATGTACCGGACAGGCGCGAAAAGTCGCAAATTTATCATGTCAATTTACTAAAACCTTACGTGCAGAGAGCAGAAATCGTAAATGTATTAATAGAGGAAAATCGGGATAATAAAACGACGGAGGCAGACTTAGAAATACCTTATCCTATAACTGACCCGGAAGAATTTGACCTCAATATGGTAATTAGGGACAGTAATTTAGGAAGTCGTTGCACAAAAGCCCAACAGGAGCAATTAGGAGCATTACTAATTAAACACAAGAAAGTGTTTTCCAATATTCCAGGCCGAACGAATTTAATTGAGCATGATATTGAATTGACTAGTGATAAACCCGTTAGAATGAAGCCATATAGGACGTCACCTCGACAAACCGACATCCTGAAATCCGAAATCCAGCGTATGTTAGAATTGGGCATAATTAAGGAAGGGGAGTCAGATTATACCTCGCCTATGATATTAGTAGAGGCCCTTGGCAGAGAACCTCGCCCGTGCGTTGATTATCGCCAGTTAAATGAGATAACTCGTGTCGAATTTTTCCCTTTGCCTAACATAGAAGAGAGGGTAGAGCAAGTGGCAGCATCAAAATTTATTACCGTGATTGACTTAACTAAAGGCTATTGGCAAATACCTTTAACCCCTAACGCACAACGTTTAGCGACATTTGTAACTAGTTTCGGTTCATATCAACCTTTGGTAATGCCATTTGGACTTGTCTCCGCCCCGTATAGGTTTTCAAAATTCATGAGTATTCTATTAAAGGGACTAGAAAGTTTCTGTTTGCCTTACCTTGACGATATGGCTATCTTTTCTAATTCATGGGAAGAGCATTTAGAACATTTAGATATAGTTCTAAAGCGCGTAACCAAGGCAAAATTAACCATTAAATTAGCCAAGTGTAAATTTGCCCAGGAGACGGTCAAATATTTAGGGCATGTTGTAGGGAAAGGACGTAGGAAACCGTCCGAGATTAAAATTAAGGCCATTACTGATTTCCCAGCTCCAAAATCAAAAACGGAAATTAGAAGGTTTTTAGGGATGTGCGGGTATTACTCCCGATACATAAAAAACTATGCAATTATAGTAGAACCGCTGACCCGAGCTTTAAAAGGGAAAACGAAAAAGGAAAAAGTAGACTGGAGTCCCGAAATGGAGAAGGCTTTTAGGGAGTTAAAAGATAAACTCACCCGTGACCCAGTACTGTACGCTCCTGATTATACTAAGGAGTTTATTATTCAAAGTGACGCCTCAGATAAGGGGATAGGTATTATCATGGCTCAAAGGCAAGGAGATGAAGAACATCCAATTCTGTACTTAAGTCGAAAATTTACTAAGGCAGAGAAAAACTATAGCACCACCGAAAAGGAATGTGCTGGGATCATTTTCGCAGTGAAAAAGTTAAAACATTACCTGGATGGTCAAAAATTTACCATAGAAACTGATCACAACCCATTAATATGGTTAAAGAGAAATGCGGGAAACAATCCCAGATTAATGCGGTGGGCGTTAACCTTGCAGCCCTTTAACTATGAAATCCGACACAGACCAGGAAAAGACATTCCTCATGTGGACTGTTTGAGTCGGGTGGATTAAAAGTTATCTGTAAGAAATTTTGTATATAGTTTATTATTATTAGTATTGTTTTATTATGTTAATTAATTTGTAATTTGAAACTTGTAACTTTAGTGTAAATTTAAGTATTGTTTAGTCAGGAAGATTAGCCTCTCTAGAATTGCTTTGATGCACCCTAACCTAATTTGATTGCAGAGATTTTCTGGAGTTTCAACCCCAGAAAACCATCTTAAGGGGGGGGGGGAGTTGTGGCATACAGCCCCCCTTCCAATTAATTAAAGTTGGCCAGACCTTAATCTCTACACAGAGCAGGTGTGCTGATAATTACAATAGTTTGGCTCCAGACTGTCTCGAACTGTGACACTAAAGTACAAAGAAGCTGCCCTGATGGTACGCCCTGATGGTCGTGAGAACATTGGAGTTTCCGAGGAATTTCTTCGGCCCGACGGAAAGGCGCCCGCCCGCTCAGCGAATGAGAGAGGAGCGCGGGTTGCCATCGAGAGAACGAGTTTTCCCAGGAGCAGCTCTGAAAGCAGAGAGTCGGGGATTCGTATCTTGTCTTCGGCCAGTGAAGGTCGGAGGGTCTTCTCTTGTCCCGTTTACCAGGAGAGGTAACGAGACTTAGTGATTTTTTTTTTTTGTGTTCCTCTAGGAGCAGAGAACACAGGTCAACTCATTTTCTGTCACCGGCGAAAGTGTGCAGGTCAGCTAGCAAAAGACTTTTTACTGTAAATTATAATAGGACTGGACTATATCTGTTCTGTACCTGGAACGGTGCAAGTATTGTTTTCCAACATCAATATTGAAACTAACGGTTGTACATAGAATATTTTTTTTAAATTTTAATTAAATTAATTTTCTTATCAACCTCTGCTGTGACGGGATTTTCTTCTTCGCTACCAGAACCCTCGCCCGAAATTCCAAAACGCCACAGCCACACTGTTTTGTTAAATAAATCCTTGTCGAATCATGCTATTATTCAGTCTAAGAACATGATTCGACAATGATTTATTTAACAAAACAGTATTAACTCTACTTTTTTCAATAATTTTTGCTAGTGTTCGGACACTTTTGTTACCGACTGTATATATCTTACACTATTAAGTGAGCAATATTTGTATATTTCACTGTTCTCGATAACGGTAGCTCGGACAGTCACGAGATTTAACACAAAGGTGCCCCCGAAGGGTCATTGTGCACATCGAAGTCAGATTTTCGAATTTTTGATTAGTTTTTCCTTAATTAATTAAAATGTGAAAATAATAACCTGCTAATTTCTGATAAATAAGCCATTTAAATTTTAACGTTTTATCCATAATTTAATTGTTGCCAATTTTTTTTCTTCGACAAAATAATAATAATAATAAAATAAAAAAAAAACGTACATTTATTTAAAATGAGGAAAATAAATCAGAAAGATTAGAAAATAAATTAGAAATATCAGTCGCATCGTTACAAATAAGATACCAAATGCAGAGCTGCCAACATTTTTAACTTTTAAATCAAAATTGACACCAGTATTTTTAAAAGGAACATGTTATATATAATTTCGACGATTAATATCGAAGAAATTAGCTATAAAAATTTTCCGGTTTGAAGTCTCCCTTGAAAAACGGGAGACTTGGCATCTACGCAAATGAAAGGGAAAAATTTTGTAAATCCGATGCATTAAACAGCTTATCAATCGGAAGATTAGTTTTTTCTTAATTAATTAAAATGTGAAAATAATAACCTTCTAATTTCTGATGAATAAGCCATTTAAATTTTAAAATTTTATCCATAATTTAATTGTTGCCAATTTTTTTTTCGACAAAATAATAATAATAATAATAATAATAATAATAATAATAAACGTACATTTATTTAAAATGAAGAAAATAAATCAGAAAGATTAGAAAATAAATTAGAAATATCAGTCGCATCGTTACAAATAAGATAGCAAATGAAAGGGAAAATTTTTGTAAATCCGATGCATTAAACAGCTTATCAATCGGACAATTAGATTTTTTAAAATTAACTAAAGTATGAATTTTAGGTGGCAACAGCAGAAGATTGTATGGAAACCGTTAGGAGAAAAAAAATGAAAAATCTGCTTTACATTAAGGACATTAAGTCACATGATTTTTAAGTGGGATTAAAAATTGCAGTTTCCAAATTCTTTTAAATTTTCTCTCACAACACAAAAATATAATATACAGCCTGTCCCCACAAGACCAACTTGCAATTCAAATTTCATCAATTATTTTGGTTAATAAACAAAAGTTATTATTATTTTTTTTTTCAAACTAAGTTTTATTCTAGCTTCGAAAAGATTTATGTGATCATAGGTATAATAATATATATAGATCTATCATCCCCATATTATCGTGCAAAGATTTTTGATGCCGAAAAAAAAGCTTTGAAATCAGCCATTAAGTGGTATTGAAGGAAAAAAGGAAAAAAAGAAGAATGAATTTGAAACTATATCTGGAGCTTTTCATTCACCTTTAGTAAATAAATTATTCATGAATTTTATTTGCTAAAACATTCGTGTGTATTCCCGTGTGTATTCACTCGGGGAAAGACTGCAATTTTTTGGTAAAATCGCCGTCTTTTCCCGAGTGAAGAGGAATCACTTTTGTCTCCCCAATGATCAATCTATATATTATTACTATATCTATGTATGTGATACGATACATTAATAATTTGGGTTTTAAAAGTTTTTTTAAATAGATTATTTAAACTCTATGAACCATATTTTTATTTTATCAGTTTCATTAACAGATCTTGCTGGGCGATTTTTTAAATTTTGGTGTTGAAGTACACCGAACGTTTTTCGAGAAGAAGTTTAATATAGCAACAGCCATTTTAATCTAAGTAGCGCATCAAATATATAAAAACATAAAGGATTTATTTTTACACAAAATTTACAGAAAAATGCAGATTTAAAGATAGGAAATTTATTTCAACAAGCACTATTTTAAACCTAAAGACCATGAAAAATATAAGCAGAATATGAAGGATTCTTATGTATAAACAAAAAAAGAGGCTGATAAAATTATTAGAAAAATAGTCTTCGCCTTTTCATACAAAAAAAAAAAAAAAAAAAAAAAATCCATCGCTAATATGGCGACAAAAATTCAAAAGCCGCCAATGGAGCGACATAATAAAGTTGTGTAACACGATAATGTTTACCTATTTATTTATTTTTTTATATAATAATCACTATGTTAATTTATCATACAAACAAATGAGCCTCTGTGTGTTACTGCACTTGCACGCTGTCGAACAGAAATATTTGAAAAATTCAAATTAATATTTAAATAAATAAATAAAAATATGTTTAATGGGAAATATATATAACCATAAAAAGATTAGTTGTCTAAAATACGGCAGAAATAGCGCTCATAGCATATTGTTACAAGGGATTAAGTCTTATTGTTACAATGGATTAAGTCTAAAATGCTGACAAAAATTCAAATCCGCCAAAGAGAACTATATTAAGGCTGTACTATGAGGTTTACAACCCATGAATTATATATAAACACAAAATATTAATTGTCTCATGCGACAGACGTAGCCGGTCACAGCATATTGTAATATTTGGCGTGAAATTGCTGTCATTTTATGGTTGATTGGATAAACAAAATAAACATATGAAATAACGTAAAGGCAAATATTATGTTGTCTAAACCCAGTTACATTTGAGTCCAGTCCGAGTTACATGTGAACAACACGTATAGTGTTGTTCACATGTAACTGGGATTTAAATATAAAAGGGAAATTCCAATTTTTTCGATACTATCTATTTCGAAACTGTTATATAATAAGCACCTAAATGGAAGCTCATTGGTAAACTATTGTCGCAGGTAATAGGGACAAGCGCCCGAGTTGCAGTGGATGACCAAATCGCTGCCGAATGCAGCAGGGACCTGGAGCGAGTTTTTGAACAATTTCAGCAATTTGTTTTATTTTATTTTTATAAAGCTATATAGAAAAGAGTTTCCTTTAAATTTAGTGGCCAGCGAAGCGGGCAAAGCCTGCTAGTACATATATATATATATATACATACATACAGGATGGTTATAATTACACTTCCCCTATAAACAGCATCCTGCAGCACAAATGGGTCAACGGAATGCAACGAAATTTGGTATATAGACTATACACGAGATGCGCTCGTGGAATTAAAAAAAAAAAAAAAAAAAATAGTTTTATTATGTCTACCAGAGGCACCTTTTTCGGAAAAACATTAAATTTAACACAATAAACGACCAAAACGGAATGCAGAAACAATATTAACAACCCAGAACAAGAATTATGAGTAATAAAATGTAAAACCGGGAAAAGCTGTCAGTTCTAGGAAAAAAGTCGAGATTTGCATGCTTGCGAAGAAGAGGAAGCTTTATGCAAAACAGTTATTATAACAGTTAACATATTACAGTTAAAACAGTTAACATATTAACAGTTGAAACAGCTAACATATTACTTAATGCGGTTCGATGACAAGGCGATCAGAAACTAGTCAATAAATGTTAATATTGTTTCTGTGTTCCGTTTTGATCGTTTATTGTGTTAAATTTAATGTTTTTGCGGAAAAGGCGCCCTCTGGTGGACATTTGGTTTTTTTTTTTCGAAATTCTGTGAACTCATCTCATGTATTGTCTATATACCAAATTTCGTTGCATTCTTTTCTCCCGTTTGCGCTGTAAGATGTTGTCTATAGGGGAAGTTTAATTATATTTATAACCCACCCTCTACATAAGTCGCTCTTTTGACGATGTGTGTAAACTCATTTTTTTTTTTTTTTTTTTTTTTTCCAACTGAGTAAAAATAATGCCTGGACGGGGGGTCGAACCCCGGATCTTTGACTTACAAGGTCAAGGCTCTACCAATTGAGCTATCCAGGCCGACAACCGGTGGGCATTACTCACTCAGACGACCTTTAGGCAGAGCAACTGGTCTATCATGTAGGTAGCTCGACAGAATAAGCCGCAAGTAATGGAAAACACCATTAAACAACATATTTTCACTCAGCTGGAAAAATATTGTTTAATGGTGTTTTCCATTACCTGCGGCTTATTCTGTCGAGCTATCTACATGATAGGCCAGTTGCTCTGAGTGAGTAATGCCCACCGGTTGTCGGCCTGCATAGCTCAATTGGTAGAGCCTTGACCTTGTAAGTCAAAGATCCGGGGTTCGACTCCCGGTCCAGGCATTACTTTCACTCAGTTGGAAAAATAAATTTTCAATAAATATGATTTTCCTACCAATCTGTTGATTGTGTGATATTAATAAATGTATTTAAACTCATTTTTGAACTAAATTTTATAAGCTTGACAGATATTCTGAAAGAGTATGCCTATTCATTTTTATTCATTTATTTATTTTTAATCACTGAGCAAGTGTCACTGCTATTTTGTGCTCTTACAACAAATATTATAAGTTGAATCTAAGATTTTATTAGTATACTTAATTTTTCTGTCTAAATTCTGTACTTATTAATTCGAACAAAAAATTCCTTCCAGAAAATAAGAAAGAACAAAATGTGATAACAACAGCTTGCTTAATTCGAAAATTAAAATAGGAAATCAAATGTTTTGAGGTTATGATTCGATCTCAAAAGTTCTTTAGCGAGAAAGTTGCCGATCGAAATGTTTTTAAACTTTTAACAAGAAAGGAGAGTCGAAAAAAATATATCACCGTTTTCTAAGATTTACGACCAGAAGGCGTTTTGATTACTCCATTAAAAACAGCTTCTCTACAAAGCCTAATCACCCACGAAATAATCGATCAGGAAAAAGCTACTGGCGCTGATAAAAAAAAAAAAAAATAGTAGCAATGCCGTGAACATTTTTAATTTGTACTCCGAGAAAGCACGTAAAATGTTCGAAATTTTCAAATAGATTTATGCAAAACTGAAAATCTAGGAAAAGATATACTTATAGAACAATAAATAATATGGTGTGTCACTCACACGACTTTCTCTTACCCTGAAATTTAATTCTAAAAGTACAGATTGGATATTAAGGGTTAAAATAACGAGTACTACTATGCAAACCTATGTTAAAACAATTCAAATTAGGCTTCGGAGCAGCTTTATTTGACAAATAATTCTATGTGAGGGGGCTACAGCCCCCCCCCCCCCACCTATAACCCCCATTTCATTATTGAATCTACATTTATACATACTTCAAATCTGTTATTAAGTTCAAAAGTTTATTTAAAATTTTTTAGACAACTTTCACACACATCATTCCTTTAAACTTCTCAATCTTGAACAAACTTCTCTAGTAACAAAAAACTTTTCTAGTAACGCATTAACTTTAAAATACATCATTTGGATCTCCTGAAATTATTTGCTTTTTATTTACTCTAACCGACGCAGTCAAAGATCAAACTATAAAACTTGACTTCGCTATTCAGGAAGCCTTAAAACGTGTAAATATACAAAAAACAAGTGATGAATATTTATCTTAAAAAAAAAAAAACATTTACCATATTACCAGGAATTAATTTCAATTCCTGAGCAGCTTTCCTGGACATGGTAAAATCTTATATGGTATAGTATATTATAGTAAAGCACTTCCATTAACAAATAAAAAAGAATGTTATGGCTTAAATTTTGGCAGCCCTGTCTATCTTCTGAAAGTTATGTACAGATCACACGGTGCACGTAAATATAATCCTATATTAATAATACACGGTTCAGCCTGAAATACACTTCCATGAATTTTCAAGTATTGTCGCATTATAATCTAGTTCTTTTGTGTAGCCCTGTAAACGAACAGTGAACGATTTCTGTGCCATATTCTACATAAAACATGTTTTTACGCATATAATATATATATATATTCGTTTCATTTGGTTTAGTGCAGTCTATAGATGTTAAACTCTATTACCTGCAATTTCCCCTATAGACGCAGTGTATTTCAATTCTCTTGGGTGTCCCTGTACACGAATCATTTGTTTGATCTCAACGAAAATCTTAGTGTAGCATCCCTATATGATACACATTTAGAATACCAATTTTGAACTTTCTGCTATAATTTGTTATTGAGATATGCTGATAACAGACAGATACACACGCACGCACGCACACGCACACCCACCCACCCACACACACACACACACACACACACACACACAGAGAGAGAGAGAGAGAGAGAGAGAGACGCAGACCAACCGCTAAGAACATAATTTTCGGGATTCAGAGGACCTCAAACATGTAAATATAACAAAAACTGACTTTCGAAAATTTGACCCAAAAAACAACACTTTCTCTACCGTATGGTAAGAGAAAGTAAAAAGAAAAGTGATTAATCCAATAGGTTTCATGCCAGAAAAGATTTGTCTTTTTCTCCAGGAAAATAAGACACGGACACTGAGAAAAAATATATACCGCCTTTCTCTAGAATGAATAAATGGCCATTTTCTAAATCCCTTAACTAGAAATATAGATTTCTGAGCTATGCACGTAAGGCCCGCCAATAAACTGAATAGACGGAATTATCGAGAATTTCTAGTGTACACATTTCTAGATGGTGAAACAATATTCTGAATACTCTTAAATATTCTGAATCATTTATATTGCGAAAAATTCTCGCTTGATTTTCTAGAATTCGTTAATAAACCAAGATTATAGTTGCAGAAACCCGCCTCTTGTAGTCTCATTTATTTGCAGCGATTTTTAAATAACGTTGGCCTCGAAAATATAGGCAAACGCTCTAGAATTCTAATAGGGGCTTCTAGAACTCTCTTTCCAAGGAGACTAGAATTTATAAGGATGACATGGAACTATTTTTTCTAGAGCCACAATTTAGATTCTAGATGTCAGTTACAGAATTTTTTCTCAGTGTAACTTTTTAAAACTGATATTTTGTGGCCATCACAAGACTTTTTTCTATATTATTCTATATATCAGCTCCACTTACTGTGTAACATTTACAAAAGTTTAATCACAGCACCTTACAATAAATCCTTTACATGTGAAGTTTGATGCAATTTTAATCAACAGATGTTGAGATGTAAAAATTTGGAAAGTTACAGAATGTAAGTTGTATAATTTCAGCGCCACCAGTCGGCCAATATACACCTAAATTAATGATTGTATCACATATTAAGTTTGGTGCATGTAAATACCACAGAATTTGAGATTTAGCCTTCCTATTAACAAGTTAAATTTCACGACAGAAGTTCCACCTGACGGCCGATATGTACGTAAATTTAACCAACAAAGTCTTTTATAATGGCCCTCTTATATATCAAGTTTTGCACAACTATACGCAATAGAATCTGAGATATAGCCTTATCGTGCACAGGGAAAATTGCAGCCCAACAGCTTTTTTGTTTCCTTACATAGAATCTGAGATACAGCGTCATGAGAGGTATCAATGTTTGCAGAATACACTGTTGCGCCTGCGCACACTGTAACGGTATTGTAGAGATCCCTCCTTCCAAAGCTTCCTAGATCTACTAGTGGATCTAGGAAGCTTTGCTCCTTCCCAACTCAATTTAGTAGGGTAGGTTGGGGTAATTGTAAACACTTTGATCACTTCTGAATATGATCATTCATACAAACTAAACTAATAACTTTTAGTTTAAAAAAATGACAAAAACTTAATTTTTGAACATTTACCTAAGCTTTAAGCATTTTACTTTGCATTAAAGTTTTTATTTAAATTTATAAGGGCCTGCTTACAATTACCCCATAGTGTTTACATTTCCCCCATATAGTATGGGGTAATTGTAAACAGATATATTTCCATAATGTAATGCATAATAACATGAAATGCAATACTTTAAAAAAGTTTTTTAATGTTTATGTTTGTAATAATTATTTTTTTTATTAGTACATCATATCTTAAATAAATAACAAAACAAATTTTAGATGATAATAAACCTAAAGCATTTTATTTAACATTTGCTGAAGTACAAACATATTGTTTTACTAGATTTTCATTTTTCTTTTACACTCACAAAACCAGGAAATGTATGCACAAGTTTCCTTTCATTATACTTAATACAGGGTGCTGACAAAATAGCTTTTCTGGATGATAAATTTATGAGAAAAAAAATGTCATTTTCTACAACGTGATTGTACATTCTTCTTGTGCTATGGTATTTATAACACTGACATACTTGTAGTTAATCTTATTTTTATCTATTAATATATAACTTCCAGGAATTAAATGCTGCAATTTGGGTTTTGAATATTGGACTTCCGCAGAATTTTCTTTTATTTCTTCAACACTATCAATCACTTTTTGTTGTATCATCATTAGTTTTCTTTCTTTTTGATTTTCTATCATTTACATTCTTTTTCCTTCTTTTTGAAGTTTTCTTTTTTTCACATTCCTTTAGACGTTCTAAAACACTTGTAGAATTCAGTACTCCCCCATAGTTCATTTGCTTAATTCTGCACGTTGCTGTCTTCTCTTTTACTGCTACTGCATATTCAACAATGGTTTTGGGGGATAAAATACTTTTTGTGGAGAAGGATTGTCCTCTCACAGCTTTGATTAAATCATCAGAGCTGTAGCTAATAGTTTTTTTCTTAATTTCTGTTATATATATATATATATATATATATATATATATCTGAATTAGAGAAAAAAAATAGAATAGTAGAGAGAAAAAAAGCCTACTTATAACATAGAATAGATAAGGCCTAATTACTAAGGTAAATTATAAAATGGAATGAAATATAACATTCATATTAAAATATAATACAATTTAGTATTAAAATAAAAACATAAGATGCATTCATACTAAGTTGTGTTACTAAGGTATTGATGTTTACAATTACCCCAATGCAAGATTTTTCTGGGGTAATTGTAAACAAGCAATAACTAAAATTTAGTCATGAATTTCAAAGGAAAATCATTATAATAAACTAAATTAAAATGTTTAAAACTATTTTTAAAGAAAATGAATTAATATTTCAACTTTTCGTATGATTTAGAGTATTTTTAATCAATCCTTGCAATTCTGTTTTTCACTTTTTCACAAACCAAAACAAAACTGCATAAACAAAATGGTGCTTAACAAAAAAAGTGATTTATTAACAATGAACATCTATTGGTCCTTGAAGGTATGAAGATGTGCTGGCATCTGCATTCTGAAATTTGAACTAATAAAAAAAATAAGGGGTGCGTTTACAATTACCCCATGTTTACAATTACCCCAACCTACCCTATGTGTGCCTGCGCATGGGAGGCTGGAATGTAGCCACACTCCCATTTTTTAAGTCTTCAATAAATGTTGTGACGTCAAAATCATCGCTAGTTTCAATTTATTTATATAGTCCTCTGATTCTTATTCAGTTTAAATGAGTTCTTATATAGATTTTAACCCTCTGAGCTATCATTTAATGTGGCATAAAATATTTAACTACGTTTATTTCACTAGCTTTTAATTCCTGCATGTGACTTAACTGTTCATATTAGTTTAAAAAGTTTACATATAATTCAGACATGGTTGGATTTCTACTTAATTGTCTGTATTCCAACAAGGTTGAAAAGTGTTAATGACTTCGGTTTATTTGTCTCTCTGTCCGTCTGTCTGTTCGCACTCTAACTCCCGTAAATATTCATAGAATTTCTTGAAACGGATGTGTGTTATTCAAGTTCACTGTCGGATGTTCACTATTGAAAATGGAGTGAACACCTTTATTGGTTTGTGTAGAGGGACACCCGAAAGTGTTCCAAAGCATTGTGTCCTATGAGAGGTATTTCTATAAACCATATTTCAATACCGTTAACATACACAAATCTTAATGAAATTGTAATATGTTATTCAAGTCCACTATCGGATGTTACTCATTGAAAATGGAGTAAATACCGTCGCTGGTTTGTATACAGACACCCGAAAGTATACCTAAGCATTGCGTTCTATGAGAGGTATTTCTATAAACCAAATTTCAGGAACTTTATTATGCACAAATCTTAAAAAAATTAAAATATATTATTCATATGCACAAAGAAATACTTTCCATTGAATGCAGTATCTATGATTAGCATTAGATTTGCAGGGCCACACAAAAATATTCAGTTACATTTATGGGTATTATTGGAAATTTGCTGGAATTGCATTTTCGTTTATATTAATCATTTCTATCACTTTCTAAATGTTAACACTTTCCAATAAGGTTGAAAAGTGTTATTGACTTCGGTTTGTCTGTCTGTCTGTTTATTCGCGCTCTAACTCCCGTAAATATTCATTGAATTTCTTCAAATTTATATATGTTATTCAAGTTCCCTATCGAATGTTCGCTATTGAAAACGCAGTGAATTTCTCTACTGGCTTGTGTACAGGGACACCCAAAAGTATTCCAAAGCATTGTGTTCTATGAGATGTATTTTTATGAACTGTATTTTAATTTCTTTATTTTAAACAAATTTCAAGGAAATTAAAATATGTTATTCAAGTTCACTATCAGATGTTTGCTATAGAAAATGGAGTAAATACCAGCACTGGTTTGTGTACAGGGACACCCGAAAGTATTACAAAGTATTCGTTCTATGAGAGGTATTTCTATAAGCCAAATTTTAATAACATTACTTTGAACAAATCTTTATAAAACTGAAATATTTTATTTATATGCACAAAGGAATGCTTTCTACAGAATGTAGTATGATCAGCATAAGATTTACAGGGCCACACAAAAATATTCAGTTACATTGAAGGCTTTTATTGAAAATTTGCTGAAATTGAATTTTCGTTTGCATTAGGCGATTTAACACTTTTTAACATTTTTTAAGCGTGCACTCAAAAAAATGCCAATACATTATATTTTAGGACAGACATTTTTATAATTACATTTGAAGAACTTTCTATTATAAAAATCATACAGAAATTTATTGTTAATATGCTAAAACAAAATTTTGCATAGACTATGATATTGTTAACCTTCAGATTTACAGGGATATTCGGCTACATTAAAAGCTGTAATTGGAATATAAGGGCTATGTTTTCTCTTGTGTTAAGCATTTTTAACACTTTCTAACAATGTTCAAGAATGATTAAGAATTCAATTTGTCTATCTGTATGCCTTTCAGAACTATTGTCTGGCCGTTGTGTGATTTTGTAGGCAAAGAGCATTGAAAATTATATGATACAACAATTACGTATATTTGGAAAGTGTTAATAATCAATGTGCACACATGATTTTTTGGTCTTATTTTATCTAAAAGCATAGTTTAAAATACTTTGAATATATTTTGATAAAAAAAAAGAAATAGAAATAGAGTAAAATTCAAACTCATTTATAAATGAATCATATAAGTTCATATAACTCAATATAACACATATATAAACTCATCTTCTAATTTCGCAATGATTTTTTTTTTTTTTTAATATTATAGAATTAGACATTTCTATGATATATTTGATATTTCTAATTATGGTAAGAAAAACATTCATCATCACCTAAATCTCTTATAAAAAATCGAGTACATTTTATCCTTCGTTATTTTAAGATATAGGTGGAAACGTTTTAAAATTTGAAATTGTAGGAGATTTTTCAAATTAAAATAATAATGATAGTAATAATACACTTTTGGTACTTTTCCATTTCGTCGGCGCAAACCTCGCCAAGCAAACTTTATTGGCAACAGCAATAGATCAATGGATTAAGAGTTACTTTGTAACTTGGTTTTTTTATTTTATTTTATTTATTTATTTATTTCCAAATGTAAAGTTAATTTATATCCGTTATTATGGATTTGACAAAATAAATTTTATATTTGTTAAGGGACAACACTCTTAAAAGAGAAGCAGAATTGCAGAAAATTTACTTCTTAAAAAAAAAAAAAATTATAATAATAATAAAATGAAGTAAACGGTCGTGTTTCCTTGATTTTCTTCGTATTAATACACGAAATGGTTTGAAGCAATCATAGGTGCTTAATGATTGGCGTCGATCTTTCATTTGTTGTATCATTTTTGGCGAATTTATCGCCTGCGTCGGCGAAATGGAAAAGTACCAACTTTATTTATTTATTTATTTTATTGTTATTATTATTATTTTTTTTCAGATATTTTCGAATGTGTAAAATTACTACCTAGCTGTGAATTAGAGATAGAAATATATAGAGAGTATTATATACTGCCTTAAATTAACTAAAAAAAAACCTGAATAGTATAGGCATTAGAAATAATAAGTACTAGGCCTTCTTCTTCTTTTTTTTTTTTTTTTTACAAGCAATTATACCGAAAAATTCATTACCAAATTGTGTCAAAAATATAAAAAACGTCGCAAAAGGGGTCCTATACTAAAGCTGTAAAGCAAAACGATCTAGATATTACAAATTTCTGTCTATTCTAAAAAAAAAAAAAAAAAATAAATAAATAAAATAAAATAAATAAATAAATAAATGCTGATTTTTAACATAATATTTTATTTAAAAAAAAACTAGTATATTGTGGCCACCACATGACTTTCTTCTATATTCTCCTATACAAATTCACTTGGTAAAAATAATTTATTAAAATTATTATTTAAAAAATTTATCTTCCGTGATAATGCAGACGATTTCCATATTAGAGAAGTAGTATAACACCAAATATTAAAAAAAAAAAAAAAAAAAAAAAAAAAAAATCAATTTTATTCCCAATATTACATAAAATGAATAAATAAATAAAGTTTTTGTTAAAAATGAAAAAATCCATAACTTTATTTTAAATTATCGCAGATCAATGTTTCAACCATTCGTTTTAAAGGTACTGGCGAGCTCTTTAGAAAGATACCCATCATGAAAATTTACTCCCCCCCCCCGAGCGGGACCCCCTTCCCAGAGGGGAGGTAAGGCTCCTACATACACAATTTTTTTCCTAGTTGACTATCTATATTACAAATAATTATTCTAAATTTCATAATGACTATTAAAGAATAATTCTCTTTAAGCACATTTATACAAATTTTTGTCCTAAACCAGCATAGAAAAAGCGGGATGGCAACGCAAGCTGGACAGTTTTTACCTAAAGTTTATAGGCACTAATTTATATCAATGTGTAACTACATACCAATTTGTTTGAAATTCTGTGCAGTAGTACTTGAGTTACAGTCGCCACAAAATTTTGTCACACACACACATACAGACAGATATTTTCTAAAAATGGTAAAATCGTGTTTTACAGCTCTCAAAACGTGTAAATGCATCAAAAACTCAAGGTCGAAAATTTTTACGAATCCAATACTTCTTTTATTGAATATAGAAGAAAGTAATAAATAAATAATAATGTAGTATTAGATGTTATGTATTTCAATTTCACATTGAATTTGGGTATTTTTATAACATTTTTCTGCTTTTGTCTTTTCTTATGCACTATTAATATTCCTATTCGAGGGTTGGTGAGCGGAGCGAGCAGGAAGCAGAGCCCCCTAGTTAAAAAAAAAAAAAAAAAAAAAAAATAGTTTCTATTTTGATTGGAATGTAATTATAAACAGAGGTTTAAAATAATTTATTTAAAATCCCCTTTTCTTTTAAATTTAAAAAACAACTATACTTATTTGTTGTTGTCGTTGGTGGTGGTGGTGGTGAAATAGGTAGATAAGCCTGTTTCTTCATTATAAAAGGAAACGTCACTTTAAATTCGGATATATCTGAAGTTCCAAAATTTTTGCTGAAGGAAAAATTGTAAATTTTCTAAGAAATTTTTTGAAAATGAACAACGCCGACGCACAAATTATTGACTATCTGATGATGGAAATGTGGTGGGGGAAAAAAAGGGGTGTCAGCGTGACTTAGAAACAACTTAAATTAAAAACAAATAATTAGAGGCAATTCAAAAGATGTGTTTTGAAATCCATATACGAGGTTGCTGCCTGAAAAGTTTGATCAAAATTGAGAAGTTTGAAGGAGTGAACTTATAAATTCAATAGCAGCCTTGAATTCTATATAAATGTAGGCACTATATTCAAAGTGGGGGGGGGGGGTGAAGGGTAGGTAGCTCCCCTCACACAGAATTATTTGTGAAATAAAATTGAATTCTTTTAAACGTAATTTTATAAACAGTACTTGTTATATTATTTTTTAGTATTCAATCTGTCTTTAATGTATTACTCAAGAATAATAGCTTCAGAATAAATCATTGATGAAGAAGTATCACACAGCATAGATTTCCAAAAAGATATAGATTAAATTTTAATTTGTTTTCAAACTCTTGAAAACAATCTGGTGTGCAACTCACATTACTTTTATTTGCTGGAAATAGTTTTATTTGGCTTATATTTCTGTGTAAGGGAACTATCCCTCACGTCTGATCCCACCGTTTGAATTTGGTATTTATACTCGTGAAACATTTAAGGCTATTGTTATATTTCAAATTATTCAGAGAAACTTTATCACACCATCCTTTGAAACTTACTGATCTTAATAAAATTTTTAAAGAGGATTCCTCATGTGATTTTTAAAATACCAAATCTGAACATCCTTCATTTATTACTTTCTTCTATATGTAATATAGAGAAAGTATTGGATTCACGAAAATTTTTGACCTCTGTTTTTTGATGGATTTACATGTTTTGGGATGTCCAGAACATGAATTAATAGTTTTTAGAAAATGTCTGTCCGTCTGTCTGTCTGTATCACGATTTTTATGGACATTGTAGCTCACGAACCATTGAATGAAATTTAACCAAACTTGGTATTTAGTTGCACCCTGACATAAACTGGTGCTGATTACATTTGGGAATCAATCGCTCAACAGGTGGCGCTGTGATCGCATTTTTTCTAAATTTTTAACATGGCAGTATAGGACAAAATTTCATATAAATGTACATAATGAGAGTTATTTTAAACTCGTGATTGTAAAATTAATATGAATTATTGATAATAGTAGTAGTTAACTAGGAAGAAAATTTTATGCATGTGGGGGGGGGGGGGGGCGGGGGTTAAATTTTCAAAATGGGTATCTTTCGAAAGGTCTCGTCAATACCTTTAAAACGAATGGCTGAACTATAAATCTG
This sequence comes from Salticus scenicus, assembly GCA_963930645.1. Classification (NCBI taxonomy): domain Eukaryota; kingdom Metazoa; phylum Arthropoda; class Arachnida; order Araneae; family Salticidae; genus Salticus; species Salticus scenicus. Next base: position 630,956 of record CAWVNO010000753.1, read on the forward strand.
TGATAATTTAAAACAAAGTTAGGGATTTTTTTTACTTTTAACAAAAAAAAAATTTTTTTTTTTTTTTTAATATTGTTACTGAGTGAATTTGTATAGGAAAATATAGAAGAAAGTCTTGTGGTGGTCACAAAATACTAGTTTGTTATTAAGTTATGCTAATAACAGATTGAAAGACGAACGTTTAAAGACTTAATTTTTGCATTTAAAGGGCTTCAAAATGCATAATCACAGCAAAAATGCAGTATCGAAAATTGTATTCGAAAACAATATTCTGAACTATTTTATTACAGATTGAAAACAATAGCTTATAATTTACATGAATTGCTTATTAACATTTGTGAGTTAACTAGCCACGAAAAATTTTTCGACCTCGAATTTTTGTCTATTATGCAAGTTTTGCTTTTTATTATAGAATTCGTTTATTATAAAATATATTGCACCCCGGCAAGTAAAGTGATATAACTGAAAAAAATGGCAATTTTCAGTTTATATCATTATAATGTGTACAAAAAGTTTAGTGTAGCATCCCTATATGATACATATTTAGAATACCGAGTTTGGACTTTCTGCCTCGTTGTACACAAAATGTGTCACAACCCTGTTTCAAAAATTATTCATCTAAGAGGCAATTAAGTTAGTTTTATGTCAGAGCTAGTCAATTCTTTAATAACTTTAAGTTGATTTTTCTCAAAAACTGCTTTTTTAAGTTGTGTCACTTTTTTTGCTGGGGTGCAAAATGTTCTAACTTTATTATTAACATGGATATCTAGGTTGAGATTGAGTGAAACGCACTAGACATATTACGCAGTGGACAATAACCAACGGTCTGGATTCACCCCTATTAGGAGTGGTCCGGAAACATGCCATTCATTACAATTTTGATCCTCAGGTCTCTCTAGTTGTTATTTCCAGTTCCTCGTGTTTTATAAGGAGATTTCTCCTCTACAGTTGTAATCCTATTTTGTGCTATGCTATGTGTCCTCTTCTCGATGAAGACTTAAAAGCGGACGGTAACTCGAATATGTGTAAATTGTTAATTGTAATTTTAAAGTTTCCTTTTAAAATTTAATTTTTATTTACATTAAATGTTAAGGTAACATAAAAATTTTTTGTTTATAGAATTTTTTTTTTTTTTTTTTTTTTTTTTTGTGTGTGTGTGTGATAAGGAAAAAGTATCGGCACACAATTCTGCTTGAGGTATTATTTTCAAAGTTAATTTACGAGCTGTTTGTATTCCCACCAAAAAAAAAAAAAAAAAAAAAGGCTTTAACATATACAGTCGGTAACAAAAGTGTCCGAACACTAGCAAAAATTCCTATATAAAAAAAGTACACTTAATACAGTTTTGTTAAATAAATCCTTGTCGAATCACGTTCTTAGACTGACTAAGAACAGGATTCGACAAGGATTTATTTAACAAAACTGTATGAAGTGTACTTTTTTTACATAAGAATTTTTGCTAGTGTTCGGACGCTTTTGTTACCGACTGTATATACGTGTGTGTGCGTTGGGATATATTTTAAGGTCGACCAACATGTATGTATTTAGAGCGTTTAGATAGATCCCTCGTCTTCCTCTCTTTGCAACTCAGTCATAAACCATCACATCATCAAGTCGGTTATACTGAGAAAACTTTTTTTTTCTTCTTTTATCTGTGCTCACTCTTTTGATTATGCAAACAATGTCAGGTGTTCTACATTTTCATATGGTGGTAATCGGCTGTTTCAACAGACGTAGGCACATCTCAATTTTCGTAATGATGATGAGGATGATGGAGAAGCTGTAAACAATAAAAATAAACAAATAATTATTAAATAGTAATAAGTACAAAACTTTGAATAAACAACATAAAATGCAAGAACTCGCACAATTGTTTCTTGTGGAAAGAAAACACGACCCTTCGTCAGGCGAACGAAGTAAGCACGTGCGCTGCAATGCAAACAAAGCAGCACTGTGTTCATATTAGTGAGTTGATATTTTACTCTAAGACTTTTATAATCAAGAGTTTTGAAATGGAAATGTTTGATAAGGTATATCTTGTCGAAGTGATATTTAAATAAGACTATCAAAACCAGAGATTAAAGATGGATTTTACAACATTATGTGAGTAGCTGTGAATTCAACAGATGTTTTCTTATTTGAAAATAAACATTTTTCTGATGCCATGCTATCATTCAGAGTGGACTACGCCAAGAAAAGTTTTCAGTACTTCAAGGTATACATTATGTTTTTATTTAAATTAATATGTATATATATATATATATATTTCAGTTGTTTAATCACAATGTAATCGGTATTTCTAAATTTTAATATTGTGTTAATATGTTATTTTTATTATGTTCTTTCACACTATAAAATATGTGTTTTATATGGAGGGGGAAATATAAAAACTTCTATACAACAGAACTAACTGAAATACTTCTGAAATATCTAGTGGTATTTTGTGGATAAATTTGCTGCTTTCTTATAAAGTATAACAATTATGATTTGTCAAATCCCCCCCCCCCCCCAAAAAAAAAAAAAAAAAAAAAAAATTGTTTTTAAAGCGTTTTAATATAAAGGTGAAAGTTTGTCATTGTACCTGTCGGGGTTGTTAGATTTTATCAAAAATTGGTACACATATTAATCAGGATAGTCATATTTTTTAGCTCAATTGGTAATTATTTCAAAAGATATTAATTAAAAACGTTATTTTAACTTTAAAATCATTAAAAGAAAAAAATAAATATTGATGTCAAAAATAAATAAATAAATAAGTCCATTTCTTTTCATGCTAAAAAAAAAAAAAGAAAAAAGAAAAGAAATGGCGCAGAAATAAAAACTACACAAAAAATAAATACTAATAATAATAATCGTTTGATATTGTATAAAAGTGTAATTCTGTATGTGTGTTGTTATAGCTATCATATAAAGACAATTTAAGATATTTTATTCAATCACTTAACAGAGTGACACTGAGGGCAACGTGTCATTAGAATGTTTTCTGTATGATCTGTTGTACAGAAGGTAATATAAAGAGAAGAGACACAAAAAAAAAAAAATATATATATATATATATATATATATATCTTTATATATATATTTCTTTTGTGCGTGTGTATGTCACTGAACTCCTCCTAAACGGCTGGACTGAGTTTAATGAAATTTTTTGTGTGTCTTCAGGTGGATTCGAGAATGGTTTAGATTTACAAATGAAAGTTATAACTTAATTAGTTCTTTCTTAATTAATTTTTAACCAACTCTTTCAACAACTTTTCCACCTAGATAGCGTGAGTTGTCGTAAACACGATGTCAGAATTTATTTAATGTTGAAATGAAAAATGAATTTTTAACCGTAAGTGTTTAAAATATTTTTTCAACGTTAATATTGTTAAAATGTTAAAATTAGTTAAAATGGTATATTCTTTTAAAAAATTCGTCAATATCCGACGGAGTTATTTTATGTTAAAATGAAAAATGAATTTTTAGGCCATTATTATTTGTGCAGATGGAAAATGTACTAAAAGTTTTCCGAAAAATTTCACGATCACAAATGTTGACGGATATCCAATATATCGTCGAAGAAATCCCGATAATGGCGGACAATCTTATCATCTATGGCGGTCATCTATGTCAACAACATAGATATTGACATTGATAACCGTTAGGTGGTCCCATATTCGCCTCTGCTGAGCAAAACATTCAATGCTCATATTAATAGCAAGAAATTCAAACTTCTTCACACACCATAAATTTTAAATCAGCACAACCGGTTTCGAAAAGACGTAGCCTTTCTTCATCAGGTGCAAACACGTGCAACTGCCTTGGAGGCAAAAGCAAGACTGAAAGCAGGGCAAAATCCAGAGGGGGAGGAGCAACACAAAAAACCAATAGGAAGCAACATGCAGGACAGGACCAATCAGAGAGGAACACACGTACACACACACCACAAAATGAGGAGGGAGGAAAGGAGTAAACAATTATTATTATTATTATTATTATTATTATTATTATTTCAATAATATTAAACTAATAAGTAAATTTAATAAAATTTATCTATTAATTATTGTTATTTTTATTTAAATTAGAATTATTTTATTTTAACTAATATGATGTTATAAACATAATGAAGGAAATTATTTAATTGAATTAAACAAATTTTTCCAGGCTGTAGACAGCAAAGTGGAATCAGATTTTTCATTGACAATTTTATCACGATCAAGGTAAATAGCTAAATTTTCTATAAAGTCCAGTTCGAAACGCGTTTGGCATGAAAGATAATTTTGGCACTCTTAAAATTAAAACTATGATCAAATTCCCAACTGTGCTTCGCAATAGAAGATTTAGAAATTTCTTGATTAACAAAATACCGAGAATGTTCACGTAAACGACATTCAAGATTTCTTTTAGTTTGACCAATATAAGATAAATCACAGTTATTACAAGGGACATTATAGATACCCCATTTTTGAAGCTCAGGAACAGGGAATTTGGTTGAAGGGAATTGGAATTTATAAATAAAATCCAATAAATTCCAATACCCTTCAACCAAATCCCCTGTTCCTGAGCTTCAAAAATGGGGTATCTATAATGTCCTTTGTAATAACTGTGATTTATCTTATATTGGTCAAACTAAAAGAAATCTTGAATGTCGTTTACGTGAACATTCTCGGTATGTTGTTAATCAAGAAATTTCTAAATCTTCTATTGCGAAGCACATTGGGAATTTGATCATAGTTTTAATTTTAAGAGTGCCAAAATTATCTTTCATGCCAAACGCGTTTCCGAACTGGATTTTTTAGCAAATTTAGCTATTTACCTTAACCGTGATAAAATTGTCAATGAAAAATCTGATTGCACTTTGTTGTCTACAGCCTGGAAAAATTTGTTTAATTCAATTAAATAATTTCCTTCATTATGTTTATAACATCATATTAGTTATAATAAAATAATTCTAATTTAAATAAAAATAATAATAATTAATGGATAAATTTTATTAAATTTACTTATTAGTTTAATATTATTGAAAAAAAAAATAATAATAATTGTTTACTCCTTTCCTCCCTCCTCATTTTGTGGTGTGTGTGTACGTGTGTTCCTCTTTGATTGGTCCTGTCCTGCATGTTGCTTCCTATTGATTGTTTGTGTTGCTCCTCCCCCTCTGGATTTTGTCCTGATTTCAGTCTTGCTTTTGCCTCCAAGGCAGTTGCACGTGTTTGCACCTGATGAAGAAAGGCTACGTCCTTTCGAAACCGGTTGTGCTGATTTAAAATTTATGGTGTGTGAAGAAGTTTGAATTTCTTGCTATTGTCTGTACGCCAGTTTTTTTAATTTATTTTTGGTGCTCATATTAATGTTCAGTTCTGCAGTTCAGTGAAGAGCATCAAATACATTTGCAAGTATGTGAATAAAGGCAGTGATATGGCTGTATTTCGAGTTGAAAATACCAATGTGAATGCTCCTCCGGTGAATAACAACGATGAAATAACACTTTACCAAATTGGCCTGTACGTCAGCTCCAATGAAGCTGTTTGGCGTATCTTTGGTTTCCCAATTCATGAACGGGATCCAGCAGTTCTTCATTTAGCCGCCCATCTTGAAAATGGCCAGCGCGTATATTTCACGAGCGAGACAGCGATTGATCGTGCTATAAATCCATTTTAAAATCCGATAAAAAACTACACTCACCGAATTTTTTGAATTGTGTAATCGTGCGGATGCTTTTGGTGCTTTTCCACGGACATTACTCTATTCAGAAGTACCACGCTATTTCACATGGGCTCCAACAAAAAAATGGATGCCCCGCAAGCAAGGCACGCCGATTGATGCATGTCCCGGGTTATTCCAATCAAACACCTTGGGACGAGTATTTACAGTCAATCCAAGGCAGACTGAGTGCTTTTATCTTCGACTGTTACTGGTTAATGTCATCGGCCCTTTGTCATTTCAAGATTTACGTAAGGTGAATAGACAACAGTATCCAACGTATAAAGAAGCATGCCTTGCACTCGGCTTGCTGGAAGACGACAACCAGTGGGAGTGTATGCTTGCTGAAGTAGGACTGAACTGTACAGCAAAACAAATTCGTCTACTATTCGCTATAGTGTTGACTACATGTTTCCCGGCCCGAGCAGAGACATTATGGGATAATCACAAAGATTCAATGACTGATGATATATTGTATCAACATCGTTCACGGTGCAACGATCTAACGATAGTATTCAGTGACGCTACGTACAATGAAGCACTAATTGCTATTGAAGATCTTTGCATTATCATTGCCAACTTACCACTCAGTCATTTCGGTATGCATTCAACAAATCGAAATGCATCTGATTTAATAAGCACTGAATTGAATCGTGAACTACAATACAATACTGTAGAAATGGCAGTGATTGTTGCTCGCAATGTCCCACTAATGAATGAAGAACAAAGAACCATTTACGACCGCATCATGCTCGCAGTTTTGGCAGGACAAGGTGGATTCTTTTTTTTTTTTTTTTTTGGGGGGGGGGGTTGCACCAGGTGGAACTGGCAAAACATTCCTTATTTTGCTAATTCTCGCCGAAATACGATCAAATAATGGCATCGCATTGGCTGTTGCATCATCTGGCATTGCGGCAACTTTATTGGATGGAGGCAGAACAGCTCATTCATTATTTAAACTGCCACTAAATATTCAAAATAACCCAGACGCAGTGTGCAACATAAAAAAACAATCGTCCATGGCCACAGTGCTGAAATAGTGTAAAATTCTTATCTGGGATGAATGCACTATGGCACACAAACATTCGATTGAGGCGTCGAACAAGACATTGAAAGATATAAAAAACAACGACAAACTATTTGGCAGCACACTGTTACTCTTTTCAGGTAATTTCAGACAAACACTTCCCGTTATTCCGCGTTCAACATACGCTGATGAGATCAACGCGTGCTTAAAATCATCGTCATTGTGGCGTAATGTTGAAAAAGTAAAACTGAAAGTAAATTTGTGCGTTCAAAAGCTTCAAGATCCATCCGCTGAAACATTCTCAAAACAATTGTTAGATATCGGCGATGGAAAAGTTACTACAGATGAAACTGGATGCATAAAATTACCGACCGATTTCTGCACAATCATTGATTCTCAAGATGCTCTTATTGACCAGATATTTCCCAATGTACACAGACGATACACAAATCATGAGTGGCTGGCAGAAAGAGCAATTTTAGCAGCAAAAAATGTGGACGTCAACGAATTGAATCTCAAGATACAACATTTGTTACCAGGAGACTTGGTGTCATACAAATCTAATGATACAGTTTGCGATGCCACCGAAGCTGTAAATTATCCAACAAAGTTTTTAAACTCATTGGATTTACCAGGCATGCCACCGCATATTTTACAACTGAAGGTTGGATCTCCGGTTATTTTGCTTCGTAATTTGAACCCACAACGGTTGTGCAACGGCACGCGATTAGTCATAAAAAAATTAATGAAAAATGTTATCGAAGCCATCATTTTAAATGACAAATTCCGAGGTGAAAATATATTACTACTGCGAATCCCTATTATACCCACAGATGTGCCAATTCAATTTAAACGCCCTCAATTTCCAATTAGATTGGCATTTGCAATGACTATCAATAAGTCTCAGGGCCAAACGATGTCTGTCTGTGGCTTAGATTTGGGCACATCATGTTTTTCACACGGACAATTATACGTGGCTCTCGAGTGGGCAAACCATCCAGTTTGTTTGTATTGGCGAAAGATGGGATAACAAAAAATATTGTACACTCTGTTGCATTAAGGGATTGATATTGTTTATTAGTAATATTGTTATAAGTAGCGATATGTATATAATTTCAAAGAATCAATTTTAATAAATTAAAAAAATAAATGATTGGTGTTTTGTTACTTTTGTATTCTTTCGCCGTTCACAGCGCTCCATACATGTTCCACTTATATACCACATCCTTACACACTTACAATAAGTTAGTTATTTTTTTCTATCAAAATATTCTCTAGAAATAATTTATATGACAAAACAACGTTTGTCGGTCAGCTAGTATATATATATATATATTAAAGTTTCGTACAATATTTATAAGAAATTTCTTTCAGAATGAGGGAATTTTGACTTCAAAACAAGCAGGATAAAAATCATTGAATATGTATAATACATTTATTGAGGTATTTTACCCTAGTTTCCGTTGAGTTCGGAGCAAGGCCGTGACTATTTCGCCATCATTCGAGTATATTTTCGAACATTAGACTCTCAAACAATTGACAAATTTTTTAATTAAATTATTGCATAATTTTAAAGCAACGTACTGTACTCTTATTAATTTTTGAGAAAATATATAGTTTCGTTATTTTATTTTATTTATTTATATAAGGAGCGTCTCGTATAAGAATGAGACAACTTTGATATGTAATAATATTAAAACTACAAATCAAATTAAATTTAAACTTGCATTAGAATATTACTCAATAAGTTCTTTATCATTGTCCATACCTAAATAGCTGTGAAAACTCCTTTTAAGCGTAGTTTACGAATTTTTTTTCTAGCTCTTCGAATGCATGATTGTACCTCTTTTATTTTCTCTTACCCATAAGGTAGAGAAAATATTGTTTTAGGGTCAAATTTTCGAACGTCAGTTTTTGCTATATTTACATGTTCTGAGGTCCCCTGAATACGAAAATCCTGTTTTTAGCGAATGGTCTGTGTGTCTGTCTGTTATCAGAATATCTAAAGAACAAATAGTAGCAGAAATTCCAAACTCGGTATGCTAAATGTGCATCATTTAGGGATGCTACACTAAGCTTTTCGTTGAGATGAAGCAAATGGTTCGTGTACAGGGAAACTCAAAAGTATTCAAATACATTACGTCTATGGGGGAAATTGTTGGTAAGTAGAGTTTAACATCTATAGACTGCACTAAACAAAATGAAATGAATATATATATATTTTGTAATAGAGATAGTCAACTGGGAAAAAATTTGTGTATGCAAGAGCCTCGCCTCCTCCTACCCCTGGGGGGAAGTCCCCCTTCCAAGGGAATAAATTTTCATGATTGGTATCTTTCAAAAGAGCTCGCCAATACCTTTAAAACGAATAATTGAACCATCGATCTGCGATAATTTAAAATAAAGTAATCGATTTTTTTTTTTTCATTTTTAACCAAAAAAAAAAAAAAAAAAAAAAAATTTTTTTCAATATAATATTGAGAATAAATTCAACTTATCTTGGATAGCTAGTGTTATACTATTTCTCTAATATGGAAATCCTCTGCATTATCATGGAAGATAATTTTTTGAAATAATAATTTTAATAAATTATTTTTATTGAGTTAATTCGTATAGGAAAATATAGAAGAAACTCGTGTGGTGGCCACAACACATTAATTATTTGTTGTTAGTGGATGTGCTTTACTAATAACATTTTACCATTTCCAGGAAAGCTGTTCGGGAATTGAAATAGATTCCTCACAGAGATATCCTAAATAATGTATGTTTAAGCTAAATATTCTTTTTTTTTTTTTTTTTTTTTTTAAATATTTGCACGTTTTGAGGCTTCCTGATGGCCGTAGTCAAGTTTCTTAACGTTTGATCTTTGTCTGTGTGTGATCTTTGTCTCTTTGTCTCTTAGAATAACTTAAAAATGAATAATTATAGAAGATCCAAATTTTGTATTTTGAAGTTAATATAAGTTTGTTGCTGGAAAAGTTCGATCAAGATAGATAAGTTTCAATGAATGTTGCGTGTGAAAATTGTCTGTATAATTCTAAGTAAACTTTTAATTTTAATAACAGAATTAAATTCTATATAAATGTAGGTGCATTAATGAAACGGGGGAGTGAGAGGGCGGTAGCCCCTCACACAGAACTAATTATCATATAAAACTCTTCCGAAACCTAATTTGAATTGTTTAACATAGGTTTACCTAACAGTACTCGTTATCTTACCTCTTAATCTCCAAGCTGTATTTGTAGTACAGTAATCCCTTAACATTCGCGAGGGTTACGTTCCAGGAAAATCTCGCGAATGTCAAATCCGCGAATGTTAAGTCTATCTTCTTATAGTAAAAAGGGGGTTAGGTTCCATAAAATCTGAATTAAAACAGCAAAGTATATAATACAAAAAAGATATTTATTTTTATCGTGTGCAAAAAATAATTTATCTACACTTACTACACATAAATATATACATACATTATTTTATGAGTTATGTGAACAGAAATAGTTAGTAATTTTTGATTGTTAAAAGATCGTCGTTAAAAGATCGTCGAGCACTGATACTAATAGAGTGGACATTGCAATCCTTATAGTGTATTAAATTTTAGGGTAGGAGAAAGTCGTGTGAGTGACACACCAGATTATTTACTTCCTCTTATCCATAAGGTAGAGAAAGTATTGTTTCAGGGTAAATTTTCGAACGTAAGTTTTTGTTATATTTACACGTTTTGAGGTCCCCTGAATACGAACATCGTGTTTTTAGCGAATGGTCTGCGTGTCTGTCTGTCTGTGTGTCTGTTTGTGTGTGTGTTATCAGCATAGCTCAAAAACAAATAGTAGCAGAAAGTCCAAACTTTGTATTCTAAATGTGTAGGATACAGGGATGCTACACTAAGCTTTTCGTTGAGATGAAGCAAATAGTTCGTGTACAGGGACGCCCAAGAGAATTCAAATACATTACGTCTATGGGGGAAAGTGCTCATAAGTAGAGCTTAACATCTATACACTGCACTAAGCCAAATGAAACGAATATGTATTTTTTATATGCGTAAAAACATGTCTCATGTAGAATATGCTAAGGAAATCATTCACTATTCGTTTACAGGGCTATACAAAAGAACTAGATAAAAGTGCGACAATGGTTGCAAGTTGATGTACGTGTATTTCAGGTTGGGTCATGTATTATTACTATAGGATTATATTTAGGTGCACAATGTGGTCTGTATATAGTCTTCGAAAGATATACAGGGCTGCAAATACTTAAGAGATAACATTCTTTTTTGTTGTTAGTGGATGTGCTTTATTAATAATATTTTACCATTTCCAGGAAAGCTGTTCGGGAATTGAAATGAATTCCTCATAGAGATATGGTAAATAATGCATGTTTTTAAGCTAAATATTCATTGCTTGTTTTTTGTATATTTACACGTTTTGAGGTTTCCTGATTACCGTAGTCAAGTTTTTTAACGTTTGATCTTTGTCTGTGTCTCTTAGAGTGACTTAAAAACGAATAATTTTAGGAGATCCAAATGTTGTATTCTGAAGTTAATATAAGTTTGTTGCTGAGAAAGTTTGATCAAGATTGATAAGTTTCAAGGAATGTTGCGTGTGAAAGTTGTCTGAATAATTTTAAGTGAACTTTAATTTTAATAACAGATTAAAATTCTATATAAATAAAGGTGCAGTAATAGAACGGGGGATTGAGGGAGTTACCGCCCCCTCACACAGAATTACGATATAAAACTCTTCCAAAGCCTAATTTGAATTGTTTTAACATAGGTTTACATAACAGTACTCGTTATGTTACCTCTTAATTTCCAACATGTATTTCTAGTGTTAAATTTCAGTGTAAGAGGAAGTCGTGTCAGTAACACACCAGATTATTTTTATTTTTATTATTATTATTATTGATTTCAATAATTTAAGGTAAATTTTCTTTAACTAAGAAAAATTTTAGGATCCTTTTTTCAATATGAGTACTTGCTTTTAAAATTCCCAAAAATCTTTCAATAGCCCTTGCTTTGGACTAATTGGGAGCATTATCTAATTTAGACACAAATCCAATTTTCTCGGTGTTCAAATAGTCAACATCTTTCGTATAATGGCTGGTAGCCAGGTCCGGTCAGAATAAAATATCTTCATTTTGTTGATGTTGTCTCATGAAATGAATGAAAACCTTTTTAATAGGCTGACTTAAATAAACAGAACCATTTATTGTTTCCTGAAAAACTGATTTTGTTTTGTTAACCCACTGATTTTGTTTTGTTTCATAAAATTTCTACTCTTTTTTTTGGACTCCTTTTCCAAAACTTTGTTCATCATATTGTTTTAACATTCGATAAATTGTTTCTTGAAATATCTGACTATTTTTAAAATGTTTAAAGACAGGAATTTTGCTACGTTCAGAATTACGATTAAAAATTGCATAATTTATTTCTGAATAGCTTTCGTTAAATGATGTGCCATTATAGAATCGCTTCTAATATTAGACAAATATTAGAAGATATATATTGTTTTGTACGTATTTAGTTGCTGTTTTTATAGCAACCTGTATATTTTGCATATTTCTGCACATTAGCTCATGCGCCACGAAAGTAGTAATCTCACTCTTATCCGGGACGCTCCTTATAGATTATTTACTTTCTTCTACATAATATATAAGAAGAAAACATCGAATTCGTAAAAACTTCAGATTTCCACTTTCCGATGAATTTATATGGTTTGAGATGCTCCGAACACTATTCGTCCACTTTTGTTAGCTATAGATAAATAATAGTTATATATATAATATATATTATATATTTAATAATATGCATATGATCTGATGCATCTGATATATGCATCTAATATATAATATATATGCATCTGATATATATGCATATGATAATATGCATCATTTATAACCCCTGATTACCGCCTGCTAAAAGGAGAATGAAGAACAGACTTTTTCATTTACAGAAAGAGACCACCTTCCTGGTTAATTGCTTTCCAACTGAAAACAGCATGATTTTGCCAGTGCTTAAAATGGACAGTGAATCTGGTACCTGGCAGCAACTGAAGGCCAGAAAGATAACCATTCGGCTACAAGATGAGTCTGTCTAATTAAGCTTAATTAAGTCCGTTTGAGATATTTTTTAAACAAATATTATATTTTTGATCCAAAAATTTCCATTATCAATTTGTATATGACTCCTATTTTCATCTAGAAGAAACTGATATGGAAAAATGGCGTTAGTCAAAATTTTATTTGCAATTCAACTAATTTTAAAAATACGTTAAAGCAGTTTTACTTTCTTCTCTCTCTCTCTCTCTCTCTCTCTCTCTCTATATATATATATATATATATATATATATATATATAAGAATAAAGTATTGAATTGGTGAAAATTTTAAACTTCCAGTTTTCAATGGATTTACACGTTTTAGGACGTCCTGAACACGATTTGACTATTTTTAGAAAATGTCCGTCTGTATGTGTGTGTCTGTGTATCATAAATCTTATTTCTCACGAACCAATGAATGAAATACAGCCAAACTTGATATTTAGTTTAACCTTGACCTAAGCTAGTGTTGATTATATTTGGAGAGGAACCGCTTGATAGGTGGCGCTGTCATCCCATTTTTTCAATTTTTTTAATATGTCAGTATATGACAAAATTCCGTATAAATGTACATAATGAGAATTATTTTTAACTTTTCAATATGAAACATATATATATATATGCATATATTATAATAGTAAGTCAACCAGATTTTTTTTTTTTTTTTTTTTTTTTTTTTGTATGTGTAGGGACATCGCTTCCCCTCTTAGGGAGGAAAATTTCTAGTATGAATATCTTTGAAATGAACTCGTTAATACCTTTAAAACGAATGGTTGAACCACAGATCTGCGATAATTTGAAATAAAATTATCAATTTTTATTTTTAATTTTTAATAAAAAATAAATAAATAAACGCCTTTCCTATTTTTTTTTTTCTTTGTATAGCATAAAATTTATTTTCTTTGGACATTTAGTGATCCGCGATTGTAATGAAATGCTCGCCCTCTGGTGGGCTAAGGTGAAATTACAATTAACATGCTTTAATTCGGCGTTCATCAAGCTGCCATTGTTAGCCGATGTTCAGTTTCACATATATTTATTGAATAAAAATGAATTAATCCGGTAAAAAAAAAAAAAAAAAAAAAAAAAAAAAAACATGAAAATCTGACATTGACAGATTTTAATTTAGTGCCAGAGGCCTACTGCTAAACTTGTTAATATCGACAAATTCTTCTTTAGTTAATTCGTGACGATCTAAATTCCATGATAAAGTTTTCATTAAATCAAACCAATGTGTTTCAGCTGCAGATATTGTAACAAATAACGTTGGAAGTCCAAACTGATATTTAGCAACACATAGCCGCAAAACAACGTTTTTTCTCTTTTTCCCAATGAGGGGGAGGTGTGCCTTGGGGGCGACTCATGTCAAAGGTGTGCCTTGGGGGGGGGACTCATGTCAAAGTTGTACCTTGGGGGGGACTCATGTCAAAGTTGTGCCTTGGGGGGACTTCATTCAATAAATCCCCATTCAATAAACCGACTGAAATAGGCCCTTAACACTATTAAGAGTGTATTATAAAAATTCGACAACGCTGTACCGACTGAAATAGGGGTACCTTGGGGGGGGGGACTCATGTCAAAGTTGTGCCTTGGGGGGACTTCATTCAATAAATCCCCATTCAATAAACCGACTGAAATAGGCCCTTAGCATTATTAAGAGTGTATTATAAAAATTCGACAACGCTGTACCGACTGAAATAGGGGTACCTTGGGGGGGACTCATGTCAAAGTTGTGCCTTGGGGGGACTTCATTCAATAAATCCCCATTCAATAAACCGACTGAAATAGGCCCTTAGCACTAATTAAGGGTGTATTATAAAAATTCGACAACTGTACCGACTGAAATAGGCCTCTAGCACTAAAAAGATAACACATACTGTTGTGTGCTACAGTGTAACTCCAAAGGACCAAGAAATCCAGAATTAAGCTTCCATTGATTTCCAAATGACAAATTTAAAATTTCAGTTGCTTCGGCTAATGGAAGTACAGAATTAATCAGATGATTTGAAACTAATATTTGTTCAATTTCAGTTAAAAATCTACTTCCGATCGAATTTTGAATAAACTGAAATATTTCTTTCCAAAAGCAATCAATTTTCCATGATGTAATGGCGGAGAAATTATAGTATGAATATTAAGTAGAATAACAAAAAGAAAAATAATTAATACACGTGGCTATTATATTTACTAACAACAAGAGCTGAAAAGCTCCATCTATCGATCATTACAAACGCGGATATACTTCTCCATGAGGAAAATCGTCTGCATTCATCAAGAAAAATAACTCTGATGAATAATAATTTTAATAAATGATATGTACTGCATGAATTCGCATAGGAAGATATATAAGAAAGTAAACTTTTTAAAACCTCTTAAAAGAAACTGTTTATTATTATTATAATTATTTGTTTTACATGAACTAAAATTGCACCTTTTAACAGAAACCGCTTTCTTATTTGTTTTACGTGAACTGAAATTGCTATTTTAATTTAATAAAATATTTCTCTAAAAAAGAACAAATCTTCAACTCTTTTCGACCCATTTTTTAACCATTCATCTGCTGACAGTAGTTTAAAGTACCATCAGTTTATTATTACGTTTTTTAAAGCGTATAAAACCGAATTTATGGAAGAAATTTGAAATGTATTTATAAAAATAGAACGTATATGCCTCACTTTAATCTCACTCCATGGCACTACACGCTACATGCAGCCGTTTTCGTTCAGGAAAGGATTTTATTGAGTGCTGTTGCTGTTTTTGCTTGGCATTTTTCACGATCCTCACGTGTGTTATAATTAGTTCCAATATTATCTCATGAATTTATCATCAATCTTAGAAAATATTTAAGGAAAACGTAAAAAGTAAATACTTTTTTTTTTTTTTTTTAATGTATATTTTAAGATTCTAATATGTTTTTTGACCTCTATGTACCAATTTTAGACCACATCACTAAATCCTCACTAATTATAATAATGAGGGGATATGCATAATTTTTATTACATATACCTTAAAAAATACTCTTAAGTAACTAAAAAAATGTTTTGTTATTTATTTATTTATTTTATTTATTTTTTCTGTTTTGTAATGCAGTAGATACAGGGTTAACATAAAATCTTCTCTTATTTCTATTACAGAAATTAAAATCGTGTGTAATTTAACTGAGGTAAAATATTTCGTTAGAAAAGAACTCTTTTTATTGCATCTTTTAATATAAAAATTTTATATTACTTATTTTACAGAAACTGAGTACGTACTTTTATGTACAGTACGTATTTTAATTATTATAAAATATTTCTCTAAAAAAAATGAGGTTTCGACTTTTTTTTTCTGTTTTTCTTTTTTCCAAAGAACTATATAACAAAAATTTTCTCATTAATTTTACAGGAACTAAAATAGTATGTACTTTAATTTTGATAAAATATTTTTCCAAAAAGACTGAGTTAACTCTTTTTTAGTAAACCATTTAACTAAAAGTGTTCTCATTCATTTTGCAGGAACTGAAATAGTATGTATTTTAATTTTGATAAAATATTTTTCCAAAAACACTGAGTCAATTATTTTCCTATAAACCATTTAACTAAAAGTGTTTTCATTAATTTTGAAGGAACTGAAATCTGAAATCGTATGTATTTTAATTTTTATAAAATATCCCCTCCCCCCCCACCCCCACCCCACCCCCCAAAAAAAAAAAAAAAAAAAAAAAACACTGAGTCAACTTTGTTTTAGTGAACCATTTAATTAAAAGTTTTCTCATTAATTTTGCAGGAACTTAAATAGTATGTATTTTGATGTTAATAAAATATTTCTCCAAAAAGACTTAGTCAACTCTTTTTCTGTGAACCATTTAACTAAAAGTGTTATCATTAATTTTGCAGGAACTAAAATAGTATTTATTTTATTAATTAATAATCACCTCTTTTCTATGTTCATTTTAATAGAAACATCTTACTTGTTTATTTTACAGATGACAGTATGTATTTTAATTGTCATAAACCATTTCTGTAAGAAGGAATCTATCTTCAATTTTTTCAATTCATCGTTTAACAGAAAATTTGATTTATTTTACATGAACTGAAATTATATATATTTTAATTGAGATAAAATATTTCTCCGTTTTTCAGTGCATCTTTTACCATAAAATCTTCTCTTATTTATATTCCAGGGACTAAAATGGTCTTATTCACGTTTAGTTTTATAGCTTTGTTTTCTATGCTTTATACCATGGGTGACAGTTGTCCATTAAGCGAAAATATAGCTCCATTATGCATTTGTAAAGATCTTGGAAACGGACCAATGATGCTATGCAGTAATATAATGAGTGCCGACGAACTTATACCCCTGATTGCAGCGACGGAAAAATACGACATGTTTTCGCTTGCCATATTCAACTCTTCTTTACTTTACATGCCTAAGAATTTATTTCAAAAAACCAATTTCAAAAAAGTAAGTAATATAAACATAAAACGATCCTTTATAGATTTGAAATAAATACACGAAGTTATTGTACGTTAAACTAATGCGGTACAATTATTCAGATAATCTGTGTAAAAATCTGTTGTCTGTTCTAAATAATAATAGCAACTCTTATATATAGCAAAAATATAAACATATAAAATCAAGCCAAAAATACTTTCTCTATCATATATGGGTGAGAGAAAGTAAAAATAATTCTTGGAATGAAAATTTAAATTTCCTAATTTTATCAAGATTGCATTTATTAAATTAAATGTAGTATTTAGCGTTGTTAAATTAAATAATTAGCATTTATTAAGTCAACTAAAGCTTTCTTAGGGAATATATTTTTCATTTAAAACAATTCTATGAAAATTTAAGTACATTTTAGAGATTAACACGTTGAATGCCATGTCAGCCATCTGTGGCTAACTCTGAACTTACCGTTTAGGCCGCGTCAACCACCGGCGGCTGACAGTGTAAAATATGTTATAAAGCGGCGTCAACCTCCGGTGGCTGACAGTATAAAATATGATATAAAACTAAAAAAAAATTACATTGTTTTAAGTAATTGCTGACAATTTATTTAAAATGTACTTAATTTTTATTTATTAAAGGATTATATCATTAAGGTATTTTAATTGAAACAGGGTAAACATAACACGCTTCTAAGCAAAGCGCGTGGCCTGACGGGGGTTTCCTTAAGAATTTGCGTGGCGCTTAACGCGTTAACGGACCAGCAACAACTATTGTGCACCAATAACACTTGATACAGTATCTTTTAAAAATCAAAATTTAAAATAAAAGAGGTAAAAAACATACACTGTCAGTTATTTCAAACTTTCAAAATAATAGTGCTGATCTTGATTTATACTCCTTTCCTAGTCATGATATGACCTATTAAGCCTTGTTGCATTCCTAAATAGATTATCCATATCAACTTAGCTTGATAGGTCATCCATGATTGGGGAAAAGCACTTTTTTTTTTCCATATCACCATAGATTCGTCTAGTTGGAACACAGCTAATGTCTTTGGCAGAAGAAGATCTTGCATTTGAAGGGCTGGAGGACACTCTTGAAGAATTCCGTGTTATGGATGCTCACTACATCACGCAGTGGAGTTGGGATCATTTACGTAATTTGCATAGGCTTGAAATGATTGATGTCGATTGGGTTTCACTAGGTTCAATTAGTGAACCCTTACCACAACTGAAATTGTTGTCAGTCTTTGCTGTATCAAGAGCTGACATTTCTTTCATAGTAGAAAATGCCTTTGAAGGACTCGAAAACGTCGAATTGGTGGTTTTGAAAAGCAATGAGATCAGTGAGCTGAGCCGTTCCATGTTTCCTGACCCGGCCAATCGTCTTAGACTTTTGGATCTTAGGTGAGTCTGTAGAGTAATCTGTCATAGATTACGGATTTTATATTTTTCTTTTATTATTTAGTTTGTTTTTAAATGTTCGGTGAATGCATTAAATTGATTTCTATTTTTCTATTTTTTTTTTTTTTTTTTTTTTTTAAGGACCCCTTTTTGATGCTTTTTATCACGGTAAATAAAGGATTAGTTAAAGTCATATTACAGTTGCAGATCACATTTAACCTTAATTTACTTGAAGAGTTGCGTAGGATGATTTTAAGGGTTCATTCCAAAGGACATAAACATAAAGCCTTTCAAGCAAAGCAATACACACACATACACACACAAAGGGGGGGGGGGAATCATGATTGTATAGAAAAAAAAAGAATACAACAGAATTTACCTAAAAGAGAGTAAGTAGCCTTACTAAATGAACGTGCCCTGAATTTCCAATTGATTTAATTTGCCAAAATAAAAGTCAATTGAAGATTCAGCATATAAGTTCACTCAACAACAAAAAAGCAATAGGAAATGTCGAGGGTGTGGGAAGAGTTTCACGAAGGAAAGTTTTTGCAGTCTTGTGTCCTACATTTGCTACATATACATACACTATCTACAAATAAGTATTTGAACACTTTCGCTTTTTACATTTTGTAAAATATCTTAAAAATTTTTTTAGGAATCATCTTGAAACTTTAGTAGTGTAAAAAACATGTTACACCATATAATAATTTTTCAGTAAAAGTTGTGTCGTGAAAAGGAAAAGTGGACCAGTAAAAAATTAAACAAAAATCAAACTGTTTTGGATCACCCTGTAAAAAGTAACGCTTAAAATGGGTTTTGACTCTAGCGTGTGATTATGATGGGTTTTTCTAACTATCTGTATAAATTTTTATGAGGCTACAACATATATTCATGGAGATATAACGGTTTCTTTAAAAAATTAAAAAAAAAAAAAAAAGATATATATATATATATATATATATGTATACCACCTTTTTAATTGTAGCATGTAGGGTATTAAGCCTACTGCAAAGCTGTTTTTAGGAAACTTGGCGTACTACATTTGACACAGCATACTGCAATCAGAATGCAAAAATGTTAAATATCTTACGAAATCTGAGCATTTTTACTAAATAGTTTTTTGACTATGCGTGCACAAACTTTTAAAATTTCATTTACATGATTTAATAGCCAAAAGAATTGAGCTACTTATATGAAGACCCCAAACAAATATCGAGCAAATTCAAAAAGTTACGAGTTACAAAATAAACATAATTTCAGTTCCTCTTTTTTAAAAAAAGGAAGATGATAGTTTTTTTTTTTTTTTTTTTTTTTTTTTATCAGTATTTATTTACAGTTAGAACGCTGTGTTACCATTGGGCATTGATTGAATCAAAATAAAAATGTGAGTAAAACCCTTTATTATTTAATTTTTATTTCGAGAGGAACTGAAATTCTGTTCATTTTATAATTCATAATTTTTTGAATTTGCACGATAATTATGTGGGGTTTTCATATAAGTAACTCAATACCTTATGGTTATTAATCCTGAAAATGAATTTTTTTAAAAACTTGCGCATGCGTAGTTAAATATTATTCAGTAAAAATACTCATATTTCGTAAAATATTTATTTTTATTTATTTATTTATTTATTTTCAACTTTTTAAAGAAACCGTTGTATCTCAATGAGTAAATGTATTTATATTTGGTGTTTGCATATTTGACAAAATATATTTAAATAGTTTAGGGAATTAAATGGTAAAATTGGATATTGGCAGGTATCCTGGCATATTTAAGGTGATACACTACAAATGGCGGCAAAGAAAAATCGCAAATTGAAAGAAATAATCCTGTTATACCTAAACAAAACAAAACAAAAAAAAACAAAAAAAAAAAAAACTTCAGTGCAACAGGAGCCTCATAAAAATTATACAGATAATTAGAAGGATCCTTCACTGAGAAAAAATTCTGTAACTGACATCTAGAATCTAAATTGTGGCTCTAGAAAAAATAGTTCCATGTCATGCTTATAAATTCTAGTCCCCTTGGAAAGCGAGTTCTAGAAGCCCCTATTAGAAGTCTAGAGCGTTTGCCTATATTCTCGAGGGCAAAGTTATTTAAAATTCTCTGCAAATAAATGACACTACAAGAGGCGGGTTTCTGCAACAATAATCTTGGTTTATTACCAAATTCTAGAAAATCAAGCGAGAATGTCTCGCAATATAAATGATTCAGAATAGTTAGAGTATTCAGAATATTGTTTCACCATCTAGAAATGTGTACACTAGAAATTCTCGATCATTTCGTCTATTCAGTTTATTGGCGTGCTTTTTGCGCATAGTTCGGAAATCTATATTTCTAGTTAAGGGATTTAGAAAATGGCCACTGATTCATTCTAGAGAAAGGCGGTATATATATTTTTCTCAGTGTTATAATCACACGCTACCGTCGGTAACAAAAGTGTCCGAACACTAGCAAAAATTCCTATATAAAAAAGTACGCTTAATACAGTTTTGTTAAATAAATCCTTGTCGAATCCTTTTCGTGACTGACTAAGAGTAGGATTTGACAAGGATTTATTTAACAAAACAGTATTAAGTGTACTTTTTTTATATAGGGATTTTTGCTAGTGTTCGGACACTTTTGTTACCGACTGTACACACAAAATACATTTCAAGCATAACTTTTCACAGGGTGATCCAAAACATTTTGAGTTTTGTTTTGTTTTTTACTGGTCAAATTTTCCTCTACAGGACAAAACTTTTGCTTCAATATATGAGGCATAACATGTTCTTTATACATACAAAGTTTCAAGACAATTCCTATTGAATTTTTCTAGATATTTGACAAAACGTGTAAATTCGAAATTATCCGAATACTTATTGGTAGATAGTGCATTTGCTTCATTTTATCTACATTTTTATTTCACTGCATCGCATTTTATCTACATTATTAACTACATTTACATTTATTAAAGAGGAAAATGAAAAATAAAAGTTTAAAAAATTATATGAGCAACAGTACAAGAAACTTGTATAACAAAGGTTTGTATACACGAATAAAAACGTTTTTCGAATTATTTTCATTGTGTTCATAAAATAATACGGATGATTTAATGAAGATTTGTAAATTTAAAGATGAATTGTTTACCATTTTAATTAATGTTAGCTTATCTTTCATTAATTAAAACTTTTATTAGTGTTTTGTTTTATTAACAATATAATTTTGATTTTATATTAGCCGATACATTAATAAGCTTAAAGGGGTTGCTCCACTATTATATTATCAATATATAGAATAAAAAATAATGATAACGACTTTTCTGACGGAAGTTTAAGTGTTTGAGTAAACATAGTATTTCTAAATTTAGCATAACCTTGAACGGTTATACAAAATAAGAAATGATTAATATGAAATTTTCTTTATCTTGACAAGTCAGCTCATAACATCAAAGAAATCTTCAAACTTTCGATAAAACAGTTTTCTGAAATAAGTTCAATGAAGTCTCATTAGGCAAGCAAGAATTTTTTCCTTGCAGTTGAAAATTGTGAATTTTAAAAAAAAGAGAAAAAAAACTTACAATGTTTTAAAGAGATTGTGATGTGTGTGGCAATGAAGTTTTAAATTGAAGCTAGTCTTTAAAAATAATGACTCTTGGAAATGAAAAATATCATTATGACTTTTTCATGCTAGTTTAAAAATAACTTAAATTTCTCGTTATTATTATTATTATTATTATTATTTAACCACTTGGATTCAAAATAAATTTAAAAATAATTGCAAAATAATTGCAAGTATCATATTTATCCTTCGTAATTTTTTTTTGAGGTACTGTCGGTAACAAAAGTCTCCGAACACTAGCAAAAATTCCTATATAAAAAAAATACACTTAATACAGTTTTGTTAAATAAATCCTTATCGAATCCTGTTCTTAGTCAGTCTAAAAACAGGATTCGACAAGGATTTATTTAACAAAACTGTATTAAGTGTACTTATTTTACATAGGAACTTTTGCTAGTGTTCGGAGACTTTTGTTACCGACTGTAGTTGCTTTTTAAAAATTAATGAAAATTTTAGCTTGACATCTTCTACCTACACTATCTACCAATAAGTATTTGGACATTTTCGAATTTAGTCGTTTTGTCGAATAAGTTCTTTAGGAATCATCTTAAAACTTTGGTAGGGTAAAGAACCTATTTTACCTCATATATTTCAGAAAACGTTGTATCCTGAAGAGTAAAAGGAAACCAGTAAAAAGTAAAAAAAAAAAAGATGCTTTAAATGCGTTTTGGCTGTAGCATTTGATTATGAAAATTTTTCTCAATATCTATATAAATTTTTATGAAGCTACCTCATATATTCATGGAGATATAACGGTTTGTTTTTGAAATTACAAAAAAAAAAAAAGAAAAAAAAAAAAAAAATCCACTCTGTTAATTATAACATGTATGGTATTAGACCCAGTGCAAAGACATTTTTAGAAGATATGGCATTCTCCATCAGACACAGCATACTGCAATCAGAATGCAAAAATGTTAAATATCTTATGAAAAATGAAGTATTTCTACTAAATGGTTTTTTAACTACGCATGTGCTAGCTTTAAAAAAAAAATTCATTCATTTAATAGCCAAAAGTATGAGCAACTTATATGAAAACTCCAAACCAACACCAGGTAAATTCAAAAAGTTACGAAAGATAGACTGTACAGAATTTCAGTTTTCTCAAAATAAAATCTAAACTACAAGGAGTTTTACTCACATTTTTATTTTGATTCAATCAATGCCCAATGGTTATAAAGTGCTGATTATAATTAAATATTGATAAAACCCCTATCATCTCCCCCCCCCCTTTTTTTTTTTTTTGTTGAGGAGAACTGAAATTTTATTCATTCTATCTCTCATACCTTTTTGAATTTACATGATATTTGTTTGGGGTTTTCATATAAGTTGTTCACGACTTTTAGCTATTAAATTATGTAAATTATTATTATTATTTTTTTAAGGCTATCGCATGCCCAGTTAAAAAATATTTAGTAAAAATGCTCATATTTCGTAAGATATGGAACGTTCTTGCATTCTGATTGCAACATGCGATGTCTAATGTAGTATGCCATAATTCCTAAAAATGGGTTTGCACTGGGTATAATACCTTACGTGTCACAATTAAAAAAAAATGTAATTAAAAAATAGGTATATATATATATATATATGTATATCTTTATGAATATATGTGGTAGCCTCATAAAAATGTATACAGATAATGAGAAAAATCCTCAGAATTACATGCTACAGCCAAAACTCATTTAAAGCATTACTTTTAATAGAGTGATCAGAAACATTTTGATTTTTCTTTAATTTCTTACAGGTTCCATTTTTCTTTTTATAACAGAATTTTTGTTGAAATATATGAGGTATAACATGTTCTTTACACTACCAAAGTTTCAAGATGTGATTCCTAAAGAACTTTTCTAAATATTTGACAAAACGTCTAAATTCGAAAGTGTCCAAATACTTATTAGTAGATAGTGTATAAAAGTTAAAAGTTAAATGTGTGATATTAACCCATAAAATGAACTATACTCTTTTTAATTGAAAAAAAAAAAAATCTGGTGTGTCACTCACACGACTTTCTCTTACCCTGAAATTTAATACTATAAATGCAGGTGATGTATTTATAGTATTTAACGGCCTTATTCACCATTAACTTCAACCCCTGGTTCAACACAAAAACTTGAAAAGCGTCTAAAGGCTGATTATAGCTTTCAAAGAAAATTTGACACGCTGCTTCTGCCATCTAGTGCCAATTTTTTCATATAATTTCTGATTGGTTATTTTCAGCTAAAAATATTAAAATAACAATGCCGCTGGATGGCAGATGCAATGCGCCAGTCTTCGCTAAAAAGTTGAACTCTGCCTTTATACGTTTTTCAAGTTTTCGTTTTCAACCGGGAGTTGAAGTTATTGGTGAATACAGCCGTAAGAGGTAAGATAACGAGTACTGTTATGTAAACCTAAGTTAAACAATTCAAATTAGGCTTCGGGAGAGTTTTATATGATAATTAGTTCTGTGTGAGGGGGGCTACCGCCCCCCTAAACCCCCCGTTTCATTAATGCACCTAAATTTATATAGAATTTAATTCGGTTATTAAGAAATAATTCTGTTTTTAAAAAACAATTTATTAAAATTATTATTTAAAAAAATTATTTTTTATGATAATACAGACGATTTCCATATTAGAGAAGTACAGTCGGCTGCAAAATTATTCGAGCACTAGCAATAATCCTTGCCAAAAAAAAGTACATTTAGTACAGCTTTGTTAAATAAATCCTTGTCGAGTCATGTTCTTAATCAGTCTAAGAACATGATTCGACAAGGATTTACTTAGCAAAACACTCTTAAGTGTACTTTTTAAACATAGGAATTATTGGCTAGTGCTCGAATAATTTTGCAGCCGACTGTAGTATAACACTAAATATATATATATATATATATAAAAGTTGAATTTATTCTCAATATTACAGTTTAAAAAAAAAAAAAAAAAAAAAAAAAATTCTTTTTGGTTAAAAATGAAAAAAATCAATAACTTTATTTTAAATTATCGCAGATCGATGGTTCAACCATTCGTTTTAAAGGTGTTGGCGAGCTCTTTTGAAAGATACCCATCATGAAAATTTACTCCCCTCGAGGGGGGAGTTCCCCCCCCAGGGGAGGAGGCGCGGCTCCTACATACACAATTTTTTTTTCCCAGTTAACTATCTCTATTACAAAAAATATATATTTGTTTCATTTGGTTTAGTGCAGTCTATAGATGTTAAACTCTACTTACCTGCAATTTCCCCCATAGACGTAATGTACTTGAATACTTTTGAATGTCCCTGTACACGAACCATTTGCTTCATCTCAACAAAAAGCTTACTGTAGTATCCCTATATGATACACATTTAGAATACCGAGTTTGAAATTTCTGCTACTATTTGTTCTTGAGATATGCTGATAACAGATACACAGACGGACACACAGACCATTCGCTAAAAACATGATTTTCGTATTCAGGGGACCTCAGAACGTGTAAATATAACAAAAACTCACGTTCAAAAATTCGAGCCTAAAAAATACTTTCTCGACCCTATGGGTAAGAGAAAGTAAAAAGGAGGAGGAATAAATTTATCTCATAAGAAAACTGCTATATTTGGTATTGTTAACAATATTTATTCATATTTAAATTTGTAATTTAACTTTACACAGGAATACTAATTATACTAGATTTTAAAACTGCTATTCAAGATTGATATTTGTAAGAGTTTGTTTTTGTACAGAATATAACTATATATTTTACACAAGAATACTAATTATACTAGATTTTAAAACTGCTATGCAAGATTGATATTTATAACAGTTTGTTTTTCTACAGAATATATCTATATATACATGGAAAACTTTCGCTGAAAAATAAAAAATTCCTTTTACTTTTTCAACTTTCATAAGTAACTAATAAATATCGGCTTTCTTTGTTAGCCATAGCTGGAATTACTATTTTAAATAACCAATTCTTACGTATTTTCTGGTCCATCATAAAATGTAGGAAGTTCGTGACAAAAATTGTGTACTGTTATTCTCGTACAGGTTTTCGTGATTGATTTTCTGTAAATGAATACATCATTATATATAGCCGTGAAACATGAACAACGCTGACAACTATTGCTGCGTTTTAAAGTAAATGTGGATATCCAACAATGAGGAGCCAAAAAACGCCCTGTTGCCCCTGTTGGACAAACAGGATGGATACTCACCAAACTGCATTACAGTTACCAATGAGCGTGATTACAGATAAATTGTAATTACCCAGACTCATACGACTGACCTGGATGACAAGAGAATTTGTTCCCCTGGTCTTTCTGATTGACTTTTAATTAAATTTTTTGAATTAAATTTTTTTAAATTGTAAATAAAAATAAAAATTATAATTAAAAAAATAGTAGTCATTTTATTTAGATTTAATTTAGCAATCAAAGCGTAATTTCTTACGCCATATTAAAATAGTCTTACAATAAAAAAATAAAACTACAGTACATCAAAATTCTTGGACATTTTTGAAAACCTATAAGTCTATTCTGTAGTCAGAAGACGCAGGAACCCTTGTTGATAAACAAAATCAAAATTCAGTCCGTACAATAGTTTTATAGCTATGGATTTTGAAGTAATTATACCCAATAGATAGATTCCGATATAAATCACGTGCGAAAGGAAAATTATAATGCAAAAGCGATGCTTTTTATGTGTGTACAATCAGAGTAACTCGATGAGGTCGGAAATGCCTATATAAGATAATAGGTGTATGTCAAAACTGTTAGATTGATTCCTGCTGCTACAATGACAGGTCATCAAGATTTAAGCGCCTTTGAACGTGGTGTTATAATCGAAGCCTGAGAGTGAGTATATCCGAAGTTCCGATGATATTTCGATTTTCGCGTACGACCATTTCACGAGTGTACCGTGAATATCGGTAATCCAGGTAAAACACCTTATCTCCGACATCGCTGCGGCCCGAAAAAAATCGTGAAGGAAAGTTACCAAAGACAATTGACGAGAACCATTAAACTTGACAGACGTACAATCCTTAATCAAATTGCTGCAGACTTCAGTGCTGGGGCACCAACAAGTACCAGCGTGCGAACTATTCAACGGACCATCATTGATATGGGCATTCGGAGCCTAAAACCCACTTGTGTATAGTTGTCGACTGCACTACCACAAAGCTTTACGACTCGTCTGATCCCGCCAACAACGCCACTGGATTGTTGATGTCTGAAAACACGTTGCCTGGTCTGTCGAGTCTCGTTTCAAATTGTATCGGTCGAATGGACGTGTAAGGCTATCGAGACAACATCAGGAATCCATGGATCTTACATGTCTATATGGGACAGTTCAGGCGGGTGGAGGCTCTGTCATGTTATGGGCGTGTGCAGTTGATGTAATATGGGACACCTGATACGTTCAGATACGGTTCTGACAAGTGACAGATACATAAGAATTCTGTCCGATCACTTGCACCCATTCATGTTCATTATGCATTCTGATAGACAATTCCAGCCGGACAGTGCAATATCCCACACGTCCAGAGTTGCTGCTGAGTGACTCCAGGAACACTCTTCTGACTTTAGACACGCCCATTGCCTCCTCAGACATGAACATTATTAAGCATATCTGGGATGCCTTGAAACGAGCTATTCAGAAGAGATCTCATCCCCCCGTCCCACGCACACCTATGGATCCGTGGATTGCAGTGCATGATTCATGGAGTGAATTACCTCCAACGCACCTTCAGATATTAGTCAAGTCCATACCACGTCTTGTTGCAGCACTTCTGCGTGCTCACGGGTAGCCTACACGATATTAGTCAGGTGTGCCAGTTTTTTTTGGCTCTTCAATATAAATATAATAAAGAAAATAATAATATCAGATTCATAATTACAGTGTATATATGCAATTTCTTAATTCGATATATATATTTTTTTATTATTTTTTTTTTCTGGAATTTTATTTTAGTGAGAACAAACTGCGTTCTCTACCGGAAGACATGTTTGACAACATGCCTAGCTTAGCGGATGTAGATTTAGAAAATAACGAGTTCTTAACATTAAACGAAGCAACCTTTAGACAAGTTCTCGAAAGGGTTCAGTTTTTCTCTTTAAAAGGTAAATATAAATTTTATTTTTGTTACAACTTTCAAAGTAGAGTATTTTCAGATACTTAGCATAAACTAAATGGAATATAAATATATACACAACGTTGAAAACGCCAATGTAAAAATATTAAACGCAAACTGCAGTTTCGGTAGCATAAAGCGTACCGTCAACAGTGCAGAATGACAAGATGGATTATTGCTCTTCTCTTTCTCTGTAAGATAAGTCCACTATTCAACTTTGGTTGGAATTAATTCAGTGTTTTAAGTTATCGTGATGACAAAGTTACTATTATATGGATGATTTCTATAGAAATCAACCTTAAAAGTGGATTAATTTAAATTTTATGAAAATACAGACAGTACTTTCTTTTTCTTTAAATGCGATTTTTCAAAATTAACATATAGATTGTAAGCATAATTTGGGTTATATGTATTATTTACATGTAAAGAAAAGTCACAGAAATTAAAAATTAAATTTGATTTTGTAACTAAATAGACAATTTGTGCATATTGTATGGAGAAAAAAAATCTTCAATTAAATAACATAAAATGTTACTATAGTAGTTAATATGATTGTCTATAGTAGTTCAATTGAACAATCTCTTCTTTTTCAAAATAGAATAATATTTCTTTTTCTTTTTTTTAGGGAATGAAATTCGTTGTGACTGCAGATTAGAATGGTTAGTTAACACCAGAAAGCCACTTCAGTTTCTTGGAGAATGTTCACAACCAAAAACTCTCAAAGAACGCAGCTTGAAAAGCCTTACAGTAAAAGAGCTCAAGTGTTAAAACTTCCTCCCGTTGTTCGATTGAACCCAAAGGAAAACGTAACAAACAAGAAAAATCGAAGATAGATGGAATTTTATGTTACTATATCAAGATGTTATTATTGATAGTATTTATATCTAATTAATTTAATTTTGTTTCAGTGATGTTAAGATAATTTCATTAAAATATTTCTGAAAATCCTACATCATAATCTCAAATGCCTCATAATAAAGTTAATTTCATAGTCCTTAGAATGCAGTGTAACAATGATAGATGGAATTTACAAAAAATGTCATCCATAGATTGAAATGCATTGAAATTCTTTTTTGTGTCGTTTTACAGGACATTGCATACACCAAAAACTAAACAGCTAGTTCCACGTAATTTATAAATATTTTTCTCAAATTTCAAGTCAATCCGATGATTTTTATGGTCACTATCACGGTACATATACAGAATCGTTTCTTAAGTATGCTAACTCGAGTTATTTAAGATACTGGGTGAGTGCAAAAGTTCTACCCGTTTTTATTACCCATGAAGAAGAGGAAATAAACGAAAAATGAACAGTACCTATTATTGTGCATAATCCCCATTGCTATCTATGACCTCTTGCCATCTTTCTGGTAGGAAATGAATCTCACAGCGGTTTCTAGTCAAAAAAGTCTTGGATGGCAGTTTTCA
The DNA here is from genome assembly GCA_963930645.1 of Salticus scenicus. NCBI lineage: Eukaryota > Metazoa > Arthropoda > Arachnida > Araneae > Salticidae > Salticus > Salticus scenicus. The sequence goes on from CAWVNO010000753.1 coordinate 660,705, forward strand.
CAGCATCAAAATCATCAAAGACTTTCTGACTGAAGGAATTGTTCAACGCACGAAATAGGTGACAATCAGTTGGTACCAAGTCAGGAGAATAGGGAGGGTGGGGTAAAACCTCCCAACCAAAGTCCAGTAACTTTTGGCGAGTGATGACAGCAGCATGTGGCCTAGCGTTATCGTGATGAAGGATAACACCGCGACGATTGATGAGATCTGGCCGCTTTGCTACCAAATTTGAATGCAGCCTGTCTAACTGTAGACAGTAGAAGGCAGCATTGATGGTTTAGTTGAGTGGCAGGACCTCCCAGTGAATTATTCCCTGCACATCCCACCACATACTCAATAACATGTTCTTGAGATGAAATTCCGCTTTCGAAGTCGATGCAGGCGAATGAGAAAGGCAACACATAGTTCTACGATGCTTTACGTTACGGTACATAAACCACTTCTCGTCTCCTGTCACAATTCGTGTCAAGAATGGGTCCCTAACAGAACATCTTCTCTCTAGGATATCTTCAAGATGTCTTCAGGATGAAAAGACATCCCAGAAACATCCTGGAGATGTGCTGTGGATAAGTTAACCCTAAATGTGTTGTTAGGGATCATTTTTGTACCGGGAAAGCAAGGAAACACAGGTGGCGATTCGGTCATCCCGCTGATTAACTGTCAGGTTATGTGGAACCCAACGATCCAACTTTCTCGTAAAACCCAACTTAACCAGCCGTCTCTCGACCGTGTTCCGGTGTACGTTGAAAGTCTCCACTAATTCTTCCACCGGTGGGTTCGGGTTGTTCCTTATGGTTTGATCAATATCGTCGTCTCCAACGTGTGATGGCTGTCCACTCCTAGCCTGATCTTGGCAGCTTCTGTCTCCTTCCCTAAATTTACGAAACCATCGACGACATGTGCTTTCGTCTATTGTATCCTAAAGTTGACAAACATTGCGACATGCTGCGGCTGCCGTACTCTTTTTATCGAACTCGTATTACAAACAATGTCTTATATGATCCTTCTCACTTTCCATGTTACACCCTCTGACATTTTTTTGAGATGATTAACTTTGTGAGACACGATGCATTTATATGTGAGGCATCCACACGTTTGATTGGCCGACGATTTGCGTCATTACAATGTCATGTGTGACGTCAATTGCATTGCAAATTTGCATATCCAAAAACGGGTAGAACTTTCGCACTCAACCAATATTATTAATTATCACTTATATTCCAAAATGCTAAACAAAATTAAAGTTATCAAGACACAAAATGATCAAAAAATGCCGACTTAGATCTTTCTTTATTTTATGTCGCACAGCTAAATGAAATACAATTCATCTTCTTATAACTTATGTGTAAGACAATGAAACTGTAATTCTAATCGTAAAGCGGATAGGAGAGCAGAAACGAGATGACGTATATTACACAATATAAAAGTTTAACAATTGCAATTGAGTACGAATTTGGAAAGGATTCCCTCTATCAGATGAGAACAGGTACCTAAGTTTAAACGTATTTTGAACCCCCCCCCCCTTTTTTTTTTCCTCCTCTAAATTTTTGTCGTCCTTACATTTTTTTTGCTTCACAATTTTCCGAAAGTTTTCACTCTTAAAGCTGATAGAGAAAAGGTTCTGAGTCCGAAACCCGGTCGCACTCGATGACCTCGCTGGTTGGGGTTTTACGTGATTCTCTTCGAAACCTGCTTGGATGCGGGTTAGTTTCCAGCGTAGACAATAAGCCTTAACTCACGCTTCTTCACACCACCACTCTTTTTTTTTTCTCTGAATAAACAATCTACAGGGAAATTCATTATTTTACAAACCTAATTATATTTTTCTAAGCATTTCTTAGACATTTAGGATAATTACTTTCTTTTTGTAATTATTTGTCTGCGAAATGTAAGTTTCACACTCTGGAATAAAGGTTTAAAGTTTAAACAATCTGGGTTGATACGTAAGCAAATATTCTAATTTTCAAAAATTTGCTTTCTTAATTTTTCAAAATACGGTGGGAAGTAAGAGTAAAGTTATTGAGAACAAAGTTTTCATTTCTAAGTAAATAGAAATAATTGTAAAAATATTTCAAGTGACTTTACCCGATTTCCCGAACTTTTTTTCATTATAAGGAGTTTAAATAAAATCGAATCAGTGAATAATTCAGTGAATAAACAAAAGGAAGAATTATAATAAGCTGAATAATTCTCTCCAAATTTACTTGCTTGTACAATGAATCCTAATGTATACGAATTCTTTTGTGCGTCCCTATAAACGAGCTATAAATACTGAGGACGTAATTCTTTGTATTGACCACGTTGTAGCAAAATTCTGAAACATACATTAGTTTTATTCTTTTTTAAATAATTCAGTGCACTTTAGACAATTAGCACTCATAGGATGCAATGCTTGTAATTTTTACACACACACACATATATATATATATATAAATGCCACACACACCATTTTCGATATTCACCATACTTTGCCAACATGTATCAGTCTTGTCCTGCTTTGAATAATTTAACAATACTGAAATGCACTTGAAATATCATCGTCCATAGGCCGTAATGCATATTAATTCTTTTTACTTTCCGAACACTATAGTGAGGAAAGTATTGTAATCATGTCAAAAATCCGAATTTGAGATTTTGATGTTTGTATACGTTTCGAGGTCCAATGAGTCCGTTTTCACTATTTTTGCGATGATGTATGTATGTGTGTGTGTATGTATGTGTGTATGTATGTGTGTATGTATGTGTGTATGTCTGTGAGTGAACACGCTAGCGTCTAAACGCTTTGTTCGAATAACCTGAAAGTTGGTACGTATATTGTAAGTCACCATAGTACGAACCCTATAGATTTTGGTGAATCTAGCACTTATAGTTTTTTTACAGGGACACAAAGAAAAATTCTTTATCATTATGGCCTATGTGACCAAAATCTTAAAAGTGCGATAGCATCTAAACGCCTTATTCAATTGAGCAAAAAATTTATACACATATTATAGGTCACAGATACTCAGTCTGTATAAATTTTGGAGAATCTAGCCACTTACAGTTTTTTTACAGTGACACAAAGAAAAATTCTTCATCATTATGTCCTATGGTGCCAAATTTTTAAAAGTGTGATAGCGTCTAAACGCCTTATTAATCTGAGCAAAAAATTTGTACACATGTTATAGGTCACAGTTGCACCAACTGTATAGATTTTGGTGAATCTAGCACTTACAGTTTTTTTACAGCGACACAAAGAAAAATTCCTTTTTTTAAAAGTGCGATAGCATCTAAACGCCTTACTCAATTGAGCTGAAAATTTATATGATTATTATAAATTACTGTTGCACTAACTATAAGCATTTTGGTGAATCTAGCATTTATAGGTTTTTACAGGGACACAACAAAAAATTCTTCATTGTTATGATCTATGGGCTCAAAGTTCAGTAGCGTTAAATAAAACATCGTGTAATATATGGAGAGAAATACTCAAACACTCTATTATGGTTTTCTCTTTTTTGTTTTTTTAACAACTTCTCTTTCTTTACTTTATCTGCAAAACTGTTAATCACTCAATGTTCGGAAAGTCGAGTGGAGTCACTCCAGATTTTTTTATATCCATGTAAAGGAACTACAAATCACACTCTTATGAAATTCTCTACAGTTTGTGCGATATGATGATATAAGAAAACAAAACTCACCATCAAATTTGAGTTCAATCGAATACGGCGTTTATTTCGGTTTGCATGTTCATGAACATGTTGTGTATGCATGTATGTAATATAATCTATTTATGTATGTTTACGTATATTCATTCACATGCACACATACAAATAAGCACATACATACATCATCATAAAATAGTAGAAATGAATTCACGTGACTTCGAAACGTGGAGATATACGAAATCAGATTTTTTAAATGATTTCAATATTTTTCTTTAGAATACATGTTTAGAAAGTGAAAATAAGTAATTGTCGGGTAAAACAAACTTTTATTTTCATTTTAATATTTTTAAGTAAAAGCTAAATCAAGAAAAATAAATCAAGAACGTAGTATTTAATTCCGAAATTTAAAGTCTCGAAAATTCAGCAACCACTGGGACTTTCCCGTGGGACTTGTCTGGAAATAGCAAATTAAAAATGTAAATATAGAAATAAATCCGATAGTGAACTAAGTAATAATAATAAGAATAAAGTATCTGTCAAAAAATAACGTGCAATTACATTAATGAGAAAACATGTTTATTGAAACATTGAAACATTGTAACTTTGTAACTTTGTAACATTGTTTATCGCTGATATTGGATGAGCAATCGAAGGTCAGGAGATGCTTCATCTAGGTTACTCTTATTACGGTTACATAATTTTCTCTTTTAATGTTGCTAAGCGATCATTTCTTGTTACTGAAAAAGCTGTTTTTAGTGGTTCTTAGACAAAGAAGACGCATAATGAAAATATTACCTTCTTATGAACTTGTAATAGCAACAATATAATTTTTTCCCTTAGATTATGCTAGCAGGGTTTGCCTACTTCGCTGGTCACTGCGTTTAAATGAATTTAAAAAAAATGAATCACTATTATTATTATTATTATTTAATCACCTTATAAATAAGAACTAACAACAATTAAGTAAATAATAAATAGTATGATTACCATTGCTAACGAACACAGATGGTTAAAATGAAAGAATAAATTTAAGAAAAAAAAAATCAATGAATAAAATCGAAATAAATAATTTAAAAAATTCAAATTCGAAAAAAATCTCAATGAGGTGCATCTCTACAGGGTCCAAGATGCCTCTCTGCCAAGTTTTGTAGTTCTCCTTTCAGTGGCCAGAGCGCCAGAACGCACACAGACAGACACACAAACACTTCTCTTTAATTATACAAAAGGACAATTTCCCAATTATTTTTTCAATCTACATCATGGATGTGAACATGTGATTGAGGATTCACCGTGAACGAATCCTTCAATCTATATTTAGGCGCTTATAAGAAAATTCTTTATCCTAGAATATTGGTTGATTAATAATATTGTTCCGTGAAATGATACTGTTTTAATTAAAATCATTTCCGTTCATGCACCTTTCTTTTTTTCTTTTTTTTTTTTTTTTTTTTTTAGTGCTAGAGGCCTATTTCAGTCGGTACAGTTGTCGAATTTTTATAGGTCACTCTTAATTAGTGCTAGAGGCCTATTTCAGTCGGTTTATTGAATGGGGATTTATTGAATGAAGTCCCCCCAAGGCACAACTTTGACATGAGTCCCCCCCAAGGTACCCCTATTTCAATCGGTACAGCGTTGTCGAATTTTTATAATACACTTTTAATAGTGCTAAGGGCCTATTTCAGTCGGTTTATTGAATGGGGATTTGTTGAATGAAGTCCCCCCCAAGGCCCAACTTTGACATGAGTCCCCCCCCAGGCCCAACTTTGACATGAGTCCCCCCCAAGGCCCAACTTTGACATGAGTCCCCCCCAGGCCCAACTTTGACATGAGTCCCCCCCCAAGGTACCCCTATTTCAGTCGGTACAGCGTTGTCGAATTTGTATAATACACTCTTAATAGTGCTAAGGGCCTATTTCAGTCGGTTTATTGAATGGGGATTTATTGAATGAAGTCCCCCCAAGGCACAACTTTGACATGAGTTCCCCCAAGGCCCAACTTTGACATGAGTCCCCCCCAAGGCCCAACTTTGACATGAGTCCCCCCCCCAAGGTACAACTTTGACATGAGTCCCCCCCCCCAAGGCACACCTTTGACATGAGTCCCCCCCAAGGCACACCTCCCCCTCATTGGGAAAAAGAGAAAAAACGTTGTTTTGCGGCTATAAGACAGTTTGGACTTCCAACGTTATTTGTTACAATATCTGCAGCTGAAACACATTGGTTTGATTTAATGAAAACTTTATCATGGAATTTAGATCGTCACGAATTAACTAAAGAAGAATTTGTCGATATTAACAAGTTTAGCAGTAGGCCTCTGGCACTAAATTAAAATCTGTCAATGTCAGATTTTCATGTTTTAAATAATGAAATAATGTAGTGTCTGTATATATATATATATATATTTTAAACCAAAACGCAAACTGGATTTCTACAAAAATCATTGTACGGGGATCGAGAATTATTAATTATCTACTATGCAAGTCTGAATAATAGAAATGTGTGGTAATTTTACAGTTATTAAAATTTAAATTACATAAATTTATATAAGTATATATGTAATAATTCAAACACTGGAAAACAATATTTTACATAAAGTTTGAAGAAAAATAAATGTATCTATATATTTAAAAAAAGTTTCTGTCGCTTGCGTCAATTTTTATTTTTATTTTTATTTATTCATTTATTTATTTATTTTTATTTTACTTTATTATTTTTATTATTTTTATTATTATTATTATTATTATTATTATTTTTTATTTATTTTTTATTTTTTTTTGCGACAGCAACTTCTCGCGGAGGGCAGGGTTCTCCGCTTCATGAGATATATCAGTGTATTCCGACTACTTCAAGGAAGGCATTTCAGATGCTTAGGAATTTCTATCATTTTAATTAATGAAATTATTAACTAAAAACGTCGGGTTTATAAAGGTACTCTAGTTGCCACCGTAGAAAAAGTTTCTCTTATGACGTTATTTTTCTGTCATGACATCATTTTCCACGGGAAAATTAAAATGTGATCCATGGTGTAAAAAATAATAAAATCAATGTCAATGTTGCTGCTAATAAAAATATTTCTATTACTGGAAATTTCGGTACAAGTATACGAAAGCGAAGCGTCACGTCACTGGCCGTCCGTGGATGCAAGAAAAATATTTCTTATGTTAATCGATCATTGGATTTTTTGTAAAAAATTATTAAAAATCGAGGAAAATTATTTTCCGATTTTAATCCCTATATTTGGGTAAAGATACGTATTAGTATCGTGTGCATGTGTTAGATTGAGTTCTCTTGCTGTCAAATTGACAAAATTTTAATTTTAAATTTCAAGACTGTCGTCCTTGGCGTTTTTGTATTTGGCGATCAAAAACGTAATACGAAAATATACATGCCAGATGTATATTTTCGTAATATGTATTGCACGGAATATTGTTTCATAATATTCATTGCTCTCTTAATATAAGTTGTTAAAATAACCATGATTTTTGAAAGGAATTAAATATGTTTGCCTGATAATTTGGCGATATTTGTTTTTAAGCCAAGGATGACAGATATGAAAACTATTCCGCTGTAACATATGAGTATCTTATATCAGACACTTTATTTAGGCATTTGAAAACAAATTTGACTTCAAATTATGATAGAATATTTATCATTTTTCTTTTAATTTGTATATTAGTTGGATATTTATTGTGTAAATATTATCATTTGAAATGAAATGTTTATGTTTTCAATCGAATATGGAAGTTTGCCATTTTTTTTTTTTTTTTTTTTTTTTTTTCTAGAGTTTTGAAATTTAAAATTCAAATTTTGTCAATTTTACAGCAAAAACAACTTAATCTAACGCATGCACGAGATAACTAATATATCTATACCCAAATTAGAGGATTAAAATCGGAAATTAATTTTCCTCGATTTTTAATAATTTTTTACAAAAAATCCAATGGGCGATTAATATAGGAAATTTTTTTCTTGCATCCACTGATGGTCAGTGACGTCATCACTTCGTTTGCGTATAGTGTTGGTCCACAACTGGATTTAGCGATTTTTCTTTGGCACCGTTTTGAACGATAACAACATAAATAACAAAGCACGTACAATAGTAAGCAGCTCAACTCCTATGGAAATTGATGTCCTCCCAATGTCGGCCATTACGGGCGGCAAATGTAAACAAACGATGTCTCACTTTATGGTTACCGGAAAAATTTTGGCGCAGCGACTTGGCGTATTCGGTTAAAGAAATCTATGCAACCCTACAGTGTTTTGTTTTGCAGCGGGATGTTTAGAAGATAGAAGAATAAAAAAAATACGGTTAAAAGATAAGTATTTCTGTTTATTTTGAACTTTTTTTTTTTCAATTTATGCTGTTTATATAATTCTTTTCAGTGCTGATTTACTTTTCTTCTTTTTAGAACAATATTTTGGCTCTCGCTATTTCAGCTTCGAATTCGAAGAACAGTACGATGAAAAGCTAAGTATATTCGATTATTTTATACTTGTTTTTATTTAACGTTACACTATTCTTATGTAAACTTTAACTGCTAATTTACTTTGCTTTTTTTCAGGATCAGTTTTTGATTTAAGTAACAATGTTTATGAGAAAAAACTAATGTCTTCTGTCTTCTCTGTACTTCGTCGTCTCCACTATTGCTGTGTTTTCGTAAAGACCTGAAAAGGTGAGTGCTTTTTATAAGCTTAAAGAAGGTTTTATTGTATAAATAATAATTTGATTAATAAAAAGTACGATTTCATTTTAATCACTGTCAATAAAGAAAATGTTAATTACATTAGTTATGTATTAGTTTGCAAATGCAACAAAGTAAATCTGTTGTTGACTATCATTGCAGTGTTATATATTGGATATTTAGAGTAATATATATATATATAAAGTTATTTCATGCTATACCCAAAATCTTTAAAAAGAAAAACAAAATTCTGAGTTAGGTTCCGTAAATAATGTTGTCAGTTAAAAATGAAGAATAAAACTTAACCCTAAAACACCCTACTACTCCCTTTAAAGAGACTATTCAATACTAGTTTTCCATGATCAGCATGATAGACAAATACACAGACAATTGTAATTTTAAAAATAATTTATGATGTTTACTTGTCATTATGTACTTAAACATAGAAATATTTTATTTTACTTAACATTTCTAATCTAGGTAAAATAACAATAAATATAAATTAAATGTTTTTAACAAATTATGTCAATAAGTCTTTCAGGGCATAGCTTTTATTTAATATTTTACTTACAATATCAACTTGTTATTTATTTTATTTTTTATCCAGGGGTTTTAAAAATTAAATTTATGTTTAATGATTTGATAATTTTGTAAACATAGTAATTAATTGGTAATTGGAATTGTAGATGAAAAAAGTACAAAATTAAATTTTACTTCCAATCCAAATATATATATATTTATATTTTTTTATCACAAAAGTAATGCATATAGTAATGTGTGTATATACTGTATATATATTTATAACCAATTCGGTAAACATGCAAAAACTTTAACTGAAATAATAAAAATCTCAGGTGACTCCACTCGACTTTCTGAGCATAAATAATTCACTGTTTTTAAATAAAGTAAGAGAAGTCGTTAAGAGAAAATTATTAAAGCTATTTAATTAGTTTTCCCAAATAGCATGTTGCTTAATGGAATGTTATGTATCTAAATTCTTTTGTACGTCTCTGGAAATGAAATATTGGTACTAGATTCACCAAAATCGATACAGTTCATGTGACATAGACCTATAAAATGTATATAAATTTAAAGCTCAATTGAATGAGGCATAAAAATGCCTCAGACAGTGCTTAAAATAATTTGAGACCATAGGCCATAATGTTAAAGAAATTTTGTTGTGTCTGTAAAATATATAAAGTGCAAAATTCACCAAAATAAATTTTACAGTTTGTTCGACGGTGACCTATACAATTTATATAAATTTTCAGTTAAATCGAATAAGGTATTCAGACGCTATCACACTTTAAGTAATTTGAGCTCATAAACCATAATGATAAATAATTTTTCTTTGTGTCCTTGTAAAAAAGTATGAGCTAGATTCTCCAAGAAGTGTATACTGGTGCTACAGTAACCTAACATACTTACCAACTTTTAGCTCATTCAATCAAAGTGTTTAGATGATATCATGTTCACTCATGTGCATACATATACGTACATCATCATAAAAATTGCAAAAATGAACTCATAGGAGTTCAAAACATATAGATATACCAACATCTCAAATTTTTATCATGATTACAAAATTACAATACTTTCCTTACATATGTATGTTCGGAAAGTTAAAAACTGCAGGAAAGAAATGTAAACCATTTAATTTTATTATGCTTAATAACAAGTTTTAAAAGATATTTATGACTATGAGAGATTAAATGACAACGTAACTGAAAGCACTGGGGGAAAGGGGGGGGCATTAAAATTGAAATTATTAAATATCACTTTTCCATCCACTCTGTGAAAAAGGCAAATATATTTATTTATTTTTTAAATATTGTCAATTTTAACGATTTTATGTCTATTTTGAAATATATAAATTGATTATGTACGTACATTAATAAAGGATTTTTTTTATATATATATGGAAAGAATAAAGACAATTTTTAATTTACAATTTGCAAATAATTAATTGTGGACAAAAGTGAATAAAATGGTATTTTATCCGAGACGATTTTTAACCAGGGTTTTTTTTCCAGAGGTTTGAATGTTCCAAAGAAATTCAGAAGTAAATAAGATTATCTGAATTTATATTATGAAGAGTGAATTTTAATGAAACCTTTTCAAGCAATAGTGACTGGTTAGTTTATAAGATAAAACTAATAATTATAACATAAACTATGCTTAAACTGTTTTGCATCGTTATAAAAAACCATCGCACAGCTGACGGTTAAAGTAAAAAATAATAAGTACAAAATTAAAGTAATAAATACAAAATTTTGAATAAACACCATAAAATGCAAAAACTCGCAACAATTGTTTTGGGTCAAAAGAAGACATAACCCTTCGTAAGGTGAATAAAATAGGCAAACAAAGCAGTAACCTTTCTTTTTATGGAGTTTATTCAAAATTTTGTACTTATTATTTTACATGGTGTGTAGTTATCAAATACTGTTAATAAAAAATTAGTGGGTTATAACTGAAGTAAATTAGTTCCAGCTGCTGCAGTATTTTTTACAGTTAAAATTCAGTATCTTGTAATTTGTACTAATGTTTCACAAAAATCTTTAAATTTGTCAATCTGTTAAATAAAGTGACAGCTTAGTTAAAATTTAATTACACACTTACAGTACTTGGATAAAACCAGAACTAAGCTTGTATTTTTACTTTTTTTTTCTCTCTTTTTACGAAAACTAATTTAATTATCTCTTATTTGATTTATGCTAATTTAAACTTATATCAGGGCAACGATACAAGCACAGCTTATATTACAGTATTTTGTTTGAGACTCAAACACTGTCACTATTTCTTGGAAATAGTAAAATTGTAATTTTAGTTGATGAGCAATTTCTGTTATCTTTTCACATATTTTTTTTCTTTTCTTTCTAGGAAGTTCACAGTGTAAAGTAGCTTATTTGAAGTTAATTTATGTAAGCTTTATTTGAGACTGGTTGTAAATAATATTATGAATATTTTTCTTGTAATTAATACTGTAAGTATTTTAATGTGAACATTTTTATTGTAATTAATATTCTAAGTACTTTTATTGTAAATAAAATCTTTTTCATTTGAACAATTTCATTTGATGCTTTCTACATTTAAAGGTGAAAACAGGTTCTCAGATTTCTACATAATCTTCATTTTTAATTTTTAAAAAAGAAAAAGAAGGGGGGGGGGAGTTAAATATGAAATTTTTTGCAAAATGAATTACATGATTTTTACACATGTTAATATATAAGGAGAATTCAACTATGAAAAAATAACTTATTTCGTCAAAAATTTGAAGAAAACAAAAATAGTTGGTGCATTGAAAGTGTTAGCATCATTTTAATAATTATAAATAAAAATTAGTTCATTACATAAACTACAAAAGGTTAAGAAGAAGAGTGTCTGAGGTGAGATGAATATATTTTTTATTTTTTTTATCTTTAAAAAAAGTTGTTTAAAAGTAATAAATATGCTTTGAAATCAAATATTGTTAATTGTAAAATTTCCCAATAATTTTTTGTGATGAAATAACACCACAGCTCCTCATCAGGTGAAGAAAAAGAAATACAACATTAAAAAGATAATTTTCTTTAAAAAACTGCATAAGACTAAAGAGAAAAGTAATTAGTATTTGTAATAGTTAAAAGTAATAAATTTGATAATCCAATACCTTAAAATGGAAAAATTCACAATAATTTTTTTGAGTTGAAGCAATGTTACAATGCTTCATATAGTATAAAAAGTAGGTTCAAATATAGCAACAAAAGAAAAAAAGGAAGAAGAAATATACAAATTACACACGACTTAAGACAAGAGTGATTAAGGTGAGTATAGTTAAAAATAGGTTAAAGAAACTAATGTAGTAACATAATTGGAAAAAAGACATAAAGCTTGATGTGTGTGTGTGTAATAATACATATATATTAGAAAAAAACCCAAATGGATTAGGTGTTTTTTTTTTTTTTTTCACATATTTCTCCACATAGAACCTGAAAAAAAGAATTATTTTATTTATTTATTTATTATTATTATTATTATTATTTTAGAAAATGTGGTCTTTTTTTTTTTTTTTTTTTTTCTGGAAGTTTTTAAAAGAGAAAAGGGAAAGGGTTCTTTCAGATTTTTTTTTTTTTTTTAAGAATTATATGAGAGTACCTATAGGATGTTTTAAAATTAAACATTTATTTTTCTTCTGGCTATATGTTTACATATTTTTGAATAACTTTAATTTTTAAGAGAGAGCTAAAATTTTTATTCAAAACTTTAAAAATTTTAGTACTTTCATATTAACTGTATGCCAGTGATTAATGATCATTATGAATTGAAATGAAATGACCAATGAATTAGTTTGGTCAAATTATTTAAAAGTGTCATTCAGTGTTTATAGAAATCTATATTTATTGTATCGAAACCTGCGTCATCGTATAACGATCTTTATTAACATCCATTCATGTCAGACAGTTAAGAATTATTACATGAAAAGTTAAATGAAAAATTGATATCCATAAAATTAAGCAGCAAATCTGTATAAGTTAAATGTATCAAAGCTGATGAAGTGGTAGCCTAGTTGATGGGGCATTTCTGTCTCTGAGTGGAAAACGGTCATCAACAGAGTTCATAGGTCTAAACATTAATGTAGCATGTTCTATAGTAAATATATCTTAGAACAAATATATCATGGGGAACACAGCAGATATCTATTATACTAGCTAGTTTTTGGTTGTAACATTATTGCCCTAAGCATCTGAATATAATGCCAAATCTTACATTTGTAAGAATACTCAACACCCAAAATAAATCTCATTTTGCATGTAAACTGTTTATTTTATAAGTAATTAGCAAAACAAACTATTTTATTTAATACTCAAAATCAATTAAGTTTCAATACCTTAGTATTTTAATTTATTTTATCAAATTCTTACAAAAGTGAACTAGTTTGTAAAGGTGGAATCTGCTCAGTTCTCCATTATGTATTTATCATAAATTTTTAATACAAAGCATACTACAGTCATGTTAAGAGAATTTTGATTGTTTGAAAGCAGTGGCAGAGTGAAATGTCCCATCTATTACGCTACCCGCAGTTTAATTCAATATATTTATATAATCCTAATTTTTTAATTGATTTTAAACGGAAAAGTGAGTAAAATTGAGGGGGTTTTAGAAAAAAAAAAAAAAAAAAACCATAGGGTACAACCCAGCCAAATCTTAAAATTTCACAATTGCTTCAGTTTGAAGTTACAACACAAGCACAACTCTTTATCAGATGAAAAAATGTGAGTACAAGTCTTTAATAAAAAATATTAAAATACGTAATATGCAGAAGGCTAAAGGAAAAAAAATGGAAGTGTGTTTTAGATAATACTTAAGAAACTTTTAAAGAAACAATTTAATTATTTAATGTAATGAGGATTTAAAAAAAAGTAAAAAAGAAGTGCATTTTAATACTTATAAATCAAGATGCACTTTTTAAAAGATCAACCAGAGCATGTTCTTGATTTTTATTTCCTATGTCTTTTGTAATCTTTTAAATGAAAACTTTTTTTTTTTTTTCCTAAAAGAAAACAGAATTACATTACATTAGTTAGAAAAAGCTAAAAGAAAAGAATGATTAATGTGTGTAAAAATTAGAAATTATGTGTATAATTAGATATGAGGAGAAAAAATTCAAATAATGTTTGATCTTTCGGATACAATTTTTCAGAATACCCAAAAAACTAATAAATTAAAAAATAACTAAACTTAAACCCTAATTATCATTTGTTTAGATGTATTGCTAATTACTAGGCACATATGTAAACATATCTTGAAAGGCATGTTGACATAATATTTTATGTTGAGTAAAATGTTTATGTTAAGTAAAATCACTAAATCATATACATTTCTTTTTCTTTTTCAATTTATTATTATTATTATTTATTTATTTATTTATTGAGAAAACAATGTTTGAGTGTTTGCTCCTCATATCAGGAAAATTGAAAAAAAAAAAAAAAAAAGTATTTAAAATTCTCTCTCTCACTACGTATATATGTGTTAATTAAGGGATAGTCTGTGTTAAGTAAAAGTAACTTCACTCAATAACTAGTATGTTGTGGCCACAACATGACTTTCTTCTATATTTTCCTATACAAATTCACTCAGTAAAAATAATTTGTTAAAATTATTATTTAAAAAGAATTATCTTACATGATAATGCAGGCGATTTCCATATTAGAGAAGAAGAATAACACTAAATATTTAAAAAAAAAAGTCCATTTTATTCTCAATAAAAAAAAAAAAAAATAGGATTCTTTTTTTTCTTAATTTTTTTTCAATTACGATTATTTTCTGGGTTTTTTTTTTTTTTTTCGTTAAAAGTAAAAAAAATCGATTACTTTGTTTTAAATTATCACATACTTATTGTTCAACCATTCGTTTTAAAGGTATTGACGAGACCTTTCGAAAGATACCCATCTTTGAAATTTACCCTACACCGTGGGGTACTTCCCCCCAGGGGGGGAAGCGATGCCCCCAAATGCACAATTTTTTTTTCCTAATTAGCTACTACTATCATTAATAATTCGTATTAATTTTACAATCACAGGTTAAGAATAACTCTCATTATGTACATTTATACGAAATTTTGTCCTATACTGCAATGTTAAAAATTTAGAAAAAATACTATCACAGCACCTCCTATTGTGCGATTGATCCCCAAATCTAATCAGTACCAGTTTATGGCAGGGGCCAACTAAATACAGAGTTTGGTTATTTTTTTTTTTTTTTTTTCGTAAAAAGTAAAAAAAAAATCGATAACTTTGTTTTAAATTATCACATATTTATAGTTCAGCCATTCGTTTTAAAGGTATTGACGAGACCTTTCGAAAGATACCCATCTTGAAAATTTACTCCCCTCAAGTAAATTTTCAAGATGGGTATTACCTCCCAGGGGGGTTGACGAGGCTCCTACACATACAAAAAAATTTTCTCAGTTGACTATCTCTATTATAAATAATTCTTGTAAATTTCATAATGATTACTAAAAAATAATTCTCTTTATGCACATTTATACAAAATTTTGTCCTATATCACCATGTTAAAAATTTGGAAAAAGTGGGATGGCAACTCAATCTGTAAGGCAATTTTTACCAAAAGTTGATAGGCACTAATTTATGTCAAGGTGCAACTACATACCAATTTGTATGAAATTATGTGCAGTAGTTCCTGAGATACAGTTGCCACAAAATTTTGTCACACACACACAGAGACACAGACATTTTCTAAAAATGGTCAAATCGTGTTCTACAGCTCTCAAAACGTGTAAATCCATCAAAAACCCGAGGTCGAAAATTTTTACGAATCCAATACTTTCTTCTATTGAATATAGAAGAAAGTAAAAACTACACTTGGTTAATTCTAAACATTCTTGGCTACTGTATTAAAAAGAGAGAGAGTAATCCATAACTGAAAAAGGTAGATAAAAGGATTCTGTTCCAAGCTACATGACAGATGTAGGTGGTGTTCATTAAAAAAAAAAAAAAAAAAAATCACGCAAATTAAGCCCAGTGAATAAGTATGACCTTATCAAAAGATAAAACTCAGCCTACTGTAATATGTCACTACTGTATCAGCCTACTGTATTATACAATATAATAATTAGAGTTGAATAGTGATTTTTGTCGAGTACCAAATAGTCAGTATTTGGGCCAAATACTTAAATTTCAATGTAAATATTTTTCACACACCAAAACAGCTTAATTATTTTTATCATTTCTTGCATATGAAAAACAATACAATGTGCATTAAAAGTATCAGCGTAAATCTGAAGCAATAAAAGAAACCAGAATATCAGAATCAAAATCAGAATATCATAATTATTATTTGTTTAAATCTTTGATTTTTTTTTTCCCGCATTTAAAATCTCAAATATTTGTAAATTGACTAAAACAGCCAGATTCATTAAATAAGAATAAATTTCAAAAATTGATCTAATTCATATGAAAACTTGCACTTGTGAGTGTATCAGGGGTCATTCTAGAGTCTGTAAAACTGGATTTGTTAAAGGACCTTTTGCAAAATTCTATATCCTGATGAAGGCAGTGGCGGATTTCAGGGGGGGGAGGCTAGGGGGCTGAAGCCCCCCCCCCCAAAAAAAAAACACTGAAATTCACAATTGAATATTGCAATTGTAAATTTTTTATTGGTCTAGAATAACACTTTGAAAAATCTTAGCCCCCCCCCCCCAAAAGTCAAGTTCTGGATCCGCCACTGGATGAAGGGCCTTTCACAAAACTTTTTATCCTGAAAAAGGACTCTTCACATTTTTTTTAATCAATAAACAAAGATTCTCTACATTTTTTTTTTATCTCTTGAAAACAGACCTTTGATAAATATCATATTTCAAAAACTACAAGAACAAGCCTACACATACATATAGTATGTGTTTGTGAGTTTATTATGTTTTTAAAAACTCAAATAATATAATTCTTTTGTTACTTTAAAAATATTTTACAGAAAAAGTTCTATGTGATTTTTTTTTTTTTTGACTAGTCATGAAATGATGACTAAATAAATTATTGTTCTGTAATTTTTCTAATTCAAATGCATTATTCATAAAACTGTTGATAATAAAATAATAAAAAACAGTTGCACTTCGGGAGTGCCGACAGAAGTGAAAACGTGAACAATTACGTGTGTATTTCTTGAATCGTCAGGAAATATTTTATTGTGTTGGAAATACTTTTAAATGAAGTGTTTTTTTATTCATTAATATAAACTACTACTACAAAAATTATATTACAATTTTATTTAATGCCCTAACTGCAATAGAAACAGTGTCCGGAGATGATAGAAGTCGTGTAGAGCCGCACCAGATTGTACAAACGTGAGAAAAATGGTGGCTTTGGCCTTTTTCGCGGTTTTGTGAGGTCTAATTGCAATAGAGACAGTGTCCGCAGATGAGAGAAGTCATGTAGAGCCGCACCAGATTGTAAAAACGTGAGAAAAATGGCGGCTTTGGCCTTTCTCATGGTTTTGTGAGGTCTAACTGCAACGTTTCCGGCTGCAATCTTTAAGAGATAGTGGCCAGAGATGACAGAAGTCGTGTGAAACCGCACCAGATTGTAAACACGTGAAAAAAATGGCGGCTTTGGCCTTTCTCACGGTTTTGTGAGGTCTAACTGGAATAAAGACAGTGTCAGGAGATGCGAGAAGTCGTGTAGAGCCGCACCAGATTGTAAAAATGTGAGAAAAATGGAGGCTTTTGCCATTATCACGGTTCTGTGAGGTCTAACTGCAACGTTTCTGGCTGCAATCTTTAAGAGACAGTGACCGGAGATGAGGGAAGTCGTGTAGAGCCGCACCCGATTGTAAAAACGTGAGAAAAGTGGCGGCTTTGGCCTTTCTCACTGTTTTGTGAGGTCTAACTGCAATAGAGACAGTGTCCGGAGAGGAGAGAAGTCGTGTAGAGCCGCACCAGATTGTAAAAAACGTGAGAAAAATTGCAGCTTTGGCCTTTCTTACGGTTTTGTAAGGTCTAACTGCAACGTTTCCGGCTGCAATCTTTAAGCGACAGTGTCCGGAGATGAGAGAAGTCGTGTAGAGCCGCACCAGATTTTAAAACAATATATAGTATATAATTATTAACACTTCACAATAGCACGTTAATTGTATGATACATTATTTGTACCATTCAAGGATAGAAAGCGTTTGCTGACGATGATGCGAGTTCAATGATTTTTGTTCACCCAAAAAAAGTTTTCACTTCAAATGGAAAGCGTTAGCTGACGATGACGGGAGCTCAATGATTTTTGTTCACCCAAAAGTGCTCAACGCGCCTAAAGAAGTTTCCACTTGAATAATAATAATAATAATTTTATATGACAAAAAATATTTTTACCAATTTTAATATTTTAACTTAATTTTAAATTTAATTCCACTATTTGGTCGCCTAATATAGGCATATTTGGCCGAACCGAATATTCGGTGAAATTCTGGTAATAGTAATATTTTATTATAATGTTCAAAATCAGAAATATTTAAGGTAAAGAGATCAGTGATCTCTTAAAATCTGCACCAGTGGTTGTCACCTTCACAAAAGACATGTTAAAACATTTAATTAACATCTATGAATTTAAAACAGCCGGCACAAGAGTCCCTAAAACCGGAGAATCTAGCTTGTACGGATTCAAATCCACAGATTGCCATAGATGTTAACTAACGGTTATTTTAAAATGTATTTTGTGAGGGTGACAAACACTGGTGCAGATTTTAAGGGTGACAAGCACTGGTGTCTTTACCTTATAACACTTTTACAGATACATGAATTACATTTAATGCTTTTTAAAATTAGCTAAACACTAAGTATGTGTTATTTTTAAAAATATTCCATTTGAAAACGGAAACTCATCTAAAACTGATTCATTCTTATTAAATCTACTAAAAGTTTTCATGTATTTCAAATATTCTAATATGTTTTTAAATGGCGTTAATTCATAATTTTGCATTTAAAAACCATCATACTAAACAATCTTTCTATCAAAGCAAGCTTTTTATCATTTGTTTACGTTTTCCTAAAATTAAACTTTGTTGTAAAAGTTCAACTTTATTCCATAATTTTTTCTACGGCTTATACATCAAATTTGTACGCTTGAACAGACTCTTCTTCTTCCGTCTCACACAACAAGCAACAAGAAACCGAGGTCCGAGAAAAGCAACAAACAAAATTGGCGATTAAATCTTGGCGATTTAAGAAAAAGCTAAATTGCCAAATGTGGCACACGTTTTGGCTGAATCGCAATCCTTTCCAACGATTGTTTTTATTTGCCGCCCGACCGCTAATAGCAATTGGCGCTGCAGTAAGCGGACATTATTTTGTATTATGCTGTGCCGCTTAATATTGTACTCGCTTTGATAAATAATTAAAAATAATTAATTTTGTACATTAATAATAACGCTATTTTGAAAAACGCGTTTTGCTTTTGTTTACGCTTGGAACCCATGGCAACCATTTGCGAAAATGGCATTTCGCCATAATCACCAAAGAAAAATCACCAAATGCACTTGTGGACCAACACTATATTAGTTTCAAGTTTATTTTAAATATTTATTTTATTAATATTAAAATTAGGCTTAAATTACTTATTTACATTACAAAATAGACGCATTTTGAAAAACGCGTTTTCACTTTGTTTACGTTTGAAATATATGGCAACCACTTCCGAAAATCGCATTTCACCGTAATCACCAAAAGAAAATCGCCAAATAGAGTTGTGGACCAACATGCAAGTTGTTCCAAATAGAGCCAAATCAAACTCATTTATAAATCTTGTGTTTTCGCACTGATATTTTTTTTTAACATTACAGAATTAGACACTTCTGAGACACATTTCATATTTCTAATTATGGCAAGACAAAAATTCATCACCTAAAAAGTATAGGCAACAGGAAAAAGTATAAGTATTTGGAAAAAGTACAAGTATTTGGAAAAAGTACAGGTTTTAGATTATAAGTACTAGATTTTTTTTTCTTTCATTTTTTTCTTTCTTTCTTTCTTTTTTTAACAAGCAATTACGCCAAAAAAATTCATTGCCAAATACTGACAAAAATTCAAAAGTTGCCAGGGGTTAAAATTTAAAAGTTGTAACACAAAATGGTCTAAATATTATGAATTTCCTTCTATTCTTTAATTAAAAAAAATAAATAAATAAATCATTTAAAAAGAAAAAAAATGTGGTAATAAATATTATGTATTTTAATTTAACTTTAAATATGAGAATTTCTATAATATTTTTCTGCTTTTGTCTTGTGTTATACACTATTAATATTCATATTCATAGAAAAGCCTCACAGAGATATTAATAAGTGAAGCGAACCGGGGTTTGGTGAGCGAAGCGAGCAGGGGCCCCCTAGTATACTTTTAAAAAAAAGAAAGAAAGAAAATAGAAAAACAGGCTAAGAATGATTAGTTATACAAAAAAAGTTAATTTGTGTTTTTCTACACACATATATATGTACAGCCGGTAACAAGAGTATCCGAACACTAGCAAAAATTCCTATATAAAAAAAGTAGAGTTAATACTGTTTTGTTAAATAAATCCTTGTCGAATCTTGTTCTTAGTCAGTCTAAGAACATGATTCGACAAGGATTTATTTAACAAAACAGTAATAACTCTACTTTTTTTATATAGGAATTTTTGCTAGTGTTCGGATACTTTTGTTACCGACTGTATATTTATAAATTTCTACATGAATACATGTTTAAAACTATAACAGCCTTTGGTGGGTGGAGGTTGTGAGGCGATTTACTAATAGCGAATGCTATACGGAGTTAATATGATGCCACACTGTCATTAATATAACACGAATTTCAGATAGTACTTCCTCCTAAGAATATTGTGGCCGCGGTAGCCCAGTCGGTAGAGCGCCGGCCTCGTAATTGGAAGATTGCGGTTTCGGTACTCGAGCCGGCCAAAGACCGTTGTGTACACTAATGGTGGCTAGTGCACGTAAAATCTGTCGTGGCCGCAATGTCCTCCATGTTCCCATTAAAAATTATACCTCTGGGGGTCACCGAAGCGGGAGAGCCATCCCTTCCGTGGAGGATCAAAATTGTTATGGCATGTCTCCAGACCACCTCTAGGAGTGTGTCCCAGCCGTCGCCAATAGCCCATCTGCGCAGCACTAGTGCGACGTTAAACCCAACCATCCATCCATCCATCCCAAGAATATTGTTGATAAATTTTAATATTATAATCTATAAGAGCTACAAAATGGTATTAATTTAATCACAATTTAGAAGTAACGATTATTTTACAGTGCTATCGTGAGTACAATACATCGTATGGAACTTTCGATGAGTGATATAGCAATCAACAATTGGCCATCTATAGCAGGCCTGTCCAACCCAAAACACTTGGTCGGCCGCATTGGAAATCTATTTTATTCATTGGGGCCGCACCGTATGTACAGTCATAAAATAAGCCCCCCCCCTCCCTTCTTTCCCGACTTTCGCCGTAAATTAGTGTAGAGGCATGCGGTTAGTGCCGATCGATTAGAAATAAGGCATAGTTTAGAACGGTTTAGTTAGATTTTGCTTAAGGGGGTGTCTGCATATTGAAATTGGCATGAATTTCATTTTTTTCAAAGGTAACCCCCAATTTCGACAAGCTTTTTGGATTATTTGGATCAAATCAGCCCAGAAAATGATATAGTTTATCTGTTTCTCTCATTTTTTCACATAATTTGTTAAACTATGGAGATGCTAATGTTAAATGAATGTAATAAACATTAATTCATGTCTTCCAAAAAAATTAATATATTGAAATTTCATTTTTTTTTTTTTTTTTTTTTTTTTTTTTACGTTAGAGTGAAGTAACCCAAATATATTCCATGCATATTTTTGATTAAAAAACATTTTTTGAATTATGAAAATTATTAATAATTTCATATTTCAAAAAATTATGTGTTATGGGCAACATAAAAAATATGGGTTTCTAAATTTACAGTTCATTCCTATCATTATTTTTCGAATTATAGTAATATTTCAATTTTTATTGCTCTTAGAGGGCTGTCACTTGCTATCATTTGTGTCATATATTACTTTGCTTGCACATGATTTAAAATAGTTATTCAAGTAAGTTTAGACGTACACATCATTTCTTAATTAGCATTACTTTACTTTAGTTTATATTTAAAATTGTTATACTTCTTTTCCTACTATTATCTGAATAGACATAATACTTTTCTTTGTGATATCTTAATTTTTTTAAATATGGAGATTTACCCCTGATCAATTTTTGCTTGTAACTCTATGAAAACTTGATATAAGGAATATAAACTATACCTTTTTCCAAACCGCCTTGACTTCCGAAATTCGAATATGTAGTCAAAAATAGGTGTTACTATTCGGGGAAAAAAAAATGTTTGTGCAAGTTTTAATAAGTAGATGACACCCTAAACAAAATTTAGCAATTGAATTAAAAACTAGATGCTATTACCAATCGTTAGGCATCAGCTGCTGGTTTCTACGATAATTTACGGTGAAATTAGTCGAGGAAGGAAATTATTACTATTATTATTATATGACTGTACATATGCATTTGTGCATATATATTGGTGAGTATACGATTCATGTATGTATATACTTTTTATGGGGAAGGGCAGGGTGAAAATTCGGAGCAGAATACATTAATTTATTTTCATTCATAAATTAACAATAAAATCGGGGGAAATTTATGATTATACATTAAAACTATAATAAAAATAATGAATAATGGATCTAATAATATTTCATTACAAGAGTTCTTTAGCTATCATAATCGTTAAAAGGTATTTCCATTTCGAAAATTCAGAACGTAATTATTAATTTTTGATCCGTTAACCAAAGTTGTCAAACTTTAAATATCGTAAAGTGCAGTTTCCACTGAGGTTGGTTGCAAACGTTTCGAGCGGGCGCTATTCAGAATCCTTTGATGTGGTCAAGCGATTAGACCCGGTTCGATGAGGTTGGTTCGAAGGGAAAAGACCTGGCCCTGACCCCCAGCTGAGATAATTGAGGGGCCAGAGGCAGATATTTTTGTCAATTTTGCATGCTTTCCTTTGAAGTAACTGCGCAATCTGATAAAAAAGGTTACAACTGATGACAAGACATTTGGTTCTTTGTGTCGGAAGCGTGATTAATGTTTTTTTGAACCTCGAAGCTCCAACTCCAGTGGAAACCGGCCTTAAGTCTCCTCGCGGGCTGCAAGAAACTACGCGGAGCGCCGCGGGTTGGCCATCCCTGATCTATAGAATAATCTTTTAAATAAATCATTAAACATAGAAAAGTGGTGGATAAAAATTTTGTTACATAACATCATATATTGGTAAAAAAAGAAAAAGAAAAAACATATCTGCTTTGGATTGAAACAGTTAAACGTGAAAAACAGATTCAAGAGGGTAACAAGAAAAATATGGAGTGACTCCACTCGACTTTCTGAACATTAAGTAATTAACGGTTGTATAGATAAAGTAAAGTAAGAGAAATCATTAAATAAATAAAAAAGAAAACCATAATAAGGCATTTTAGCATTTTTCTCCATATAGTATGATGTTTAATTTAACGCTATTGTACTTTATATAATTTGAGCCCATAGATCATATTTGATAAAGAATTTTTCGTTGTGTCCCTGTAAAAATCTATAAATGCTTAATTCAGCAAAATCCTTACCGTTCGTGCGACAGTGACCTATAATATGTATATAAATTTTCAGTTTCATCGGATAAGCTATTTTGATGCCATCGTAAAAAAACCCATAAGCTATAATGATAAAGAAATGTTCGTTGTGTCTCTGTAAAAAGAACTATAAGTGCTAGATTATCTAAGATTCACACAGTTCGTGGGACTGTGACCTGTAACATGTATATAAATTTTTAATTCATTTGAATAAGGAGTTCAGACGCTATCACACTTTAAATAATTTAAGCCTATCGGCCATAATGATACGCAAATTTCTGTTCTGTCCCTGTAAAAAAACTATAAGTGCTAAATTCACCAAAATCTGTACAGTTCGTGTGATCGTGATCTATAACATGTTTATAAATTTTCAGTTTATTTGAGTGAGGCATTTAGACACTGTCGTACTTTTAAAAATTTGGTCCCATAGGCCATAATGATAAAGAATTTTTCTTTGTGTCCCTGTAAAAAAAACTGTAATTGCTAAATTCACTCAAATCTATACAGTTGGTGCAACTGTGACCTATAACATATGTACAATTTTTTTGCTCAGATTAATAAGGCGTTTAGACGCTATCACATTTTTAAAAATTTGGCCCCATAGGCCGTAATGATAAAGAATTTTTCTTTGTGTTCCTGTAAAAAAAACTGTAAGTGCTATTTTCACCAAAATCAATGCAGTTAGTGTGACGGTGACCTATAACATGTGTATAAATTTTCAGCATATTTGAAAAAGTCATTTAGACACTATCGCACTTAAAAAAAAGTTGGGCCCATAGGCCTTAATGATAAAGAGATTTTCTTTGTGTCCCTGTAAAAAAAAAAAAAAAAAAAAAAAAAAAAACTGTAATCGCCAGATTCACCAAAATCAATAGGGTACATGATAATCTTATAATATGCATACCAACTTTCAGCTCATTCGAACAAAACCTTTATTGTACAACCGCGATAACTTGGCACGCGAATCACGTGTTTTCAGATGATTCCATTAATGAAATAAGGTGAGAGGTTGTGTTGCCATGGTAACACAGAGTAGAGTGGCTTCCAGATTTGGCGTTGTTAGCCCGTTTCTTAGTGTGAAATTATAATTTGAAGTTGTTGATAAACTTAATGTTTGGAGGTATTTTTAATTACTATTTAAAAGAAGTGTTCGGAGGTACTATTGTTTACAAATTTTAAAGTTTCGGCGATCAAAAAACATTCAAAAAGAAATTTTGATTTTTTAAAATAAAGTAATCTTAATGGCTTCCGAGAAGTAATTTTTAAGTACAATCATTATCAGCAGAAAGGTATGAAAGAAGTAACTTAATTAAACTTTTAAAAAGTTTATTTCTACAATGTATGAAATAAAAGAAACCATGATTAATACCATTACAGTTTTGATAAAATAAACATTAAATTATTGTAATTGTCATTAAATAACATGACATAATCATATAATGGTTATAATAAAAGTAGAAAGGAAGAAATTAAATTAATCACGATAGCTAATATTTACAAAACATTCAATTATGATATATTTTTAGATTTAAATAATTGAACTAATCATGATAGTGAATATCTAAAAAAAAAAAAAAAAGAACTGTTTTACGTATACTTTAAGAAGTAAAAAGCTAAACGAGTAAATTTTAGGGATTTAATTAATTTAAATACTAGAAATAAACATACAGTCGGTAACAAAAGTGTCCGAACACTAGCAAAAATTCCTATGTAAAAAAAGTACACTTAATATGGTTTTGTTAAACAAATCCTTATCGAATCATGTTCTTACGCTGACTAAGAACATGATTCGATAAGGATTTCTTTAACAAAACCGTATGAATTGTACTTTTTTTACATAGGAATTTTTGCTAGTGTTCGGACACTTTTGTTACCGACTGTACATGTGAACACAAATTATAAGCAATGTTTAAAGCTATTTTGTTTTATCGATTTTCTGCATATCTGATAAAAAAAATTATAAGAAATAATTAAAACAATATTTAAATTGACAAAAATTTAGCAATTTTCTGTTCAATTAGCAACAATAGACACTTTGACTGCTCGTATAGGTGCCAAAGAAGCTGGTAAGTCAAAGAATTGTTTGGCGAAAAGAACTGCCGCCAAGCATCATTTGCATTTCATTCGGCCGCCCCTTCTTCAAAATGAACTATCCCAAGGTCGGATGCCATCTTTTCGCGGTTGCACAGTAGACGTTATCGTGTTCACTCACACACATATATGCATCACGAAAAGTCATGTAAAATCGCAGACATCTCTAAAATGGGAGCTTGTATAAAAAAAAAGTTGGAGGTGTACTATTAGACATCATGATAGTCCCAAATATATAGTTGTAACGTTCTACGACTATTCTTTTTTGAGCTATGGTAGTTGCAAAATCCATTTCGCAAATCACGACTACAATACTTTCCTTACATATAATATTCGGAAAGTAAAAATAGTAAAAATTCATCTTCATTGAACACATGTATTCAGTGTGCATTTCTCTACACTGAAAGAAGTGTTTATTTGATAGAATGTATAAAATGAATAGAATATACATACGTAATACCACATGTACCGGCATGTAAAATAACAAAATCTGACTAAAAATGCTTATAACTGTAAAACGAATCAAACAAACAAACAAAAAGTTTTCAACGTTCCTGGGGAAATTTTGAATAATTAAATGCCCAGTGTTTACCAGTAATATGCCTTGAATATATATTAGTAAATACAAAATATATCATTAAAAATGCCGCTATATTCCCGAAGTGAGTGGCTTGCATATAAAAAATGGCATTCAAAATAGAGACTGCTCTGATCCATAAAATAGTCAGCATCGTGTTATGAAAGTGTCTTAAAATGCGCAATTTAAAATTTTAAGATTTAAATCTTTAGAGTAGAAAAAAATAAATAAATAAAATAAAATAGCTAAATATAAATTAAATTTATTAAACTAAATTAAATAAATAAATAAATATATTGTACAGTTACCAGAAAAAATAATTAGAATCATTTTACATAAAATATTTTTTCTAAGTGTCGTTGAATGTTGTCTGTTTTTCAAGTCAAGAATCAAGTTAACGAAGCCGTTTTCATTATCAGCTTGTTAATAACGGAAAGTAAATTATCTCGCAAGTGGAGATTAGATAGTTTTGGATTTTGGAGTTTTGATTCGTTTATTTAAGAATTTAACGTCTGGAAAAATAATATTTGCAATAAATAAATTTATTAATTAATTAAAAATAACCTATTATAATGTTATATGAATTGACTTAACGGCCCTCTTCACTTACCGTCGCCGGAAGCCCGATCCAATGTTATTATATGGGGAAATTTTCTTTACAAATAACTTATTAACTAATACATATTTTTAAATTCTGTTTTCACATTCAGAAAATTCCCAACAGTTAAATTGACGGACCTTTTTAAAAAATGTATTTTTTTAATTTTTAATATTTTATTTTGAAATTGCAAAATGAAAAAATTTCCCATATTGAAAATTCGTATTTTGCAGCTTCAAAATAAAACATAAAAAAATAATTTTTTAAAAAGGTCCGTCAATTTAACAGCTGGGAATTTTCAGAATGTGAAAGCAGAATTCAAAAATATGTATTAGTTAATAAGTTATTTGTAAAGAAAAATTCCCCATAGAATAACATTAGCTTCGGCTTCCGGCGGCGGTGAGTGAAGCGGGCCCTTAACGGACATTTTTATCAGCAGTCTTTGACTAGAATCGACTGTGTACTCTATTATGTATTACGATACACTGTAAAAAAAATGCAGCCCAAATACAGAAATTCTCTGTAATTTCAGAAAAAAAGTCGTAAAATACGTTTTGTCTACGTAATTTTTTCGTAATTTACGCCTTTTTTTCTGAAATTACAGAGAATTTCTGTATTTGGGCTGCATTTTTTTTTACAGTGTAGCTTTAAATTCACTAAACTTATTTTTTGTAAATTCTCTTATTTTTTACCATTTTTTACCAATGCTTTAAACTAAATAAAAAAAAAAAAAAAAAAAAAAAAATGAGCCCATAGATCATAATGATAAAGAATTTTTCGTTGTGTCCCTGTAAAAACCTATAAATGCTAGATTCACCAAAATGCTTACAGTTAGTGCAGCAGTGATTTAAATATTCATATAAATGTTCAGCTCAATTGAATAACGCGTTTAGATGCTATCGCACTTTTAAAAATTTGGTCCCATAGGCCATAATGATAAAGAATTTTTCTTTGTGTCCCTGTAAAAAAACTGTAATTGCTAAATTCACTAAAATCTATACAGTTGGTGCAACTGTGACCTATAACATATGTACAATTTTTTTGCTCAGATTAATAAGGCGTTTAGACGCTATCACATTTTTAAAAATTTGACCCCATAGGCCATAATGATAAAGAATTTTTCTTTGTGTCCCTGTAAAAAAACTGTAATTACTAAATTCACCAAAATCTATACAGTTCGTGCAACTGTGACCTATAACATGTGTACAAATTTTTTGCTCAGATTAATAAAGCGTTTAGACGCTATCGCACTTTTAAAAATTTGGCCCCATAGGCCATAATGATAAAGAATTTTTCCTGGTGTCCCTGTAAAAGAACTATTCACTAAAATCTATAGGGTTCGTACTATGGTGACTTACAATATATGTACCAACTTTCAGCTTATTGGAACAAAGCGTTTAGACGCTAGCGTGTTCACTCACGGACATGCACACATACATACACACATACATACACGCACACATGCACACACACACAAATACATCATCGTAAAAATAGTGGAAACGGACTCAGGGGACCTCGAAACGTATAGAAACATCAAAATATCAAATTCGGATTTTTGACATGATTACAATACTTTCCTCACTGTAGTGTTCGGAAAGAAAGAAAATGATGAGGCCATGGTACAATCTGTAAGCTTAATTCATGCACAAAATTAAACAGTACTGTACCGTACTATACTAAAACAAATACATAAATAAAATAAAATATATTTATAATTATATATTTTCTTAAAACAATATGTGTTTGTGTTTCTTTTTGAAAAAAGATTTTTTTTTTTTTTTTTAATTCTGAGCTTTCTTGATCTTGCCATTTTCTTGCGCCCGCAGGTAATCCGCTATCAGAAAATCGGGAATTTACTGTAACGTCAAACGTTATCAAAAATTCTCCTATAGTAACCCCAAGTGTTAAATGTAACCGTTCATAATTAGATTTTTCCTACATTAGTTATTGTCAGCGAAATTTACTTAAGTTACTCAAAAATGCAATATTTTAGTATTCCCTTCTCCCATCCTTTAAAAGAATATTGTCGATAACGAATTACGAAAAATACTGAGATAAAAAACTAAAATATTTTCCCTGTTATTATTTCGAGAACCGATGACTCATAATGTTGTGGCGAAAATTCTCAAATGATTTATCTTGATTTTTGTCATTTTTCCTTGTATCTGGGTGATTCTCCTTTTTTTAATACCGATGTTCTGGAAGAATAACATGCTACTATGAATTTTCTTTTTCTCTAACGCAAAAATGTAAGCGAATTCATTATAGACTAATAGGATAAAATCTGACAAACGGCATGTAGAAATTACGGACAAATATATATATATATATATATATTTTTTTTTTTTTTTTTTCAAATGATGATGCATTCTATCATACCGCATCGAATGCAATTCTTGATTTTATTATAGCATATCTTGGTTTCGATGTTTCGATTAACAGTCGTCAACTGCTGCTATATTGCTGGAGGTGGACATACAGTCAGTAACAAAAGTGTTCGAACACTAGCAAAAATTCCTATGTAAAAAAAGTACACTTCATACGGTTTTGTTAAATAAATCCTTATCGAATCATGTTCTTACACTGACTAAGAACAGGATTCTACAAGGATTTATTTAACAAAACCGTTTGAAGTGTACTGTTTTTACATAGGAATTTTTGCTAGCGTTCGAACACTTTTGTTACCGACTCTACTCGACTTTATACAAATTACTATGCCGCACATTTGTAAAAAAAAAAAAAAAAAAAAAAAGCAAAGTTATTTAAACTAAATAAATAAATTGACCGAAATGCATAACACATTGATATCTGTCCTAACACAAGACTAAACCTGTTTAAAAAGCAAACTTCATGTCATCGTTACAAAAATGAGAATAATTAGATTAAAAAGAAAAGAAAAGAAAGTTTTTTATCGATATACAATATTGTATTAATTTCGTTTTCTTCATATCAACACATCAGTTTCTCCGTTTCTCACTTATATCTATCCACATATATAAAATTGTTTGTCCTCAGTGAGGGCGTGAGTGAGTGAGTGAGTGAGTGATCATCGCCCAGCCCAAACCCCTGGACCTAGAAGCATGAAATTTTGTGTCAATGTTCCTTCTATTACGTAGACATCCACTAAGAAGCGATTTTACAAAATTCGCATAAAAAACGGGGGGGGGGGGGGGGGGGCAAAAAAATATTTCCCAAAATCCTTCATATCTAAAAAAAATAAAAAGCAGATATCTGTTCAATTTTTGCTTTATAATATAGCTAAAGCAAATATCTAAAAACTAGTTTCAGGAATTTTAGAAATTTGGTCCCCAAGGAGGGGAAGGGGCAAAACATGATTTCACATAATCCTATATATCTCAAACAGAAAAACAGATAGATATACGTGAAATTTTTGCTCTAAAAATATAGCTAATACAAATACCTAAAAGCCAATTTCTGGAATTTTAGAAATTCGACCCAGGTGAGGCGGGAAAGAGGGGGGGGGGTCTATGGGGAAAAAAAAAAAAAAAAAAAAAATAGAAAGACCGTTCAAAATTGGTACAGATAGATATTAGATGCCTGCAAGTCGAATGAGGATATTTTCGAAAGTGTAAAGTTATTAGGAGGGGCGAGAAGGGGCAAAAAAATAAAATAGATCGTTCAAAATTGGTACATAGAGGTTTTTGATATCTACAAATCGATTGTGAATATTTTCGAATTTGTAAAATTTTTAGGAGAGCTAGGAAGGGGAGGGGAGCGAAGGGGCAAAACAGTAGAAATAGAGTTAGACCGTTCAAAATTGGCGCATGTGGGTGGGTTTTTGGGAGTTATCGAATGCAGATATTTTCAAAGGGGAAAAATTATTAGGATAGACGGGAAGAGGGACGATGGGGCAAAAATATAGAAATAAAAATTAGAATTGAAAATTAGTATTATTAGGTTTTAAGGCCCGATAAATCGATTGCGGATATTTTCGAAAGTGTAGAATTATTACGAGGGGTAGGCGCATGGGGCAAAAATAAAGAAATCCACATAGAACGTTGGAAATTAGTATTACTTGGTTTATAAGCCCGAGAAAACGATTGCGGATATTTTTGAAAATGCAAAATAATTATGAGGGGCGGGAACGGCGGACGAAGGAACACGCGCCGTGCGCGCGTGTATACGTTGCCGCAGGCAGTGGGAGCCCGGACCGATTATTCCACCGATGAGAGAAGAATTTTTTTGTATTTTATATCTATGTTTTTCCCTTATGATAATATAGTGATTCATTAAGAGTGTCGAACATAACTGCGCGCATGCACGCAGCGCACAATGGCCTGCGGAGCCGAAGGTAGTGGGGACACTGTGCGATATTTTACACGATCAGAATTTTTTTTTCTCTCTTTTTTCACATGATAAAAATTAATGCAATTTTGAGAATTCTTTAATTATAGTGATTCATTTAAAAATAGTGACCAGCGAAGCGAGTGTAGCGTGCTATTAAATTTATAAAGGCAAAATATTTCAAAATAAATAAATTAATAAATTGACCGAAATAAATAACACATTGATACCTGTCCTAACACAAGACTAAACCTGTTTAAAAAAAAAAAAAAAACTTCATATCATCGTTACAAAAATGGAAATAATTAGATATTCTGATAGGAGAAAATCTTTTATTTTAATTGGCGGTTTGTACAACTTAAAAAGGTCTACAATATATTTGGTTTAGAAAAACAAAAATTAAATTAAATGCGTAAGAGCGATTTGAAATCACGTGATACAATTTCAATTGTACTCCCAGCCATTTTCAAAGATAACACTAATGTATCAGAATTCTTTTGTGTAACCCTACAAATAAGAATAAATATTTTTAATAACATATTTTACCTTAAACATGCTTTAGTGCATTACAAAGAATATATGTTAATTCCATTTTCTTTAGTGTAGCCTTAAGTATGTTAAACTGTACTTACTAAAAATTACGCCCCTAGATGCAATGTATTTCAATATTTTTGTATGTTCGTGTACATGAACTATTTGCCCAATTTCAATAAAAGTTTCATGTTTCACCCCCATATGATATTGATTTAGAATACCGAGGTTAGACTTCCTACTGGTAACTGGTCTTCAGTTACGTTGATAAAAGATTCACACTCATACAGAAAAAAAATATTTTATTGAAATAATAACTTTTTTATTGAAACAGGCATATTTTTGTTGAGTATATATTTAAAAAACAAAAAAAAAAAAAAAAAAAAAAAAGAAATGAAAGGATGTTTTGATTTGTCAAATTAATTTTGATTTAGCTGTAACCACAAAAACTTCGTTAAATCAACTATTTTTATTTATTTATTTATTTAATTTATTGTATTTATTTATTTATTTGTTTTTGATAATAAATTGTTGCTTTAACAAAATGTTTTTTTTTTTTTTCTCTTTTTCTGTGCATACAAACCAACCACTAAAAACCTAATCTTCGGTTTCAGTGAACCTCAAAACATATGGATATAGTAAATTCTTAGTTACGAAAATCTGACTCAAAAAAAACCTGTATGGGTCAGAGAAAAGAAGAATATGCAAAGAAAAATAAACATTTAAGCAAAATATTCATTTTTCTTATCAATTAAAACTCATTGCATTGCTTATTATCTAAAACTCCTTTAACACTGAAAGTGAGATATACACTCATGTCCAAACTTTAAGGAACAACCTGTTTTCCCGTTTTATTCTTTTGCGTATATTTTTTTTAACAAATTAACACATGAACATAAAATTTGAATAGCATGTTCCTTATAAAGTCTTTAATTGAATTTTATATAACTTTAATATAAATATTTAGAAAAGAAAACTAAATAAGAAATGGTGTTAAGGATGTGCTACCTTCACCTATATCTTTGATTAAAACCAGATTTTTCTTCCTGTGTTCGCTTTTCTGTTTTTTCTTTTTCTTCTTCATTTCGCAAGTGAATAACTTATATATATATACATATACAGTTCCCACCGCTTATTAAAATCACATTCGTTCTGACCTAAAGTGATTTTATTAAGCGGCTGAGTTTTATAACCAGCAAACGTTCCTGCACTTAAGGAAAAGATATTACTTCCCTGAATTTGGAAAGATACTTCAAAATCAAAAGGTAACGAATAATGGAATTCGTAAACAATATTAATTAAATTTTGATAGATAATTAATTAATCGTTCCTTCGATATAAGAAAATTAAACGCATTCCAAATTCCCATGCACTTTTCTTTGAGGAAAATCATCATTACTTTACCAAAAGTTCACGCTATTCTTATAAATTTAAAATATTTCCGTTTAAACCTTATGAATTATAGTAATTTCAAAATAAGAACTAGAAATTGCTCTAACAGCACACTTGTCCATAATGCATCCTGAAGATTTCCGTGGGATGTCTTTTTACCCGTACGACATACTGAGGATGTCATTTGGAGAAGATGTGCTGTTAGGGTGCCTTTTAATGATTAGAAATAATAATAAAAAAAAAATTATATATATCATTTCAAATCAAATTTGTAACTTATTACTGCGTTTTGAAAAATACGTTCCTTTGAAATTGTTACAGAGATAAGTTGTGGGGCTTGTTTAATTTGTAACTGTGTTACAAGTGTAAAATCTTCGACAATGAGCGATAACGGAGGGTTTGTTGTGCTTTAATTTCTTTTTCTATTTCTTAGAAAAAAAAGAAAGAAAGAAAACAAAAATCATAATGCAAATGAAAAAAAAAAATTTAGTGTGTGTAAATGATATTTTAGGCTGCTGAGGAGGTATTTTTGAGTTTATTAACTGTTGGCTTTAAAAGTATCTTTTATTGATTTAATTCCGGTCCTGGCAATTTAATCAGATAAAGCGACTGATTTTATTAACCAGAGAATTTATTAAGTGGCGGTTACTGTATATATCAAAAAGAAAATTTGAATGAGTTGTTCGTTTTAAAATTATTTATTGGTTTTTTTTTTTATTATTTTGGCGATGCTCAAAGATTACAAATTAATTAAAATATTTTTTTTTTTAAAAATTCTATTAAAAAAAGAAAAAGAAGTTAATAAAGTAAAAAAAGAAAAAAAAAATCAAGTTTTGATTTAACATTTGGAGGCATGTGTATCTTCACCTGTCTGTAAGGCATCCTTGTGACTATTACTCATTTAGATTTTTTTTTTTTTTTCCTAAAGCTTACTTTTCAGAAAAATTGAAATAATATCAGTTTAAAAAATGATTATTTATGTTAAATTTATATAAAGTTCGATTAAAGATTTAATAAGGAACATGCCATCCAAATTTTATGTTAATATGTCCATTTGTTTAAAATTTATGCGCAGAAGAAAAAAAAAAACGGTAAAACAGGTTGTTCCTTAATTTTTCGACATGAGTGTAAATATGAAAACGAATGACGAAAAATAAATCTTATCATAGAAGAATCCCTATAACATGGGATTGGGGGGGGGGGGAGATATACTTGAATAAATTTTCAAATTGTGAAATTTGAAACGTTATTGCCGAAACGTCAGTGGAGGCCCTCTGTTGAGACTCAAAACGGTTTTGGGCTGTGTCTGTCTGTCTGTTTGTCTGTCGCGCGATAGCGGCCGCAAAAATAGCGCTATTGACTTGAAATTTGGTACACGTGTTCATGAGCCCCACGAAATCAGCTGTATAGTTTTTGGTATGTACTCCATTTGTAGTTCGTATACAGGGACACGCCAAGGTTTTTCTTATCATTACGGCCTATGGGAGGAATTTGTATGTATCGCGATAGCAGCCGCAAAAATAGCGCTATTAACTTGAAATTTGGTACACGTGTTCATGTGCCCCACAAAATCAGCTGTATAGTTTTGGGTGTGTATTCTATTTGTAATTCGTGTACAGGGATAACGCCAAAGTTTTTCTTATCATTACGGCCTATGGGAGGAATTTGTATGTACCGCGATAGCAGCCACAAAAATCACGCTTTCGACTTGCAATTTGGTATACATGTTCATAAGCCCAACGGAATCAGCTGTATAGTTTTAGGTGTGTATTCCATTTATAGTTCGTGTACAGGGACACGCCAAAGATTTTCTATCATTACGGCCTATGGGAAGAATCTGTATGTACCGCGATAGCCGCCGCAAAAATCAAGCTATTGACTAAATTTTTGCCGAAACGTCAGTGGAGGCCCTCTGTTGAGACTCAAAAGGATTTTGGGTTCCGTCGGTCCGTCTGTCTGTCTGTCTGTCTGTCGTGCGATAGCGGCCGTAAAAACCACGCTATTGACTTGAAACTTTGTACACATTCTCATGATCCCCACTAAATTAGCTGCATAGTTTTGGGTGTGCATTCCATTTGTAGTTTGTGTACAGGGACACGCCAAAATTTTTCTTATCCTTACGGCCTATGGGAGGAATTTGTATGTACCGCAATAGCGGCCGCAAAAATCCTTCGATTGACTTGCAAATTGGCGCACACATTCCAGCTTTCCATATAAGTAGCTGTTTAATTTTCATTGCTATATTTTTTATAAACTGTGTACAGGGACACGCCAAAATTCTTAACATTACGGCGTATGGGGTGAATTTCGTTTAAACGCATTTTAATATCATTACTTTGCAATGAAGAAAATGAAACTAGAGTACGTGAGTAAGATGCTTAAACTTATGTTGCTTGAAGAAAATATGTGCTCTTAAGGTTTCTAATTAATGTACAGGACGTTACAAAAGTGTTTTGACAATGTCACTTAGTCATCCAAACGATGATAAATTTGGAACAATTATTAATTATAAACGCAAAATAATCTGAATAGTTTTTACTGGTGTATACAATGTTTATGGTTCGTTTACAAAGACACACGAAAGAATTTCGTAACATTAGAGCCTATGGACGAATTTTTAATTAAAGCGCGCACTTTAATGCGTTTATGCTGAATTGAACTTAATAAAGTTAACATACATTATAAAGATGCTTAAAATCATGTTTACTCTAAAAAAAGTTTATGTATAGGACTCAAAATTAAAGTCTCCCTTTTGAATGTTAGCTGGCTAATGGGCAGGACGTGCCGATAAATAGCCATGGCCACCACAATCTCAACACAACTTTCAATGATGATTATTTACATTGCTGGAACCATATTCTTGTACTCTGCTTTAGTAGCTGGGCATTGCCCTGCATTAGATAGTATCATACCCTGTTCTTGTAACATAATAGAAGAAGGCATATCTATGGAATGTAAAGGTCAAGAAAATATAGAAATGATACCTTCTATCCTAAAAAATTTAGAAATTTCAGAAAACCTGGAGTTGGTATTAGAATCATTAACTTTGCCGGTTTCGGCGTACTTTTTCAAAGATGTCTCTTCTCTAAATATGCATAATGTTCATTTAGAAATGTTAAAATCTAATTCAACTTTTGTCTGGCCAAAGTTGAAGGAAGTTCAAATTGAAGCTTCAAGTATTGCGGGAAAGTCTTTGCCATATTTTAAAGAAGCACGTTTACTAAACCATTTTGAAATAAGCAAAGTAGATATACCAATAATAGGATCTGAATTTCGAGAAAGTATTCCTGATACACTGTCGTACTTAGCAGTCAGAAAGACAAAAACAACTGTTTTGGAACCTCAAGCTCTGAGTGAATTGAAACGCTTGCAGTATTTTTTTATGATCGATTTACCAATCACGGAATTTCCCAGAGATGCCCTGCCGCAACGTTTACCTGATCTTCATACGTTCATTTTGGTGTAAGTTTTTCCTTCTTCTTCTCCTTCTTCCTTTTCCGTTTAATATGATTTACTTTTATTTCATTTATTTGTCTTTACAATTAAGGAATATTAAAAACATGTATCTTTAATATAATCGGATCTCTATTTAATGAAGTTCCTAAATCCATCAAAAAGTTCGTTGTATGGAAAATTCATTATGTAGAGATAAACTTTTCATAATACTTTAAACTATAAATAAAGGTAGATTTTAAATTTAAAATCACTAAATATCATGTAAAAATGTATTACATTTTACTTTACTTTAAATGAATTATATTCATATGTTACAATTACACTAATTAATAATTATACTAATATTAATAATTATACTAATTATTTTAGTTAAAATAATAATAATAAATAATCTAGAAGGACACTAATTCATTACATTTAAATATATTTTCTTTTCTTTTAATTTAAAACTAAATTGTTTATGAAATTATATTCTTCCAATATTTCATAATATCACCATATATTCATTATAGCGGAGTAATTTTAGGAATACATACCATACAGTCTTTTAATTTAGTTGTCGGAAAAATCAGCTATTTTTTTTTTTATGGCCTTTGTTCTTTTCATTCGTAATTATCTCGTATCTTTGCAATATTTAAAAATTTCTTCAAGGGTGTTTCTCTTTTCTTTTCTTTCTTTCTTTTTTTTTTTCTTTTTTTTTTTTTTTTTAACTGTAATCTACGTCGAATTGTTTCAAAAGATTTTAATATATTAAAATGTTCATTAGTTTTATTATTGTTATCTTTTAAACTTTCATCTTCATCGCACATTTTAGCTGTACTGTTTTTATTACTTTCTTCTATGTACATAAGAAAAAAAGTATTGGATTTGTGAAAATCTTTGATTTCCAGTTTTCGATGAATTTACACGTTTTGAGGTCTTCTGAACACGATTTGACCATTTTTAGAAAATTTCTGTCTCTCTGTGTGTATATATCATAAATTTTGTGGACGCTGTATCTCACGAACCAATGAATATAATTTAACCAAACTTCGTATTTAGTTGGAACTTGATTTAGTTGGAACTGGTGCTGATTACATCTGCGGATCAATAGTACAATAAGTTGCTCTGTCATTTCATTTTTTCTGAATTTGTATCATAGCAGTTTAGGACAAAATTTTATATAAATATGCGCAATAAGAATTATTTTTAACGAATATTATGAAATTAAAAGGATTTTTAATAGTAATAGTCAATTAAGAAATTTTTTTTGCATATGTTGGAACACCATTTCCTCCCCTGAGAGGCGGTGCTCCCTAGAGTGTGTGTGTGGGGGGGGGGGGGGAATTTCAATATGGGACCATTCAAAAGAATTCGTCAGTGGCTTTAAAACGGATGGTTGAACCATCGATTTGTGTTAATTTAAAACAAAGTTATTGATTTTTTTTTTTTTTTAAATCAATTAAAAAAAAAAAAAATCTGTGAAGATTTAGTGTTATACATCTGTGTAATGAAAATCGTCTACATTCATCATAGAATCATAATTTTCATGAATAGTAATTTTAGAATGATTTTCAAATCAATTGCCAATTTGGTGTCCTAGTTTTTCAATTTTAATTTCATGATGATAAAATTATTATTTTGTCCCTATATAAGCATGAAGTGGTGTACCATTCGACACTTAATTCAATGCATTCATTATGTATTTTCTGAGTTATGAAATAATAGTCATTTTCTATTGATTCAGTTAACAAGTAAATGAAAATTTATTTGTCCAGTATAAAAAAAAAAAAAAACCTCGCATAATCTGAAACTTTTTTTTTTTTTTTTTTAATGTTTGAAACAACTTTTTCTTTCATGTATGATATGAAATATAATGTTAATGTAATATGTGTCAATTATACAAAAATCCAAGCGATTTCACTAAATTACTAATCTGATATTTTAAAATTTAAATCCATCTTGTGTCTTCACATGCAATTCATGAATATTATTCGTGTTACCACCAGGAAGTTATTATTATTTACTTGCAAAATATTTGTATATTTCTGTAGGCAACAGTAATAAGAAAGCCGTGTTGTTCCTTCTTACAATCTGTAGGTACAGAACTGGGTAATTTTATTCTTTAATTGTTGTACATTGGAATGTTTATTTCATTATACATTTCATTATATCTATATTACCTCTCAGAAGCCTAACCTATTTATTTTACATTATTTTTTATAATATAAGAATCATGGAATTAGACAATAGTATTTATTTTGCTTATTAATTAAGAGCCATTCCAAATGTTTACAGAAGTCAGTCAGAATTTATTCTATAGAAGTATTTTTTAATAAATCTTATGAGTATTACTTCACAATAGTGTTACTTAGAAAAGGTAACACTTTTGAGAAGGGAGTAATACTCGTGATTTAAAGCAACATATTAATGAATAAATCTACAGTTTTAGATATATTATGTTAGATTTTACTCATGAATATATTGTTGATTCAAGGATATATTTTGTTATAGATATTTATGTCTAATAACGTTAGCCTTAAACAGCTTTGAACGAGCGACAAATGCTCTGCTAAATGTATGACAACTAGAGTGTCTAGAATGTAAAGAAAAATATTACCTATGCAGTATTAGAACATAAAATACTTACTAATCATTAATAATAAAAGAAGGAAATCTTGCACACCAATTTTCTACTTCTCTATATAAAATGGTTATACAGAAGGAAATTTACATCTGTGTCACTTCAGATGTAAAGAAGTAAAATTTCTTGGACAAAATTGTAGCAGATAACAAAAAAAAAAAAAAAAAAAAAAAAAAAAGTTATATATACAGTAATTTAGAAAGTGAAATAGATGAAGAATCAATTTTGTGGAAACGGACGACAAGGTTAAAAATTTAATCCTGCAGAATAACAACAAAGAAATACTTTTTAGTTTACATTTGGCTAATATCTTTCTAATCCTTTCTGGATGATATACAATATATACATGTGTCCTACACAGTGGATGCGGTTCATGTTTTTAAGTCCCAATGCTTTCGAATAGTAATCTTCACTTTATTTAACACTAGAATTCCTTCAATTAAAAAAAAAAAAAAAAAAAAAAAAAAAAAAAAAAAACGCTGCTATGAAATAGTGGTAGAGTCAAAATTTTACACAAACGTTTGTCCCAATCGAGTAAGAGCTTAAGGTTCATTAAACCAATTCCTTTAAACACGAAAACAGAATATTTCAAATAATATCAAGAAACACGTACACGAGAGCCGTTTTCTGAAAAAAAAAAAAAAATTCTCATATTATAAGCCATATATGTAATTAAGAAACAATTAAATAATAATAGCAAATTTTTAAGAAACATCTTTAAGGCATTCCAAATTTTAAACTACCGAGTGACTTTTTC
The DNA here is from genome assembly GCA_963930645.1 of Salticus scenicus. NCBI lineage: Eukaryota > Metazoa > Arthropoda > Arachnida > Araneae > Salticidae > Salticus > Salticus scenicus. Next base: position 700,538 of record CAWVNO010000753.1, read on the forward strand.
TTTTGATTTTCCGAAGAACTTGAACTTTCCAGATTGACAAGAAAATTAGTGTTTTTCACTCGTATTTAGCATACAGTCATTTTGAATATGTTTTCTACAATTAGAAACACTTGTTAAAAAATATAGATTTTGCTTACAAAAATTGCATAAAATGATGTATTTTCTCAGACACTTAATTTTAACATAAGAGCATAATTAACTATTCTTAACACCTTTACTCATTTCAAATCTAAAAAAATAATCTCAAGAAAAAATCAGATTTAAAAAAAAAAAAAGGGGGGGGGGGAGAAAATCTAAACAGTATAAATAAATATTCAATTTTCTTCTCAAATTATTCTAAAATAAACTTAAACAATATTCTTAATAAAATCACAAAAAATGCTGTATGCCATTACGTACTTTCAATTCCATCTGCTATAAGCAATTAAAATATAAACAAACACTCCTTCCTTTCAATTATCAAACTCCCGAAACATCTGTTTCCAATACGCAAGCGAATCCAAACCTAGCAAGTGTAATCCCATTCCTTACCTTCATGACGAAATAGTAATCAACATCTAATAATCACCCCTTACCTATCTCAGGCTAGCTGCATAAATTAACACTATTTCGTTAAACCGTGGTATCAAAGTATTTTATTCAAACGATTTTATTATCCCACGAAAAATAATCAACACCAAATAAAATCATTTCTAAATTAATATCAGCACGATGTTGTTTGTCCTAAACGTGAAAATTATCTTGCTTATTAAAATTATTTTGATTAATATATTTCACAAGGAATATTCCGTAATACATTCTAGAAAATACTATCATTACAAAATTATCGTTAAAAAAATAATACAGCTGCAGCTGTATTATTTTTTAACGATAATTTTATGAACATGCACTGTAAAAAAATAATTATTACCAGCTGCAAGAAACTCTCTGTGATTGGAGAAAATAATTATTTTCTCCAATGACAGAGAGTTTCTTGCAGCTGGTAATAGTTATTACTTTCTTCTATATGTAATATAGAGAAAGTATTGGATTCGTAAAAATTTTCGACCTGGGGTTTTTGATGGATTTACACGTTTTGAGAGATGTAGAACACGATTTGACCCTTTTTAGAAAATGTCTGTCTGTCTGTCTGTCTGTCTGTCTGTCAGTCTGTCTGTGTGTGTGTGTGTGTGTGTGACAAAATTTTGTGGCAACTGTATCTCAGGAACTACTGCACAGAATTTCATACAAATTAGTATGTAGTTGCACCTTGACATAAATTAGTGCCTATCAACTTTTGGTAAAAATTGTCTTACAGGTTGCGTTGCCATCCCGCTTTTTCTAAATTTTTAACATGGTGATATAGGACAAAATTTTGTATAAATGTGCATAAAGATAATTATTTTTTAGTAATCATTATGAAATTTACAAAAATTATTTATAATAGAGGTAGTCAACTGGGGAAAAATTTTTGTATGCGTAGGAGCCTCGTGAACCCCCCTGGGGGGGAAGTCCCCCCTCGAGGGGAGTAAATTTTCAAGATGGGTATCTTTCGAAAGGTCTCGTCAATACCTTTAAAACGAATGGTTGAACTATAAATCTGCGATAATTTAAAACAAAGTTATCGATTTTTTTTACTTTTAACAAAAAGTAACTTAGAAAAAAAATCGTTTTTTTTTTTTTTTTTTTTTTTTTTTTTTTTTTTTTTTTTTAACGAAATTTAACCAGACTTGGTATTTAGTTGGCCCCTGACATAAACTGGGGCTGATTAGATTTGGGGATCAATCACTCAACAGGTGGTTCTGTGATCGTATTTTTTCTAAATTTTTAACATGGCAGTATATAGGACAAAATTTCGTATAAATGTACACAATGGGAGTTATTCTTAACCTGTGATTGTGAAATTAATATGAATTATTGATAATAGTAGTAGTTAATTAGGAAAAAAAATCTCGGTCATCGCTTCCCTCCCCCTAGGGGAAAGTACCCCCCGTGGGAGGGGGGGGGGGTAAATTTTCAAGATGGGTATCTTTCGAAAGGTCTCTTCAATATCTTTAAAATGAATGGTTGAACTATAAATATGTGATAATTTAAAACAAAGTTATCGATTTTTTTTTTTTTTTTTTTTTTTTAATATTGTTACTGTGTGAATTTGTATAGGAAAATATAGAAGAAAGTCTTGTGGTGGCCACAGCATACTAGTTTTTTTACAGTGTGGAAATGGAAAGAAATTACTGATTGAGAATATCACTGAATAACAGAGTTGCATGAAATCGTATGTATTCCTTACTGAGATTTCAGACCTATTTTTTCAGACGTGAAGTAACGAATCGATTCGAACATCTGCGCGGAAAGTCTGATGCAAGTCTTTTACTCGTTACTTCGTTATCTGTTTATGTATGATGCTGTATCTAACATGAGGGGTGCGGGTATAGTTAGATGCGAAAAGATGGGTGTTTATTTATTCATTACTCGGTACTTTTTTCCTACCGTATGACGCGATTTGGACTATCAGTTTTCGTATGATTTGAATTTTCGGTAGTAGTCGGCGTTCATAATATTGTTTTTGTATTTTGTAAATAAAATAAAATAAAATAAAAAAGCAATTATATAAAAGAAATAATTACAGCTTTTTACTTGTTTAATGGTGTATTATATCAGCAGAAATTTCTTGTCTATTTCGCGTGCAGAGATAAAGTTGAAAATATTATTTTTTTAATAGGATATATTTGTAATATATTACAGTACTAATAGGCTACAATGCAATAATAATATTATTTATTATGTTACGTGAAATAACGCCCATCTCTACTTGACAACATTCATAAGTTGATCATAAAAATACATATAAATATAGAGTCACAATCATCAGGAACCGATTTACACATCTGCGGCCCCGGAGTGCTCACTGTTATGGGACTCCATCAGGAAGTTAGAAAATGTTTTTGATTCACATTTAGAAAACTGAAAATCTTTCCTAGCAGATAATCGGAAGCAAAATAATGACATTAATAAAGAAGTAATACAGTGATAATTATAAAATTATGAGGCTGTTTAAATGCATATTTGTTAATAAAAAAGAAAATGCAGAATTTGCTATTTAAATTTCAAAGAAATATTTTTTTGATATACAGAAAAAAAAAATTAAAAAAGTGTCAGATATTATGTGGAAAGTATCAGATATTGTGTGTTTATTTGCCATGAAGTGTTCGTACATTTTTAGTGATTAAAGCATTAGTGTTGATAAATATTGTAGAACACGCATAACTGAGTGTATGTCAGTTCATATTTATATATAAATATATTTTTTTTTTTTACATTACTTAATTTTATTCTTAAATATATATATATTCTTTATATAGAAATCTTATTATGCGGCATTTACATTTTATAGTATTAATTATAAAGGGATTAATAAACAAAAAAGAATTTACAAATGACAGAGAATTTAAAAAGATAAGATTTTTATGATATTTTGATTTATCCAGGTTCAACTATTTATTTAAAAATAGTTAAAATTTAGAGTTTATGATATCTTTAGATTGTTCTTGATACTCTAAATATAAATGAATTAGCACAACACACATATTTAACTTCACAATAAGACCTCACTTTTATCTGGCACCTTCAGTACTCTTTGATACAAACATTGCAATAGACCTCATATTGTATTGCTACAGTAATCTTCTTAATAATAAAAACCCAAGTTTCTCGAATTAACGCTAAAATAAACGTCACAGCTACAAAAATCTGGTGTGAAACAACCACACGGCTTCCATTACCCACTGTTACACGTATTATATGCATTTTTTGGAGATTATGTGATCAGAAGGCATAAAATCACCTACGAAGTAAACACCTAAAAAATTTCCGGAAAGAAAAACTTGATACAAATGTAACAACATATAAAACAGAGTTTACATAGCGAAATAAAAAATAAGAAAAAATTGGTAGAGTTATTTTTCAAAACACCAATTTCCGAGATCTAAAACTGACCTACCTAGTCAGGATGACTTAATTTTCCTGTAATAACCTCGTAATGCATGAGAAAGGATATCTAAAATGGTTTTACGTAATAATTTTCAAGAAAATCGTTAGAGCCGTTTTTGAGATACCAACTTTTACCAAAACTTGGCATACACAATTATTAACCAGAAAACAATAATTACATAAAAAGGAATATTTAAAAGTGAGTTGATATGGCAAGTTTGAAAAAAAAAAAACCGTACAGCTGTTTTTAAAGGAACGCATTTGCGAGACCTGAAATTGAGCTATTTATACAAGACACCTACCAATTTTCCTGAACTAACCAATTATATCATTCGAAAGGACATCTAATAGAGTTTTTATAAGCAACTTTGAAAAAAGTCGTTAGAGCCGTTTTTGAGATACGGTCTTACGGCCCCATTTCCGATTTTCCAATTTTCACCAAAATTTGGAAAATTCATCTGTACACCAGTTCTGTCTTAATTCTGAAGCTTCGTAGCTGCATCTTTATTAGTTTCGGAGATATGATAGTCAGAAGATTCCCCACATACATACATACACACACACTGACCAATTGTCAAAAACTACTTTTTTGGACTCAGGAGACCTTAAAACATGTAAATCAGGTGAAAACTCGATATCGAATTTTTGAACCGAATACAATACTTCCATCACTTACGGTAGTCGTGTAATGGAAGTAAAAATGCACGAAAATAAAATAAATAAATTTTTATCCGTGGTTTGGAGTAACGAATAACATAATGGAAAAAGGACGAATGAGTAGGAAAAAAAAAAAAATACGCTACAATTGGAACAATTTATTGAGAAAAAAAAATAATAAATTTTACTGCGATTTGAAATCAATATAAGTCTAAAAGATAATATAAAAGAATACATGTAATGCTATGTAAGTATCGTCACGTGGCGATTTGGGGGTTTTCTTTCTAGACTCCCCCTAAAGTCGGCCAAATTATGGTCAAAACATTAAATTAAATTAGAGGGGAAAAAAAAACCTAAAAATATAGTTAAAATGATTATAATAAATAACAGACATAATAATAATACTTGGAAATATCGCGAGCTAGGCGGGCGAACGCCGACTAGTAATTGCATAAACCTAAAAGACCTTGACAATAACAAAACAAACAAAAAAAAAAAAAAAAAAAAAAAAAAAAAACTAATCTTGCCAGTTTAATAAAATTGTCGAAAAAGAATTTTGGAGGGATTAACATGTCTGATACAGTATCGTAGATGAAATTAGAGTTATCTATATGGTAATTTAGCCTAATAATTGTGATTTAATAAAAAATTTAAAACCAGTATATTGTGGCCATCATAAACCCCTTTTTTCCATATTTTCCTATACAAATTCTCGCATTACAATTTGTTCATTACTTTTTGTATCCATTATGAGTGCAGACGATTTTCATCTTAGAGAGGTATTATATTAAATGCCTAACGGAAGTGAATTTTTACCGTCCAGATGACTTCTTTCCTATTCCCGAATAAATTGCAGTATGGCAACTTCACCTATCGGTGGATATGCACCCAATTTTGTGAGCACAAATACTCGTAATGACCTTTTCACATATCAAGTTTTGTTCGTTTACGGCCTTCAGAACCTGAGATATAGCCTACCATTAAGTAATGAACATCGCTGTATAGCAGCGCCACCTGTTGAGTGTTTGGCACCAAAAGTTGACATAAACTAATTTATGTTTCTAGTTGCAATAAACTAATTTATATCACACTTTGACAATTCCGTGCAGTAGTTCTTGAGATGTAGACTTCCCTGAAATTGTGGATATCGATGTATAGCAGAGCCAACTGCTGGGCGATTAGCACCAAAAGTTGATAGGCACTAACTTATGTCAAGATGCATCTGTATGTAAATTTATATGCAATTTCGTGCATTAGATTTTGCCTTCCCTGAAATTGCAGAAATCGTTGTATAGCAGCGCCACCTGCTGAACGATTAGTACCAAAAGTTGGTAGACACTAGTTTACGTGAAAGTGCATCTGCATATAAATTTATATGCGATTCTGTGCTGTAGTTCCCGAGATAAAGTCACCACGGAATATTTGACACATACAGACAGATAGACGGACAGGCAGACATTTTCTAAAAATTATCAAATTTTGTTCTGGACCTCTCAAAACATGTAAATCCATCGAAAACCGGAAGTCGAGAATTTTTTCGAATCCAATACTTTCTTCTATTGAATACAGAAGAAAGTAAATAATAATAATAATAATAATAATAATAATTTTTAGTCCTCTAATAAAATTATAATATATCTTGCGAAAAGAACAAATAGAAATATTTAAAAATTACTTTTATAAATCTCATTATTATATTTAAAATTATTTTTTATGAATAGGGTAAAGAGATAATCTGCAAGTTCCAGTAACAGAATAAAACCTCTCTAAATGCACATCCTTTTTTTTAGAACCATTTTTTCCTGATCTCATGTGTTCTCTATATTATTTAATATTAATTTAAGAAGATAATTTAATTTTCACTTTCGTCTGTATATATAAGAATAAAGTATTGGATTTGTGAAAATTTTCGAACTCCGGTTTCGTTTCGACAGATTTATACATTTAGAGATGTCCTAAACACGATTTGACTACTTTTAGAAAATGTCTGTCTGTTTGTGTGTATGCCAATGATTTTGTGGAGCTGTATCTGCGAATCAATTAACGAAATTAGACCAAACTTGGTATTTAGTTGGACCTTGACCTAAACTGGTGCAGATTATATTTGGGGATCAATCTATCAACAGGTTGCGTTGTCATCTCATTATTTTAATATGGCAGTAGAGGACAAGATTTCGTATAAATGTAAATAATGAGAATTATTTTTAACAAATTATTGCAAAATTGATGTAAATTATTGATAACAGTAGTAGTAAATTAGGGGGAAAAATGTGTATGTATGAGCATCACTTCCCCTCAGCGGTGTAATTTTTCAAAAGAACTCGTCAGCACCTTTTAAACGAATGGTTGAACATATCTGTGATAATTTAAGACTTTTTTTTTTCATTTGTAAAAGAATAAAAAAAAAAAAGGTCGCATTTTTTCCGATGTCGAAACAAACTTGACTTTCTTTCGGCATTTAGTATTATACTTCTCTGAGATAAAAATCGTTTGCATCCATCATGGAAAATAATTTTAATAATTTATTTAATAACACTGCATGCAAATCGGCCCCAACACCATTTTTGCAAATTTTTAAGTAAAATGACCTCCTGAATCGGAATATGACGCCCATTTTGCTCAATCACTCACCGTTTTTTAGGGCCGCCCCCCCCCCTATTTGTATCACTTTTCAGTAATTTTATAGCAACAAATTTGATTTGTATGGGGGGGGGGGAGGAGGATTATTTTAACTTTTAAATTTCTTCTGATGGGCTACAGAGTTGGAAAATCCTAAAACATAAACATATGCAGCAAAAGCAAAATTTGGGGAAGGGCGGGGGGCTATTTGCCACTGAAATTATATATTACATTTAATTTATTTTATTAATTAATGATTATTATTATTTATTATACATTACACCTTCTTTGTTTTTAAGTGCTAAATTAATTCTTTTCCATTCTCCAAATCAAATTAATGGCCATAAAATTACCGTTTAAGTTACTAGCCTCTTTTCCAATCAGAAATAATGCTAAACTTAAAAATTTGTTCCAGTCTACAAAAAAATTCATGGAAAATAAAACTAGTGCTTAAATGCTTATATAATTAAAACAGAGTAATATCAGCGATTATTAGAAAGCTATATTATAGATCAATCTAAATTTAAATAATTAAAACTTTTTAATTTTGTTGCCCCTGAAATTCGCCTTTCTAAACAACCTCTATTAAAAAGCCACTTTTCTAAACTATCACTTTTCTATGTCACGGAGGGTGGTCCTCTTAAGAAGGTTTCGTTGTAACTCATATACTAGAATGTGTATTTAAAACGTTTGGTGTGCAACAACCACATGATTTGGATATAATGTGGTCGGAAGACGTAAAATTGACCAAACAAATTAGACACCTAATAATTTTACTGTGAGAGAAGACTGATATATGTGTAAAGACTTATAAACAGAGTTTACATAGCGAGTTTTAAAAAAATAGGTAGAACCATTTTTTGAAATACCCATTTCCGAGATCTAAAACGACCTTAGTCTTTCAGGATGACTGTCCATTTTTCTGTAATAACCACGTAATACATGCGAAAGACATTTAAAAAGGAGTTTAGTAGCATTTTTTTAAAAAACGGTTAGAGCTGTTTTTGAGATACAGTAGAGAGCCAGAAATCCGCCGACCTAAAATCCGCCGAAGTCCGAAATCCGCACAGCTTGTCAGATACAAACAATGAAATTTACAAGTTACAAAACTGCAAATCAGAATTTTTGAAAAAGATCTTGAATGCAAATTTTGTGCTTGCATTTTATGATTACAAAAAAGAAAAGCAAAATAATAATATGCAAAACTGCAAGAATCAAGTTACTGATAATGAAATTATTGACAGTATATTAAATTCTTTAAAAGAAAATGATTCTTATAGTAATGATATAAGTCAGGTAAACAATAACAAACTAATTTTTTAAAATGCTATCTGATGATTTTGCTTTCAATTTGTAAGGAAGAACTTAGTAAAATTATTAGAAAAATAAATTTGTGTTACTACTATTTACAATAAATAAATAAATCATGCAAGTTCAAGTGTAGTTTAAAACAAATGCATGTGCACAGATTTTATCAAAATTTGACAAGTATTTTTTTCATTATTATTTATTGTTTTCATTATATATATATGTATTCTTTTAATGGTCATTATTATTCTTATGTACCTAGTAATTTAACATTAGTGTTATTATTCACTAGTATGTGTTTGGTTGGAATAATATTCTGCTTTTATTAATCAAAGTGAAAATAATTTTTTATGTGCCCCAAAATCCGCACAACCTCTGGTCTCGAGCTGTGCGGATTTTTGACTCTCTACTGTACTGACTTTCACCAGAACTTGGCAAACTCAACCTACTAATACAGGACAACAATTTTCATGATCTAACCAACTACTACATAAGAAAGGACATCTAATAGAGTGTTTAGATAACAATTTTGAAGAAAATTGTTAGAGTCGTTTTTCACATAAGGGTCTTACGGTCCACTTCCGGTTTTCCAATTTTCACCAAACGTTAATATATATATATATATATATAAATATGTACACCAGACATAAACTCATCTCTGAAGTTTCGTCGTTCTACCTTTATTAGTTTCGGAGGTATGATAGTCAGAAGATTCCCAATACACATATATACATACTAACCAATTGCCAAACACCACTTTTTCGGACTTAGAAGAACTTAAAACATGTAAATCAGTTGGAAATTCGATATCGAATTTTCGGACTGAATACAATATTTCCTTTACCTACGGTATTAAGAAAATGGAAGTAAAAATATACTCGCTGAGTAATTGCATTTTGAAAAGTGATAGCTTCTCTTAAAATCAGAAAGTCATACCGTGAAAGAAAGAAAGAATATAATATATATGTTCGTATCAAAAGCTTTACAATTATATACATTTTAATATAAACATAAGATAAACTAGTATGTTGTGGCCACCACAAGACTTTCTTCTATATTTTCCTATACAAATTCACTCAGTAACAAAAAAAAAAAAAAAAAAAAATCCAAGTTTTTTTACTTTCTTCTATATGTAATATAGAGAAAGTATTGGATTCGCGAAAATTTTCGACCTCCGTTTTTTGACGGATCTACACGTTTTGGGATATCCTGAACACGAATTGATAGTCTTTAAAAAATGTGTGTCTGTCTCTCTGTCTGTCTGTCTGTATCATTTTTTTGTGGACGCTGTATCTCACGAACCAATGAATGAAATTTAACCAAACTTGGTATTTAGTTGCACCCTGACATGAACTGGTGCCTATCACATTTGGGGATCAATAGATCAACAGGTGGCGCTGTAATCGCATTTTATGCAAATTTTTAACATGGCAGCATAGGACAAAATTCCGTATAAATGGGCATAATGAGAGTTATTTTAAACTTGCGATTGTAAAATTAATATGAATTATTGATAATAGTAGTAGTTAACTAGGAAAAAAATTTTGTGCATGAGGGGGGGAAGGGGGGGGGGGGTAAATTTTGAAGATGGGTATCATTCGAAAGATCTCGTCAATACCTTTAAAACGAATGGTTGAACCATAAATCTGTGATAATTTAAAACAAAGTTATCGATTTTTTTTACTTTTAACGAAAAAAAAACAGAAAAAAAATCGTATTTTTTTTTTTTTTTTTAAACGAAATTTTACCAAACTTGGTATTTAGTTGGTCCCCGACATAAACTGGTGCTGATTATATTTGGAGATCAATAGCTCAACAGGTGACGCTGTGATAGCATTTTATCTAAATTTTTAACATGGCAGTATAGGACAAAAATTCGTATAAATGTGCATAATAAGAGTTATTTTAAACTTGTGATGGTAAAATTAATATGAATTATTGATAATAGTAGTATGTAACTAGGAAAAAAATTTTGTGCATGGGGGGGCATCGCGTCCTCCCCGTAGGGGGGAAATACCCCCCCCCCAGGGGGGGTTAATTTTCACAATGGGTATCTTTCGAAAGATCTCGTTGATAATAGTAGTAGTTAACCAGGAAAAAATTTTTGTGCATGTGGGGGCATCGGTTCCCCCCCTAGGGGGAAGTACCCCCCGGGGAAGGGGGGGTAAATTTTCAAGATGGGTATCTTTCGAAAGATCTCGTCAATACCTTTAAAGCGAATGGTTGAACTATAAATCAAACAAAGTTATCGATTTTTTTTACTTTTGAATTTTTTTTTTTTTTTTAATATTGCTACTGATTGAATATGTATAGGAAAATATAGAAGAAAGTCTTGTGGTGGCCACAACATACTAGTTTTGTTAAAAGTAAAAAAAAAAAAAAATTGATAACTTTGTTTTAAATTATCACATATTTATAGTTGAACCATTCGTTTAAAGGTATTGACGAGACCTTTCGAAAGGTACCCATCTTCAAAATTTACCCCCCCCCCTCGGGGGTACTTTCCACCGGAGGGGGAAGCGATGCCCCCACACGCACAAAATTTTTTTCCTAATTAACTACTACTATTATCAATAATTCATATTAATTTTACAATCACAGGTTAAGAATAACTCTCATTATGTACATTTATACGAAATTTTGTCCTATACTGCCATGTTAAAAATTTAGAAAAAATACGATCACATCGCCTCCTGTTGTGCGATTGATCTGCAAATCTAATCAGCCCCAGTTTATGTCAGGGGCCAACTAAATACCAAGTTTCGTTAAATTTCGTTAAAAAAAAAAAAAAAAAAAAAAAAAATTACGATTTTTTATCTAAGTTTTATTTCGTAAAAAGTAAAAAAAAAATCGATAACTTTGTTTAAATTATCACAGATTTATAGTTCAACCATTCGTTTTAAAGGTATTGACGAGACCTTTCGAAAGATACCCATCTTGAAAATTTACTACCCTCGAGGGGGGACTTCCCACCCAGGGGGGTTGACGAGGCTCCTACACATTCAAAAAAAATTTCCCAGTTGACTATCTCTATTATAAATAATTCTTGTAAATTGCATAATGATTACTAAAAAATAATTCTCTTTAGCACATTTATACAAAATTTTGTCCTATATCACCATGTTAAAAATTTAGAAAAAGCGGGATGGCAACGCAACCTGTAAGACAATTTTTACCAAAAGTTGATAGGCACTAATTTATGTCAAGGTACAACTACATACCAATTTGTATGAAATTCTGTGCAGTAGTTTTTGAGATACAGTTGCCCCAAAATTTTGTCTCACACACACACACAGACTGACAGACATTTTTTAAAAATGGTCAAATCGTGTTCTACAGCTCTCAAAACGTGTAAATCCATCAAAAACCCGAGGTCGAAAATTTTTACGAATCCAATACTTTCTTCTATTGAATATAGAAGAAAGTAAAAATTATTTTATTCATTAAAACAATTTTTTTTTTTTTTTTTTTTTTTTTTTTTTTTGTCATTTGCAGTGTTAAGAAAAATTTTCGTATTCTAATAAAATGGTACAGAATAGAAAAGACAGATATTCTCAAATTAATGCAAATATAGATTAAGTAAAGATATAATGATATTTATTAGGAATTGATAAAGAGCCTCATGAAACTATACGCAATGTGTGTGTGTGGGGGGGGGGGGGGGGAGAGGATGATCCTACATATTTATATATTTTAAAGTAAATGAATACTCTCATCAATTAGTATCAACCGCTTGCTGATTTTAACTGTTATGCGGTTCTCTGATACTCGGTTGCTTCTGGCATTTCACCAACGAAGTTACTCAGTCGTTTCAGTTAATTAGTAGTTAGAATTTTTAATTCTATTTCCTCAGAGATTTGCAGCAATATTAACATACTTAACCTTTACAATTCAGGCTTGTTTATTACTTTCTTCTATATGTAATATAGAGAAAGTATTGGATTCGTAAAAATTTTCGACCTGGGGTTTTTGATGGATTTACACGTTTTGAGAGATGTAGAACACGATTTGACCCTTTTTAGAAAATGTCTGTCTGTCTGTCTGTCTGTCTGTCTGTCAGTCTGTCTGTGTGTGTGTGTGTGTGTGACAAAATTTTGTGGCAACTGTATCTCAGGAACTACTGCACAGAATTTCATACAAATTAGTATGTAGTTGCACCTTGACATAAATTAGTGCCTATCAACTTTTGGTAAAAATTGTCTTACAGGTTGCGTTGCCATCCCGCTTTTTCTAAATTTTTAACATGGTGATATAGGACAAAATTTTGTATAAATGTGCATAAAGATAATTATTTTTTAGTAATCATTATGAAATTTACAAAAATTATTTATAATAGAGGTAGTCAACTGGGGAAAAATTTTTGTATGCGTAGGAGCCTCGTGAACCCCCCTGGGGGGGAAGTCCCCCCTCGAGGGGAGTAAATTTTCAAGATGGGTATCTTTCGAAAGGTCTCGTCAATACCTTTAAAACGAATGGTTGAACTATAAATCTGCGATAATTTAAAACAAAGTTATCGATTTTTTTTACTTTTAACAAAAAGTAACTTAGAAAAAAAATCGTTTTTTTTTTTTTTTTTTTTTTTTTTTTTTAACGAAATTTAACCAGACTTGGTATTTAGTTGGCCCCTGACATAAACTGGGGCTGATTAGATTTGGGGATCAATCACTCAACAGGTGGTTCTGTGATCGTATTTTTTCTAAATTTTTAACATGGCAGTATATAGGACAAAATTTCGTATAAATGTACACAATGGGAGTTATTCTTAACCTGTGATTGTGAAATTAATATGAATTATTGATAATAGTAGTAGTTAATTAGGAAAAAAAATCTCGGTCATCGCTTCCCTCCCCCTAGGGGAAAGTACCCCCCGTGGGAGGGGGGGGGGGTAAATTTTCAAGATGGGTATCTTTCGAAAGGTCTCTTCAATATCTTTAAAATGAATGGTTGAACTATAAATATGTGATAATTTAAAACAAAGTTATCGATTTTTTTTTTTTTTTTTTTTTTTTTTAATATTGTTACTGTGTGAATTTGTATAGGAAAATATAGAAGAAAGTCTTGTGGTGGCCACAGCATACTAGTTTTTTGATTAGATTTATTTCAAAATATTACATAAAGTGAAAGTGATAGAGATTTCCCCCCCCCCCCTGTTTTATTTAAAAGCAGAAGACAAGAGGGGCATTTTAAAAGACCCGGACGTCGATAATTTGCACCAACATTTATTTTACATGCCTCGTAATCTTTTCTTTTCTTTTCTTTTTTTTTTTTTTTTAAGAAAAAATAGATATAAGGCTAATTTTATGTAATCGTTCATCAATTAAAATAATATAACGTTAATAATATAATGAATAATATAATGAGATTCCCTGACTATTTCTGACTTCACTTAAATTCTCTGACTTTCCTCGACTAGTGGCCGACCTGTCTTGATGTCAATGGAGCGGTTTTCCATTTCCTTTTTTTTTCTTGCCTGTAAAACTATCTTTTCTGCAATAGCAATTCAAAGGCAAGAAAAGTATTACAGTCTTTTGAAACAATACAGTATATTCCCGATTATCCGCGAAATTGAGAGGCACGAGTTCCGCGGATAATGCAAATCGCCAATAAACCTTAAAAAGGCTGAAAATAAGGGGTAAATCAGATTTAAAAAAAATATTCTAGCTCAAAAACGCGATTGTATGTATAAAACATGATACAAACAATTAAAATATTCACAATATTTAAAAATATTTGTATTTTATATACTATAAGATGTAAATTATTATAATTAACACAAAAATGTACTGATGATGGAACCAAGGTACAATCTGCAAGCTAATTTATGCTCTAAATTAAACAGCATTGCAGATATGTCAGCATTTTAATTTGATAAAAATATTTGTTTTACATACTATAGGATGTAAAAACTATAAACACAAAAATGTAACTTACGATGAAACCAAGGTATAATCGGTAAGCTAATTTATGCTCTAAATTAAACAGTATCGCAGACATACCAACATTTTCAGTTATTCCAGGGCATTGTAAATATTTGCTTTTTTTACATAGCACCTTATTTGAAATAAAATTTCCTTCAATATATAATTGCGATTAAAGAAGAAGAAAATACCCTTAAAAAAAAGTGGTGTGAAAAAAATGGCGGGTACTAACAATGCCCCGGAATAAATTAAAATGTTGGCGTGCCTAGTAATGTACTGTACTATACAAAATATAAAGTAAAAGCAACACAGTTCAAAAATTTACACTGATTAGTATATATACTTTGTCTCTGGGGGAGGAAGTGGTAGAGGGGCAGTAGGTGGTTGGTGCTCAGTAGCTGGTAACTTTTGTAAAAGTAATGAAATTATAATATAATCTTTAACAGAAGTTAGAAAACCAAAAGCAAATAAAATGAAAAATCAACTTTATTCAAATATATATAAGCAACTGAATAGTTGAAATACCGTTATATTTTTTAAATGAGAAAAATAAATAAAAAAATAAATAAAATTGCATTTTTGTTTCGTGTTCAAAAAACCCTTTCTCTTGATCCTGCCTTTTTCCCGTGCACGCAGATAATCTGCAACAAGCATAATCCGTTCGAGGACCATCGGGATTTTTCTGTAGTTTTATCTCGTACGCAAATGTTTCAATGCCTAATTTATGATGCGAATAACATAGTGTAAGTTTTAAGATTTTCTGAGAGCTAAATGTAAATTTTAGACTAAAATCAACTAATATACTGTGGCCATCACAAAGCTTTCTTTTATATAGAATACTCAGAATAGCTTTTCACAATTAATATTTGGTGGCGCAGCATGTCCCACTGTGGACCTTGCGCCAAAAAAAGTTATTCAACCAACCACAATTAATATTTGAAATATGTACTTTGGAGCAATTTTACGCAGTGAATCTAAGATATAGTCATTCGGAAAAATACAGAAGATGAGCAAAAGCAGTGCCTACTGTTCGCCAATGTACACCCAAATTAAATTATAATTTTTATTTTTTTTTAATAATGACCATCTCACATATCAAGTTTAGTGCACTTGTATGCTATAGAAGCTGAGATATAGCCTTCACATAAATGAGGAAAAATACACCATAGCAGAACCACTAGTAGGCCGATATGCACCCAAATTGAATCAGCAATTTTCCATAATGGCCATCTCACACATTAAGTTTTGTGCTTTTATACAAGATAGAAGGTCATATATAGACTTTCTATAAATAAGGGAAATTGCATGTAGCCACAATGCCACTTGCTAAGTGATATACACCAAATGATTGATAGCCCCACCAATTTATATCAAGGTCTAATTAAACAAAGTTTCCTGAAAGTCTGTATATTTTTTCGTTAGATAGAATGTCAATAAAATTTTGATAAGACAGACATTTTCTAAAAATGGTCAAATCATTTTCAATATATCTCAACACGTGTAAATCTACTGAAAACGGAAAATTTTCAGGAATCCAATACTTCTTGTGCTTAAAAAAAAAAAACGAGGGGAAAAAAAAAAAAAAAACATTCCTTTATAATTCTTAAATTAGTTCACTTTATGAGCAAACATCTAAAAAATATTTAAAAAATCCTCTATTTTGGGCAATTTTCTCAAATTTCCAGAACTCTTTGCAATCAGAGAATTTTATCAATCTGCATACTATGTCAGACCTGTGTTGCTCTTAAATTTCAATTTGTTTAAAAATTTTCTTCCTCTCTCGTTAATACTATGTTTGTGTGAGTGAGTAGATAGAAATATAGAGATATATATTGATATTAAATATATATTGGATTCTTTAAAATAAAAAATTCCCTTATGTGATGAGCACAACACAGTTGAAAAATATTCCAGAAAAAGCTGAGATAGTACAGTCGGCTGCAAAATTATTCGAGCACTAGCAATAATCCTTGCCAAAAAAAAGTACACTTAATACAGCTTTGTTAAATAAATCCTTGTCGAGTCATGTTCTTAATCAGTCTAAGAACATGATTCGACAAGAATTTACTTAGCAAAACAGTCTTAAGTGTACTTTTTAAATATAGGAATTATTGGCTAGTGCTCGAATAATTTTGCAGCCGACTGTACATACATATTTCAGACATATTCCAGATAGTCCATACATATTCCAGATATGTATGGCATGGGGGGTGGAAGGGATATTGGTTGTTTAAATAATTATTAATGGTTTTCATCAAAAGTAATTAAATAAATATTAAGGAATTTTCAACAATACTACAATATACTTAATATTGAAATGTATGGAAAGGATGTTAAAGGAACATGTCTATACTAAAACTCTTTTTCAGAATATCATAAAATAGAAAATAAACTATGATAGGTTTTTTTTTTTTTTTTTTTTTAACTCAGTTACCAAGACATATGGTGGATATATGTTATTCAAGCTTTAAATGTATATTTTTTTGTCAACTGCATGTAAAAGGCTTTTTTTTTTTTTTTTTAGGTTGATTTCTTTAGAAATCGACCTATTGCAATCACTTCGTTTATCTATATATCTATCTATCTATCTATCTATCTATAATGGAAATTTTGTCATCACGATAACTCCCGAAATAATACTCGAAATCGAACCAAATTTGGACAGTGAACTGATCTTATAAATATCTTGGATGAGTTCGTTAACCAAGTTGCTCCGACTTTTTGTTTTCAAGTGGCAGCCACTTGAATATTTCTAACCCACATTGTAAAAAGTGTACTTAAAACAAGATTTGCTTGAATTTTTATGTAAATCTAGACTACATAAGGGTCTAAATGAACTTTATTAATGAAATTTATCTGCCATTTTTAATAAAGTGGAGGATATCTTAAGTTAAGTGGGGCCACTTGAAATCAGGCTACCACTTGAAAATTTAAAATCACGATAACTTCCGAAATAACACTCCAAATCGAACCAAATTTGGACAGCGTCTTAACTTGTGTTATGAATATCTTGGATGAGTTTCTTAATCAAGTTGCTCCACCATTTTGTTTTCAAGTGGAGAGCACTTGAAATTTTCAAATTCAAATTGTAAAAAGCGTTTTCCGAATTTGTTTGAATTTGATGTTTTCATAGACTATATAAGTGTCTCAATGAAGTTTATTAATGAACGTATCCGCCATTTTTAATAAAGTGGCGGATACCTTAAGTTCAGCAGGGCCACTTGAAATCAGGCTACCACTTGAAAATTTAAAATCCCGATAACTTCCGAAATAATACTCCAAATCGAACCAAAATTGGACAGTGTCTTAACTTATGTTATAAATATTTTGGATGAGTTCGTTAACCAAATTGCTCCAAATTTTTGTTTTCAAGTGGCAGCCACTTGAATATTTCTAACCCACATTGTAAAAAGCGTATTTAAAGCAAGATTTGCTTGAATTTTTATGTAAATCTAGACTACATAAGGGTCTCAATGAACTTTATTTATGAAATTTATCTGCCATTTTTAATAAAGTGGCGGATATCGTAAGTGGGGCCACTTGAAATCAGGCTACCACTTGAAAATTTAAAATCACGATAACTTCCGAAATAATACTCCAAATCGAACCAAATTTGAACAGCGTCTTAACTTGTGTTATGGATATCATGGATAAGTTTCTTGACCAAGTTGCTCCACTATTTTGTTTTCAAGTGGAGACCACTTGATATTTTCAAATTCAAATTGTAAAAAGCGTATTCCGAATTCGTTTGAATTTTGATGTATACATAGACTACATAAGTGTCTCAATGAAGTTTATTAATGAACGTATCCACCATTTTTAATAAAATGGCGGGTATCTTAAGTTAAGTGGGGCCACTTGAAATCAGGCTACCACTTGAAAATTTAAAATCGCGATAACTTCCGAAATAATAGTCCAAATCGAACCAAATTTGGAGAGTGTCATAACTTGTGTTATGGATATCTTGGATGAGTTTCTTAACCAAGTTGCTCCACCATTTTGTTTTCAAGTGGAGACCACTTGAAAATTTCAAATTCAAATAAAAAAGCGTATTCCGAATTTGTTTAAATTTTGATGTATATATAGACTATATAAGTGTCTCAATGAAGTTTATTAATGAACTATGGATTTTCTCGCCAAAAGTTGCCAAAAAAGTCGCCAAATGGAAAAGTCGCCAAATCCATTACCTGCCATATTGGAGCTTTTTAATGCGTTTATAAGGGAAAATTAGTCTATTTCAACGTTGAAACAAAATAGAAATGCAGAAAATTAACATTTAATCAACTTACTAAGCCTCTTTGAAAGAATTTCTACAAAAAATAAAAATAAATAAATAAATAAAAATAAATAAATATTTTTTTTCAAATTTGCAACAATATCTTAGATTAATTAGTTCACTGAGCAACTTTATCTGCCATTTTGATCCAAGTGGCAGCCACTTACATTTTCAACACGATGACTTTTGAGATTCTGAATTAATTGCAACTATATTTGTACAGTAGTCTTATCTCACAAATGCATATGATATATTTGCCAATTTGGCCCACCATCTTGTTTCCAAGCGCCAGCCACTTGAAAATTTTTTATTCACATAAAAAGGTATTTATGTACCGATTTGCTTAAAACTCCATATGTAGATAGCCTACATCAATATTTCTACTAATTCGTTAATAATTTGTAGCCTCCATTTTGAAACAAAATTACGGCTGCTTGATAAGGTAAAAGAAATCAACCTACCCTTCCGAATAAGCCGGAAGGAATTTTTTTGCTATTCTATTCTTCCTTACATCAGCACACGGTAACTGTGCATGCAATACACATGCCTTAGCAACTATTGTTATACATTCATTTCTTAAAATTTCATCGGTATAACTTTAATATAAGAACCCCTTGGAACTTTTTAATTTACTAGCAAACCCGTGCAAATTTTTCGCAGCTTCCTTTTTTTTTTTTTTTTTTTTTTTTTTAACCTTTAAAATTTGAAACTTATAAGTTTTATACCAGTTTCACCAAAATTTTAATTCACCAGAAGCCAAATTATTATTAGTTTCTGTGGGATGAAACGCTAATGATAGTTAACCCATTTGCATCATAAGCGCATATATGAGCGCATTTTGCCTGGCCATTATCACCAGAGCGCATATGTGCACGCATTTCGCTTAGGCTCTTATCACCAAAGCGCATATTATACCGGTGCATATTGGACTCGCAGCAGTCAATTAAAAGTGGTAATCGGAAGTAGTTTCATGGTAAAATAACACGAAAAAGTGGAAAAAATGAACGTTTGTGTTTCCGACAGTAGTGAAGAGGTAATTAGACCTACAAAACGCAAACGTTTTACTGCGGTTTCTTTTGGTAGTAGTGATAGTGATCAAAGTGCGAGTGATTTTGAGTAGGAAGAAAAGAAGAACAAACCTAAAGTGCAAAAATTTATATATGTTGGTGATGTAAATAAAAACATAACAAATTTTACTAGAGAGAACGTTTATGAACTGTTTTTGACAAAAGAAATCTCGAACATATTGTAACTGAAACTAATCGATTTGGTGAAAAAGGTCCAAGTTTCAAAGAAGTTTCTGTGGAGAAATTGCAAGTTTATTTTGCACTTATTATATTGATGTCTATGGTGCAAAAACCTACTCTGCAAAGTTATTGGAGTACGGACAAGAGCACTGAAACGCCATACTTCAAAACAGTGATGTACGATATAGGTTCATGGCAATTTCAAGAAAATTGTACTCCGCTAATAATGAACGTTTGCAGCGTGATGATCTCTTACGTAAAATTAGACCAATAATGAGCATAATAAAGAAACGATTCAAAGAAGTTTTCATGCCAAGCCGAGATATTTCCTTGAATGAGTCTTTGGTAAAATGTAGAAGCAGAATTCTTTACATTCAATATAACAAAACAAAGACAGCCCAATTCGTAATAAAATACTACAATCTATGCGATTCGAGAACAATAAACATACATAATTTTCGGGTTTGTGTAGGAAAGGATAAGTGTAAAAAATGTTGGTGATAAGAACAAATTTTCCATTTTCCTGTGTGATGCAATTGGGTTAAACAAAATCATTCAAAGAAAAATTTCAAAATGAAATTCATATTTGACTACTCAATTTTCATACTTCCCCCGGCAAGACAGCTTTAATAAAGTACCCCTATGGTAGGGTGACCAGATTTGTTTTATGCAAAATGAGGACAAATTACGCTATGTCCTCATTTCCATGAGAAAAATGAGGACATTTCTGAGGACACAACATTTCATAAAATTAGCTTATATTAACCCCACTTGCAGCTAAGAAGCCATTAATCGTCATTATGATAAATTTATACTACTTATGAACTTATACGATAAACATTATTTATATAAGCATTATTAAATTTACAATAAACATTATCATAAACTTGTGCACATTATACTTCTCTTCGTATAATATAATGGCCATGCTGTTTATCTTTATACAAAAGTATAATTTTTGATATGCAGTTGATACGAATGTACCAAACTATTTTATATCTACTTCTGTTAATACATTTATAAACTATTTTAATACAATTGTTACTGTTGAATAGACCAAGTTTTTTGTGTAAACGAAATCATAACTACTTCATATGGAAATGATCCAATAAATAACATTTTAAAAGGAAAAGACAATCTGAACAATGTCAAAAACTGGTTAGGCTAGGAATAGGAACTGATCTCTAGTCTGACGACATAAAGCATTGATGCTCTAAAAACTGAGCTATTATGTTGACTTTTTAGAAGCACTTTTTACTCACTACAGAGCAAAAAATCGGGAGATGTCAAGAAGGTACAGTCGGCAGCAAAAGTATTCGAGTACTAGCAATAATGCTTGTCTAAAAAAAGTGCACTTAATACTGCTTTGTTAAATAAATCCTTGTCGAGTCATATTCTTAGTCAGTCTAAGAACATGATTCGACAAGTATTTATTTAACAAAACAGTTTTATGTGTACTTTTTTGATAACGGAATTATTGGCTAGTACTCGGGTACTTTTGCTGCCGACTATAATCTGCGTTCAGCTCCTATCCCTGACTTAATCAGTTTTCTGTCTTGCTAAAAATTGTTTTTCCATTCTAATGTCTAAAATATACTAATAGAAAACTATATTCTGTGTATTACTTAGTAATGGACATGATTTAAAAATGAATGGAATTAATCCAAGAATCGTGATTTTTTTTTATGTTATGTTGAATTGTAGAATTAGTATTGAAAACACGGATTAAAAGAGTATAAGGTGTATTACGAATGTTACGGAAAGGAAGTAATTTTCATCTTACAGATAGAGGGCGACCAGATCTCGAAAATCCACCAATCAGCTCGTTTCTTTCCATTTCTCGCTGTTCGTTCGTAGGTCGTTCTCGAAAATCCGATGATGACTGAAGCTGAAGGCGGGGTTTCACTTTCTTCCGATAAGTTTCAAAGATACTACACCAGGCGGCGATCGAATCGCTTTCCTCACACACAGGGGGTGCAGTATGTTGCATACGAACATCACCAATCACCTTGAATTTCCAAGACCTTTCAAATAAGGTGTCACATGGTGGTGTCAACTGCAAAATCCTTTAGTTGCACTTTCTCCCTCTAGGGGGCACAGTGTGTTCTATACGAACATCATCAACGGTCAGGAAATACCAAGACCTTTAAAATAAGATATAACATGATAGGGTCTACAGCAAAATCACCTAGTTCCATTTTTCACCACCAGGGGTCGCACTATATTGTATACGAACATCCCCAATCGACATGAAATTTCAAGACCTTTAAAATGAGGTGCAACACGTGTGGGTCTAGAACGGATTTCTCTCTCAAACTACGGATTTCTCTCTCAAACTAATTTCCTCCCTTCCCCCCTCCAAATCTACTTTCCCCCCTTTAAAATCGAAAATTCTAAATTCGCAGAAAGTGATTTTTTAGTATTTGACTCTAGCCCCCATATGTACAATTTCTTCACCGTGAAGTAATTTGGAGCTTAGTTAAGCTCGTAAACGTGTTTTTAACCCGTTTACGAGCACACCCGTTTACATAATGAGAAAAATAAAAAAAAGTCGAACAGTTCCCTACTTTTTTTTATTTTTCTCATTTCATAGCACATCTACAGACCAAGACCTTTTTTTAGACACCTCAACCAAATTTTTACACCAAGTAGTTCTCTCAATATAGTGGAGACAGACAAAAACATGTTTCAAATTAATATATAGATATTATTTTATTCAGAACTAGCAAACCCGTGTGAAATATTCGCACTTTTTTTTTTTTTTTTTCTTATTTACCTTCAAAATTTGAAACCCATAAATATTATAACAATTTCACCACCTAATTAAAATTTTAATATACCAAAAGCCAAATTATTAATAAAACCAAATTAATATTGTACAATAGTGAAACCGAAATCACTCAAAGAAAGGATTCCAAATAAAATTCATGGTTCATGACCCAATTTTCATACTCCCACAGGCAATACAATTTTAATATAGGACTCCCACGACGCCTTTTAAATTTTTGTCGTCATGTTGGCGATGACTTTTTATTATTATTATTTTTAAGTAGATAAATAAAATAAAATAATTCCTATTTTTATTATATTTTTCATGATTGTGTTTTATAGTCAATTTATGACACAAGAGTTCATATACGCAAGCTAAGTGTAACATCACTGACCGTCCGTGGATGCAAGAAAATGATTTCCTATGTTAGTGGCCCATTGGATTTTTTGTAAAAAAAATATTAAAAATCGAGGAAAATTATTTTCCGATTTTAATCCCCGTATTTGGATATAGATATGTATTAGTTATTAGATGCATGTGTTAGATTGCGTTATTTTGCTGTCAAATTGACAAAATTTTAATTTTTAATTTTAAAACTCTGTCATCCTTGGCGTTTTTTGTATCTGGGGATCAAAAACGTAATACAAAAATATACGTGCCAGATGTATATTTTCGTAATATGCATTGTACGAAATATTATTTCATATTATTCATTACTCTCTTAATATAAGTTGTTAAAATAACCATGATTTTTGAAAAGAATTAAATATGTTCGCCAAATAATTTGGCGATATTTTTTTTTTTCCGCCAAGGATAACAGATATGAAATCTATTCCACTGCAACATATGAGTATCTTATAACAGACACTTTATTTAGACATTTGAAAACAAATTTGACTTCACATTATGATAGAATATTTATCATTTTCTTTTGAATTAGTATATTAGTTGGATATTTATTCTGTAAATATCTTCCTTTGAAATGAAATATTTATGTTTTCATTTGAATATGGATGTTTGTCTTTTTTTTTCTAGAGTTTTGAAAATTAAAATACAAATTTTATCAATTTTACAGCAAAAACACCTTAATCTAATGCATGCACACGATAACTAATACATATCTATACTCAAATATGGGGATTAAAATCGGGAAATAATTTTCCTGGATTTCTAATAATTTTTTACAAAAAATCCAATGGGCGATTAACACAGAAAATCTTTTTCTTGCATCAACGGACGGCCAGTGACGTCATCACTTCGCTTGCGTATTCTGTATATATCTTTAAAATATTGCTAGGTTTAAAATGACGCTTGCAAAGATTCTGAAAAAACAACTGTTAAAAATACATTTTTTTTTTTCGTAAAATAATCTCATCAGACAAATGTCGTCATTTTTTCTTATTAGTCCATTGAGCTAAGTACGCATGCTTAAATATTGTTCATGTATAAATATTATTTTTTTATCCTCGCGTATCGTATCGTTTCGACAAAAAATAATTGAAACTGGTCCACGTCAGAGAAATATTATATAGATTACAGATGACCTGTAAAAGAAATAATATAAGTACTATGCACATCATTTTCACAATGAATATACCCTATTAAAGCAACATATCGCTTTAAATAATTTAAAAATACTAAAATATGCAAATAATTTGACCAATTCAACATTTAAATTACCTTTGTATTGCTGTTAAAAAAAAAAAAAAAAAAAGAGGTACAATATATATATATATCTTACATTGATGAAAATATTTTGCGCGATGATGACCTATAAAATTCCTACCAAATTTGAACTCCATTGCATACAATATTTAGATGTTATCATTTCATTTGCATACTTGATACAAAACATTACATAAAAATAGCAAAAATAAAAATTATTATATCAGGCTGGTTTTAAACATATAGTCATATTAAAATCTCATCAGTCAAATTTTTCATGATTACAATATTTTAAGTTATATAGAGGAGACCAAGGACTAATATGGCAGAATATACATTATATGATACCATTTTTAGAGCATAAAAGGCAAAATGGCATTTTAGGGCCAGTTTTATGGCCCCCTGCTTGCTACTCAGGTCACATGCCCCGGCGTTAATCAGGTCTTGCACACAAATCTTTCTTATATATTTTCCTATACAAATTACTCAGTACAAATAACTATTAAAACTTTTATTTATTAAAATTAATTTCCATAATGAATGCATACAACTTCTTTCTAATAGATATACAGAGGCTGTTCGCACATTTTTTAGACGATTTTGATGGAGTGTACTGAAGCAATTTCACTCATATTTCGAATTTTATTTGTTCAGTTTGATAGCCCTTGTTCTTAACTAACATTCTACATCATAATTTCTATGATAATAATGCTTTTTATAATATCGGAAGAGGTATATTTTTCTACTTCTCTTGAACGGCTTTCCAGTCCACAAAGCGTTGTAGGTCGGTGTTTGGATAATGTTGATTTTAAGAGTCGAAAAACACAAAAATCCAACAGTGATACATCAGAAGATTTAGCAGGAATGTCAGTGAAGGGTATGGTTTTAATTCCCGTTTTTTGTTCCATTTTTTTCTAGAAAAGCAATTACGGATTGTGATGTGTGGCTGCTTGTTTTGTCTTGATACAGTTCAACGGATTGATAGCATTGTGGATAAAGATCTGGATTTTCATTTTTAAAAATTGGAATTAAAATATGTTCTTGAGAGTATTTAGAGTTGATTTTGACATTTTTGTCACATTTTTTTGCTTTTATCTTGCGCTTGTATGAAAAACCAGTGGCAATCATAAATCCTTTAGAAAAAGTTTCTTTTGATGCTTTGAGCCATGTAGCAAATTTTTTTTTTCTCCACTTTTGTGATAATAAATTGACCTTTTTTTTATTGCAACCACTTAAATAGACCCAAGATTCATCTGTTGTTGCAACATTTTTCCATTTTTCTCTTGATAAATGCTTTTCATAAAGATTTCACTTAAAAACTATCTTTGGAAAGAGCGGAAACCTATCCTTCCATCCACTGCCATTTTAAAAGAGCATTTTTGCATCTAAACAAAAATTCTAAATATCAGAAGATAAATAAAACTTCCAAAAATATAACTGTTGTGAAAATAAAATTCTCCATGCAAACGATTTTTTCTTACTGCGAAATAAAATCGTCTAAAAAATGTGCGAACAGCCTCTGTATAACTCTTAATATCCAAAGAAAGTCAATTTTATGTTCAATAACGATATCATAAAAAGTCTTTTTTCTTTTTATTTTGTTAAAAAAGAAAAAAAAAAAAAAAAAAAAAAAAAAAAACGATAACTTTGATTTAAATTATTGCAGATCCATAGTTCAGGTTCTTTTAAAAGATGTCCCTTTGGGGAAGGAGCGGGGGAGCATTGCTCCTATATGTGCCCAAATATTTTTTTCTTGCTTGATTATTACTATTATAAATAATTCTTTTTAATTTCATAATGATTCGTTACAAATAATTCTCATTGTGTACATTTATAAGAAATTTTGTCCTACACCGCCAAGTTAAAAACTTAGAAAAACCTGCATGGAAACGTCACCTGTTGAGTGATTTTCACCAAAACGTAATAGGCCCTAATTTATGTCATGTTGCAATTGCATATAAATTTATATGTAATTCTGTGCAGTTCCTCAGATATAGTTGGAACAAAATTTTTGTCACATACACAGACACATTTTCTGAAAATGTTCAAATCGTGTTCTAGATCTCTCAAAACATATAAATCCATCGAAAACTGGAAGATGAAAATTTTTACCAATCCAATACTTTCTTTTGCTGAATCCGCGTTTGTAATGATCGATAGACGGCGCTTTGTGAACACTGCAGTTGTTAGTAAACATTAGCCACGTGTGTTCCATTAGTGTTCTTTTTGTTATTCTACTTAATATTCGTACTATAATTTCTCCGCCATTACATTATGGAAAATTGATTGCTTTTGGAAAAAATACTTCACTTTATTCAAAGTTCGATCGGAAGTAGATTTTTAACTGAAGTTGAACAAATATTAATTTCAAATCATCTGATTAATTCTTTACTTCCATTAGCCGAAGCAACTGAAATTTTAAATTTGTCATTTGGAAATAAATGGAAGCTCAATTCTGGATTTCTTGATCCTTTGGAGTTACACTGTGGCACACAAAAGTATGTGTTATCTTTTTTACCGTATTTATTCATTTTTATTCGATAAATATATGTGAAACTAAATATCGGCAAGCAATGGCGGCTGTATGGAATTCGAATTAAACCATGTTTATTGTAATTTCACCTTAGCCCACCAGAGGGCGAGCATTTCATTACAATCGCGGATACAGAAAAAAGTATAAAGATTGAATTCCTGACTGAATATTGATTTTTTTTTTTTTTTTTTTTTTTGTTAGTTTATAACTTTATAAAAGATTATCCGTTTTTTTTTTTTTTTTTTTTTTTTTTTTTTTGTAGTAAACATTTTGGCCTGAGATAGATTATGATTGATTTCATTAAGATCTAAGCAAATTACAGGGTACTCACAAAAGTGCGTTATCACTTTTTAAACTGCTGAACGGCTGCATAGTTACAATAGTAAAAGTAATATGTAAATATAGTAAAGTTGTTATGCGCTACGAGATGCGATAGGGACCCTATATAGAGAGAGACTGGACATTGGCGCGCGGGCTTTTTGACGAAATTCTCCATTTTAGTGCCAGTTGCTCCATTGCTTATCATTACGCTGAGAAGAAATTTTGATTATTTTACGTCATAATCGAAAAAGAACTTATTTATTACATTTTTATTTTGTTGGGATATAAATTGCTTTAATTATGGAATACTTTTAAAAGATAAAAGTGCTTAATTATTTATTTTATATCATGCTTTAAATACTTTGAATTCTCTTATTGCATGCTGTTTTACGTATTTATTTCCTAACGTATGAGATAATTGCATTATTTATTTGCTAACTATTAGTTTTTAAGT
Organism: Salticus scenicus; assembly: GCA_963930645.1. Lineage (NCBI taxonomy): Eukaryota > Metazoa > Arthropoda > Arachnida > Araneae > Salticidae > Salticus > Salticus scenicus. The sequence continues at coordinate 728,275 of CAWVNO010000753.1, forward strand.
TCTGTTCTGCAATATATTTAATATGCTAGATCTCAATGTATTTTTCTGATATATTTTAAAATACATGTATAAAATAACTATATAAAAATATATTTTTTTTATTTTTTGATAGTACGCAAAATGTATCAGATTTCTCAAAATAAATTAATAATAATAAAGAAAATAAGGTGTATATTATTTGCTAACATATGAAATATAAATTTCTTTTAAATAATAATTGCCATAATAAATTTTATAAATAATATTTAAATAAGTAATTATTTTTATTTACATAATATTTAAAAAAAACTATTAAAAAAAAAGCTTTAAAAAAATGAAATAAGCAAATGTAAATAAAATAAATAAAAACATTTTTTAATTTCTAAAGATATTAGTTAGTATTTTTACAAATTATTATTAATAAAATTTTTATTTTAAATATTTAACTAAGTCATTATTATTAATAATGCGTAATTGAAACAAATAAAATATGTATTTTTAGCTTGTAAAAATATTACGTAAATATTTTTATAAAATAATAAAAAATAATTTATGTTTTTCTGCCGTAGTTTTACATTTATTCATGAATTACTTGACATAAACTAAGATTACCATATTTTTGTTAAAAATTTTCTAACTTTTTATATATAGAATGTATGTCCTCAGAAAAAATAAGGTAGAATTACTTTCACTAAGGCAGAATTGCTTTCACAATCAACGTATTTTGCTTAATATAGAAATATAAAACAAAAAATTCCTCTGTTTTCCGATAGGAATTGAAAGAGTAACCATGCCGAAGGTTAAAACAAAATTCGTTTTTCTTCAAATTCTTTTTCTCTAAGACGAAACAAATTACATATTTATATTCTGCATTACTTTCTGCACAAATTTAGCACAATTTCATTTCACTTATGTTCTATAGTAAAGCGTCAATCGCGAAGAAAAAAGCATTACGTTCTACGGGGATCGCTCCGAACTGGCACTAAGATGGCCGACTTTCGGTCAATGTCCAGTCTCTCTATATATAGGGTCCCTAAGATGCGACTGTATACAGCACCACCTGGTGGAAAATAGCGGAGTTAGCGTTTCTATATTGAAAACAGTACGAGGTAGAGGGAAAAATTATAAAGTTGCAGAGCATTATTGATATAGTACAGAAAGTCACCTTACAAATATGAATGTTACAAACAAAATGTTTAAACTTGCAGCCGTTTGTTCTCAGTTTCCTGCACTGTAACGTTCCAAAGCGATCTTAGAAATTAAAATAACTTTATTTCGATGTTTAAACTTTTATTCGTCTGCTGCAATGCATATTCGGATCCTTTTGCGCACATTCCAGCATAGCGGGTGACATGTTCGCTCTGTAAAATTTAATCAGAATCTAGATGTGCCTTACAGTTGAAGATATTGTTATATTATTTCTATATCTGTTTTAATTTATAAAGATATATGCTATATTATATTTTTTTTAGAGCCACATTTGATGGCCTTATATGAATAACAGAGAATTCTTTTCTAACTGCTTTTCTTTTGAAAGTTTATATTTTATATATTTACTGATATTGGTTACTTTTATACTACATTTTCGGTTACAAATGCAGTGCAACGATTCTTTACATTTCTAAAATCTTTTTAATTCAATGTATGTGGATTCAATAGATAATTTTTTTATTTCACATATTGCATAAAGGCAAGAAAAGTGATACTAAAAATGTATTATTTGAGAAAAATCAAGTTAAGGATAAGGCATTGACTAAAATAAAACTGATACATATATGCCTCTCGAGTGGATAATTTTTGAGATGGAGGTGTAACTTTTTTGTACACATTGGAGCACTTCATATATTTTTCAGTGACATAAACTCGAAATTGTCATTTTTTGGATTGTGTCACTTTTCTTGCTGGTTGCGATATGTAAAACTGCTGTCAAATGCCTTTTCATATTTTGTTGTGAATACATTTTCACTGAAAGGAAAAAAAAAATAAAATCTTTTTTTTTTTTTTTTAAATAGAACCGACTCCAAAAAGCAACTATTATTCAAGCAAGTAAAAATAAAATAAAATTGTAAATTGCGCTTAAAAGTATGAAATAAATTCCTTCAAGAAGCAACAGAAACACTACAATTAATCATAACTTTTGAAGACGGCGCAAAATTAAATAAAAATTGATAGTTTTATTCAGTATAAAAATGAAATTCTATTCAAAATATATCTCTAACTTTGGCATCTGGAAAACACAGCCGAAAACTTCATTGATTCAAATAAACAATTTTAGGATTTCGTAAGCTGCAAAAATTTGTGAAATTTACATGATATCTGTCGTTTTTGGCAGGAAAAAAAATACATCGACAAATCTTCTGGTGACCATATTTAGTTCCTTTTAAAAATCATGGTTTTTCTAATAAGGTATATTAAGAGAACAATTAAGAATATGAAGTTTTATTTCGTACAATTTATATTACGAAAATATACATCTGGCATGTATATTTTTACTTCCATTACCCTACTACCGTAGGTAATGGAAGTATTGTATTTGGTCCAAAAATTTGATATAGAGATTTCACCTGATTTACCCGTTTTAAGGTCCCCTGAGTCCAAAAAAGTGGTTTTTAGCAATTGGACAGTGTGTGTGTGTATGTGTGTAATCTTCTGGCTATCATATCTCCGAAACTAATAAAGATAGAACTACAAAACTTCAGAATTAAGACAGGTCTGGTGTACAGATGAATTTTTCAGATTTTGGCGAAAATTGAAAAACCAGAAGTAGAACATCGGAGACTGGAAGGGGGACTGTAAGTCCGTATCTCAAAAACGGCTCCAATGATTTTCTTCAAATTTGCTATATAAATACTCTATTAAATGAAAAAATTGAAAATTTGGTTGAAATTTCATAAAGGGTATGAGCTTTTATTTCTAATATACTTTTATTTATTTACTAAGATTTTGTGATCATAAGGGGATTTTCACAAAAAAGAACTTTTGAAAAGTGGTTGAAATAATTGGATCTTCAAATAAATTAGGCTGCATGTGAAAAATCCCTCATGAAATTTCAACTTGTATATATCTTTAAAATATTGCTTGCAAAGATTCTGAAGAAGTAACTTTAAAAAATATTTTTTTCCATAAAATAATGTCATCAAACAAATGTCGTCTTTTTTTTTTTTTTTTTTTTTTTTTTTTTTTTTTGTATTAGCTCATTGAGCTGAGTCCGCGTTCTTAAATATTGTTCATTTTTAAATATTATTTTTTATCCTCGCGTATTTTATTAATTTCACCACTATCGTATCGTTACGACAAAAAATAATTGTACCTGGTCTACGTTAGAGAAATATTATATAGATTTACTTCTGCATGAACAAACAATCTGAAATGACTCCACTCAACTTTCCGAACATAAAATAATAAACTGTTGTTTAAATAAATTAATGCAAGAGAAATCTAAAATCACCCAACTCATCGAATAAGGCGTTTAACACTATTGCACTTCAAATAATCTGAGTCCATAGTTTATAATGATAAAGAATTTTTCGTTGCGTCCCTGTAAAAATCTATAAGTGCTAAATTCACCAAAATCTATACAGTTTGTGCAACGGTGACCACTTATAACATGTATATAAATTTTAAGTTCAATCGGATACAGCATTTAGACACTACTGCACTTTAAATAATTTCAACCAATAGGCCAAAATGACAAAAAAATTTTCTCTGTGTCCCTGTAAAAAAAACTATAAGTGCTAGATTCATCAAAATCTATATAGTTTGTGCTACAATGACCGATAACATGCATACCAACTTTCAGCTCATTCGAACAAAGTGTTTAGACGGTATTATGTTCACTCACACACACATATTTACACATCACAAAAAATTGTGTAAAATCGTACATGTCTCTAAAATATGGGAGCTTGTGTCAAGATCAACATTGGAGGTGTATAACCAGACATCATGACAGTCACAAATTTACAACATTCAATGACTATTTGTTTTTGAGCTATGTGAGATACAAAATCCATTTGTTAAATCACGATTATAATATTTTCTTTATACAGTATGTTCGGAAAGTAAAAATTATTTAAATACGAAAAAACCTGATGCCCCAGAAATTCATTGATATAATCATACTCCTTACATCTTTATCCTCTCATGAATTTGAAAGTACCCAGTGCTATTCTGTTTTTCACAATTCTTTATCTTTATGACCAACTTCTTTTATTTAGAAAATTTTCCTTCATTTCCTAGCTTATTTTAAATTTTTGCTCCACAAAATTAAAAAAATTCTTATTTAGATCTAATTTGCATTTTTTCTTCTCTTTTTAGAAGGTTTTTAATTGAAATTGACTTGGTCATTGTGTCTTCGTGTCACGTTAGTAAACAAGACGCCTTCATTTTAAAGTAAATATAAGCTGTGTCGTTTGTCGCTCTTTGGCTCAGTTGGTAAGAGCGTCCCCTTAATAGCGTGGTGGTCGTGAGTTCGGTCCCCGGAAGGTCCAGCGTGTTAATTTTTGAAGATAATTTGTAGAAATGGTGTCATTTGATACAAGAAAATTTATCGTTGCTTATACTAAGAATTTTTTGAGGAGTTTTTTTAAGAAGCATTTTTTTTTAGATATTGGAAAATTTAAAACATTTTAGATGTTAAAAAAGCACAAAATAAAATGTTTCAAGTAAAAAATACATAAAATATTTTTAGAATCTTTATATATATATATATATATATATATATATATATATATATATTATATATTACTATTATATGAAATTGGATTTATCATCGGCTTTTTGTCACGTTAAGAAATCAAGAAGCTTCCATTATATATATATATATATATAAAAAAAAGAAAAAAAAAAAATGTAAGCAACTCATTGTATCTCTTAATGAATCGGCTGGTTACAGCGTAATGTTGATAATGCGAGAGTAGTGTGTTCGATCCTCACCGGATCGTGGTGTTATTTTTTGCAAATAATTAATAGAAAAAGTGTCAATTGATAAAAGAAAATATTTCGTTGTGCACACAGTATCCTAAGTATTTTTCAAGAGTTTTTTAAACGGCTTTTTATCTAGTTACAAAAAGCACTAAATAAAAATGTAAGTATAAAAATAAATAAATAAATAAATTTTTTAGAAGCTTTTATAAGAAACTGGCTTTGTCATCATTTCTTCGTGTCGCGCTAGTAAACAATTAAAGTAAATATAAGCCATTCCGTTTGTGGATCCGTGGCTCAGTTAGTTAGAGCGTGCCGTTAATAAAGCAGTGGTTGAAAGTTCGATCCAGCGTGTCACTTTTTCAGGATAATTAGTAGAAAAGGTGTCAATTGATAAAAGAAAATTTTTCGTTGACTACACAATATCTTAAGAATTTTCGAAGAGTTTCTTTAAGAAGTCTTTTTCTTTAGATATTAGAAAACACAAATTTTTTTAGGTATTAAAAAAAGCTTAAAATAAAAAGTTTCAGGTACAACATACATAAATAAATATTTTTAGAAGTTTATATATATATATATATTACATATCATTATATGAAGTTAAATTTGTCATCGGGTTTTCTGTCACCCTAAATACAAGACACTTCCACTTAAAAAAAAATAGAGAGAGAGAGAGAGAAAATGTAAGCAATTTATTGTATCTCTATCTCTTAATGGCTCAGTTAGAGCGTCATGATAATTTTTTAAATAATTAATAGAGAAGGTGTCCGTTCATAAAAGAAAATATTTCGTTGTGTGCACAGTATCCTAATAATTTTTGAAGATTTTTTTTAAATAGCTTTTTATCTAGTTACTAAAAAGCACAAAATAAAAATTTAAATAAAAATAAATAAATAAATAAATTTTTTAGAAGCTTTTTATTGAAATTGGAATTTGTTATCGCGTCTTCACGTCACGCTAATAAATAAGGCAGCTCAACTTTAAAGTAAATGTTAGCATTTCTTATAGTCGCTTGTTGGCTCAGTTGGTTAGAGCGTCAAGTTGCTACTAAGATGGTGGTGAGTTCCATCCCCGAAGGATCGATGTGTTAAATGTTGCAGATAATTAATAGAAAATGTGTCAATTGATGAAATTTTCCATTGTCTACACAGTATTCTAAGAATTTTTGAAGAGTTTGTTTTTTAAGAAGCTTTTTTTTTACTTACTTTAAAAAGCATAAAATAAAAAGTTAAATATATACATTCTTTTAGAAGCTTTTTATTGAAATTGGATTTTTATAATCGTGCCTTTGTGACATTCTGAAAAAGAAGGCGCATCCACTTTAATGTAAATTTAAACAACCTTTTCCGTCGCTCGTTAGTGCATCTGGTTAGAGAATCATAGTGATAACGCGATGCTCGTGGGTTCGATCCTCGCAAGCCGATATGTTACTTTTTTGCAGATAATTAATAGAAACAATGCCAATTGATAAACAAAAATATTTTTCTTTTGCAGAATATGAAAAATTTTAAATATTCTAAATATTTTAAAAAGCATTCGAGAACAATATTCCTTTTGTATAAATATTTGTTAGCTTTTTCTAGAATGTTCTATGATTGTTCTTGACAGCTCTTAGACTTTTGGTTAGAGCGTCATGCTGATAACGCAATGGTCCCGAATTCGGTCCTCGAAAGACGATATAGTACTTTTTTTGCAGATAAATAACCGAAAAAAAAAATGTCAATCGATAAAAGAAAATCTTCCACTGTCTACAAAATATCCTAAGAAATTTTAATTAGTTTTTTTAAGAAGCTTTTTCCTTTTTTGTAACCAAAAAGCACAAAATAAAATTTAAGTAAAAAATAATTTTTTAAAGTTAGAAGCTTTTTATTGTGAAACCCTAAAAAGCATAAAATAAAATTTATTCTGGCAAAGACATTCTACAAAGAAATGAAAGTTTCAACACTAAGAAAATTTTAGAGAAATATATAGGTACTTTCCTTTTGCAAGAGATGAAAATTTTTTAATGTTAAAAATATTTTAAAAAGTTTTCAAGACATTTGAAATTTGTGGCCTAACGAATGCTTATACAAAAACTAATAACTAAAAATATTGGTCTCGAAAGCGTTTTAAAATATTTTGAACATTAAAAAATTTTCATCTCTTGCAAAAGGAAAGTACCTATATATTTCTCTAAAATTTTCTTAGTGTTGAAACTTTCATTTCTTTGTAGAATGTCTTTGCCAGAATAAATTTTATTTTATGCTTTTTAGGGTTTCACAATAAAAAGCTTCTAACTTTAAAAAAATTATTTTTTACTTAAATTTTATTTTTTAATCAACTAATTTGTAAAATTCCAAGAACACAAAAATTTTTAATAGGGTAAAATCTCAGAAAATATATCTAAATTTTTAGCAATTTATTATATTTCAAGTTATTACTTCCTTATACAAAGTATAAGGAAGTGTTGTAATCCCGAGTTGCAAAATGAATTTTGTATCTCGCATAACTCGGAAACGAATGAATCGTAGAATGCTGTAAATTTATATTTCTGACTGTCAGTCATGATATCTAGTTATACACTTTCAACTTTGCTCTTGACATGAGCTTCCATTTTAGAGTTATTTATGATTTTGCATGATTTTTTGTGACATCAGTATATATGTGTGTATCTTGCATAACTCAAAAACAGTTATAGGTAGAACATTGCAAATTGGTATATAGGTTTGTTATAACATCTAGTTGTGCACCTCCCTTTTTGGTCTTTCTATGACTTTCCGTTTTGGAGATATTTATGAAAATTATATTCATAATGACCAAAAATACAAAGGTTTTGGCCATTATATATGACCCACCATCATAGAGATTTCAAAAGAAGCTAATACTAGAGCCCATAATGATGTTATGAAAGTTGTTGACATTTTTGCATGAAGAAAGTAATTCTTAAACACATAAGCTGGTTCTAATCAATGGATGCACTTTACTTAATGAATATTACACCTATAGATAGAGCCTGTAATTATACTGTTATGAAAATTGTTGACATTTTTGCGTGTAGAAAGTAATTTGCAAAGTTATAAGCAAGTTCTAGTCGATGAATGCACTTTATTTAATGAATATTCTGAAAACAATTGAAAACTTTTTTTTTTTTTTGTACTACAAAATTCAACAATAAACGAATATTCACAAACAGTTCAATAAAACAGTCATTCGTACTACAAAAGTCAAGCAAACAGGGTTAAATACAGTAGAGAGCAGAAATTTCACTAATTAAAGAACAATGATCAACTGCATAGTTCGATGTCTCAATGGCATTTGAATTCATTGAGACTTTTGTCAGTGGTTTATAGAAATTTCGAGATAGTTCTGCGTTAGAAACTAATGAATCATTCCAGAAAATTCCAAACCTCGATTCCTATTGAAGTTAGAGATTCCAAATTTCAGAAAACTTAAACTACCATTTTTTGCCAAACTTGGATGCCAGATTCTTTAATATAGCACTAAGTCAATGCTGACCTTCGTGGAAATGAAAGAACAGCCACCATTTCCCACTTTTTTTGAAATACTGTATAGAAAGTAAGGAAATGGGTACATAAAGAAATAGGAAAGTTCTAGTCTACAAGCATCAATAATGACTTTTCTTTTTTTATAGTATTGTTCCCATACAGCCACTGATAGCCATTAGACATCTAAATTACATCCAAATGATCCAGAAAAGGTACAAAATATCTAAAAAATGTCCATGAAAAGTCCTGGATATCCTGTACTAATTATAGGTAGACGTTTAAAAATAGACGAAATTTAGATGTGCCTTTTTCAATGTCAAATAGATGTAACATGTGAGATCTAAACAAGATTCAGATATTTTCAATATCTATTAGATCTAACAAGTACAATTATTGGATATTTGGAGATTTATCAGATATGTAACAAACATCTAATGAATGTAAAAAAGAGTGACATTTGTCGTGCTAATAGAAGTTTAAATGATTATTTAAAACTTTTATATGTGTTTATAGATGTCTTATGGATGTAAGTGGCTGTGTGCATTAGTCATTTATAGAATTTTCAAAGAAGTTAGTTTTGCACTAGAAACCAATGAACCTTTCCAGAAAATTCCAAAACTCTGTTTTTCTTTAAATTAGAGCTTCCAAACTTTGGAAATCCTAACCTAAAAATTTTTGCCAAATTTGGTTTCCAAGGCACCAAACCCCAAAAATCTATGCCAAAACCAAAATTTGCATTCGCAAAAAACTTGGTGACTTGTTGAGATTAGCAATCAAATTTGGCAGAAAATATTATTTCAGGGTAGCAAAATAAAGCCTTTCTCTAATTTAGCAGTGTTGATGGGTTCGATATAATGCATTGTTTCTCGCTATTCATTCTCGCCAAATAGAACAAAATTATACTATCTATATTCTAGTGATTCTATTAAATTCTAAGCTGTGCCAATGAATCGTCAATGAGGAATTCTGTAATAATCTGTGGAATACTACTTCCAAGGTTGCAACATAAATCAGGAGAAAATATTCCTTGAGTTGTCCGTCTCTCTAAAAAGTAAAATAGACGACACACAATCATGCAGCATTAGAATCTAACATGTTTATAAATCAATTAAACATAGCATCTAGGGTATATTAATTTTATTAACTTACTTTAGTTGGGGAAAAAAAAAAAACATAATTGACTTTTTCTTCTTTATTATAAAGCACTAACATTAAAAAAAATGATTTGATTATGACAAAACTTTCCAATGTTTTCAAAATTCCCTGAATTTTCCCTGTTTTTGCAATAAATTTTGAAATTCCCTGAGTTTTCCCTGTTTTTTAATAGTTTTTCAAATTCCCTATGTTTTCGAGGTACCGTAGCAACCCTGACTTCAGAGCAAGCGATATTTGCTCTCTGCGGTGTTTATAATCCTAATATCGTGACTTTTGTGGTTTGAGTAATAGTTTCCTTGGTTTCTTTTCAAGAATGTTTGTGGACTGGAACCTGCTGGTTTATTTAATAACCAGTTAACTCACAAAAAATTGTCAATGTTTTCATAACAATATGTATATAAGGAAGTTATGTGGTGTCCACATCAGATTTTTTCAAAGAGTCAATGCTATGAATAAGTTAACTCAAAGCAATTAATTAAAAATTGTTATTATTGCAAATGTACTAAAATAAACAAATAATTAAGCCTATTTCATTTTTTATTTGCAATAAAAGATGTTAAATTGACTTCTGCCTGCTGGAATAATTCTAGAATAACCCTGTTGTCATTAAACATACTAATTGAATCTAACGAATTTGCATTTCTACTCATCAAATCAGTTGGCATTTTAATGAAAAATTCATCAAACATTGATAATGAATGACGATGAATAAAAAAAATTTGTAATTAAATACAATAAATTACAAAATGCACACAATTGTTTCAAGTAAAATAAGCACGCTTAATTATTTTGAGGGATCATGCCCAGTGGCAGATCCAGAACTAATTTTTTTTTTTTTTTTTTTGAGGGGGGGGGGCTAAGATTTTTCAAGATGTCATTCCAGATCAATGAAAAATTTACAATTGTAATATTCAACTGTAAATGTCAGTGCTTTTTTTTTTTTTTTTCTTTCTTTGGGGGGGGGGGGGGGGGGATTTAGATATATCACTGATCATGCCTAATAATTTTGACACTTTTTTTTTTTTTTAACATAAAAATGTCTGACAGTAAGATTTTACTATATCCATATATTTTGAGATAGCCTGAATTCATTTTTGCAATTTTTACAACAGTGAAAATTTTGCTATTCTTATTGTGATATATGTATGTGCCAGTGAATGAAATGGAATATCTAAATGCTGTATTCAATTTAGCTCAAATTTGGTACAAATATTATTGGTCATCATCACAAGAATTTTACACACTTTTATGTGTAGTGTCACATTTGATTTCAGAATTTTAATAAATCTGTGAAAAATGATGATGTGGTTAATATATACTTACATACAAAAATTGTACATAAGAAACATTTTTAGGCCTAGTAGTATGGCTTTTCAAAATTTTAGGGAGAAATTTTGGGAAAAAGTTAGGTGCACACTGATGATTTTGTTAAATATCTAAATATGCAATAACCGACTTGTTAAAATAGAAATACGTGTATTGTGCATTCAGTGCTCAAGCCAGGTAAAAAAATCCATAAAATGGGCCTCTTCACATAATTTAAATTCATAAAAAATTACCCCTTTACAAAACTTTATTTTACATAAATCATCTTTTTTGGAAAAAAAAAAAAAAAAATTATATTTTCAGTATAATTTCAAATGGTTACCTATTACTTGGTTCGATAAAACATTCAATTTGCTATTCAACATTATTTCAGTAACAGAATTTTCGATATCTATCAGCAGCAAAACAAATTTTGTCAATGATTCAAGAATAGCGGACCATGTTTGGTATCATAAGAAGCATTAGCTAGTATTACCTTTATCTTAAAATTTGTAAAAATTGCATCTACAAAGAAAATAAACTAAGAACATACAGCAAGTACAGTAATTTAGAGAATAACGTAAGTTATTTTTATATTTTTAATTTTGGTGTTTACTTATTTATTTTTGAGATGTTAAAATCAATAGCAGAGCTTTAAACAATCTGCAGTGTTCAAGACTAGATAATTAGAGGTCAAGAGATTAAATTCACTTGACCAATATCAGGTATATATATCCAACTGACATTTATTTTGCACATTAGTACTCTCATCAAACACCAATATTAATTTAGTTGAGTTCTTAGCAATATCTCCTAACAAACTCTTTTCAAAATATTTTGAAATACCATGAATAAGCAGTTTTCTTTTCCTTAAGTTGCATGGCTGCCAAGACAAGGGAACCAGAAAACATTATTTTGAATAAGTCAACTGTCTCTGTACATAATTTAAACAATATATTTCCATTAGCAGGGGTTAATCCAGGTTTTTGAAAATAGTAGCCCATTTGTGAATTTTGTAAATAATTTGTGGAAAAAAAAATTAATTAGTTTGTGAAAATTAAAAATGCCTTGTGAACAAATAACCGAAATGCACAAAGCAATCACAATTTTAAAATACTAATAAAAATAGAATAGTTGTAAAATACTTATATTTTTGTTGATTGGGTAAATACCTGAATTGAAACTATTTATTATTTTTTGTTCGTACGGGAGCGTCCAATAATTACGTGAGGCGGTTTTGATGATTTTTTTACCCCTCCCCTCCCCTGGTGAGATTCCATGAAACTTGGCTCGACCTCCTCACCCCTACACAAATCTCACGTGAGATTTTTCAAAACTCGTACTTTTACTGTAAATGCATTGGATTTATTTTAAAAAATACACAATTTGCTTTATAATTTTTATTGAAGACTAGTTAAGACTAGTTTTTAAGATTGCATAGATCGTAGTCTGTGCTGCTTCGCGGTGTTCGGATAGCCACGATAAATATTATCGTGTCAGATTTTGCCATATCTAAGTCAAGAAACATGTTTTACTTGAATTTAACTCAATTTTCTATTAATTTTATGCTGTTTTTTGCAGGAAAAAAATTATGTGATATTTGCCGAGACCCACCCTCTCCCCCACATGAGATTGGGCGAGATTCGGCTCTACCCCCTTCCCCCCACCCTGAACCTATCAAAATGTATAAAAACATCGAAAACTGGAAGTAAAAAAAAATTACGAAACCAATACTTTCTTCTATTGAATATAAAAGAAAGTAAAAATTCAGGTAAGAAGTTTCCGGAAAAAAACGGAAAAGTTTGTAGTTATGTTCATGCCTTTCACTTGAACAACCAGACGTTAACAGCAATCCACATGATTAATATTAAAAATATATATATTATTTTCATCATTTAGTAAAACAGTATTAGATTATAATTTCTGAAAAAAAGGCAGATAATTACTTAAGCAATAATTTGTCACGGTGTAAACTCGTAAATCCGAAATTGCAAGGATCGTGGCAATTTCGAATTTTAGACATTTGTGAAAATTGGTTTCAGATAATATAAGAAGCCACATGCCATTTTTACTTCTTAAAAGCCAATTATGATTAATTTGGTGAATTATATAATAAAATAGGAGAAATGCACTTTGTAATTTTATTTAAACCTGTATTTTTCACTTTCTTGGAGCGGAAGGGGGGGGGGGGGGTGATAATTAAAAGAACAAAAACAAATACTATTCTGTGATTTTGTGCAATTTAAATAAATTTCAATATTATCCCTTTTTATAGTTAGTTCTTAGCTTTCAAAGGAAAAAAAAAAATGTGCAGATGAGTTAACATAGTCTGCCTGTGGTCAAAGAGGCCGTTAGAAGTAGGTCAGCGATTCTGTTATGATCTTGAAGGAGAGTGTTTATCACTTAATGTCGAACTGTCTTGCTGAAATACTTTATAATCTAAGTAATTGTTGAAATCGAAACAGCGTGGAGAAAAAAAAAAATCAAAAGCTATTTTTAAATGCATTTGAACGATTTTACAGAATGCTCATCCCACAAAGGAAAAAAAAAAATCTCTCCTTTGTGGTTGAATATTATTCCACATTCTCACCTTTGATTTTTTGTGTTAATTATGCGATATAGCACGTTCGTGATATTGCTACAGTATTAATTTTACTCCATTTACCAACTTCTTTTATACCTCATTTCTCATTTGTAATAAACTTCATCATAGTACGGAGCTCTCCTTTTTCGTCTAGGAATTTAGGTTCTTTTTTTTTTTTTGTGGGGGGGGGGGGGGGGGGGGGGAGACTAGTCGCTCGCGTATGTTTATCGTATTGCAGGGAAATCCTTTTTGATTTTTTGAAAGAATGTGATTTTGGGACCATTTTCTAAATTTCATACTTTGGCAGGCATTCATATAGGGCACCCATTGGCGATTCATTATGTGGTGATGTGGTTCGGTTATGCGACACTTTTTAATAGTATTCTTTCCGTATTGGAACTACGTTTTTGTGTCTTGGAACTTTGTTTTTGTTTTCGAGCTGACCGATCGAGTTCGAGTGTGTTTATTGTACAGGATTGATTCTTTTCTTTAGAGTAGAATGGGGTTTTAAAGGATTCTTTTTTCTTCTTTGGAGAGAGATGTTAAAAAAATATAAGGAAAATATGTTTTAAACAAGAAATATGTGTAAAATTTGTTTACTTTCTTTTTCTTGCTTTTTTTTTTTTATCACCAAGAATGGGCTTTGTGAAAGTACCGAAATCAGTGGTGATCTCATGCAACAATACACGAATACAATTTTACTACAAAACAATACAGTATAAACAATTGTATTCATTCAATTCATCTCATTCAATTAAATATTTTATAGCAATGTTTGACACAACACAATATAAATAATTATAAATAATAAAAGTATTAATTTTAGTTTTGATACAGAAATTTTTATAAGTGAATTGTTATCCGAAAGTTGTGGACAAAATTTTTTCTCAGTGCAGGCAAACACTGTCCGCAAGCCGTTTTTCTGTGTCTGCAACTATGTCGTCATGACGCGGTGTTTCTGCCACTGGGCACAGGCACAATGTTGGACAAATTTTTTTATGCTTTTTGCTGAATTCTTAATTTTTAAAGTAAATATTTGAAAATGAAGGAAGACCGAATTCTTTTTCACTTATTTATATAAAATTATTATTATTACTTTATTGCTTTTTAAGAATTAGTCGAAGTTTAACAAAATTAATAAGATTCTTAATATTTCTTAAGGTAAATAAATATCTGCCTTCTTTATATTAATGCCATAGTCTAAAATGTCTAAAGAAGAGTTTTTACAAATTTTAATTTATTTTATTGTAATTTTTTTTCAGAAAGTCAAGTATTTTAAAAATCATGTTTAATTGGGAAAATTATACTATACATTAATTTTTATAAAAAGGCTTAATCTATAGTTACCATTTAAAGTACCTTTATATATATTAGTAAAAAAAAATGCCCTGTGATCGAAACATGACCATTTTCTAAGTAGGCATTCAAATAGTAAATACAGAAATCCAAAACCTTCATGTAAACAGTATTCTTAATAATTTATATATATATATATATAATAATAAACCACTACTAGCCTTTTTATTTACGTGGGGATTCAAATCCCTATGAAATTTTCTGTTTCTTTTTATTCACTTTTCAATCCGACACAAATCCGATAGAAATTCTTTGTCCGGCATTTTAAAAGCGTAGAACACTTTCTATGCTGAAACCGTTCAAAAAAAATTAAAAAAAAAAAAAAAAAGAAAAGAAAAGAAAAGAAAAGAAAGAAAAAAAAGAAAAAAAGAAGAGAAAAGAAAAAAAAAATACAGAAGGAAAACTCGAAGTTTATTTTTGTTTTCTAATAAGTATAAAAATCTGTACAAAACAAAATTTCATATAGCACGATAGGATGTTTTCTTAATCTATTCTACATATAAAAACATGCGGTAACCATGTTTTATCCCTTAGTAAGAGTTACTATATCCATTTTTTAAAATTTCTTTGATACAGCTTTATTATAGGCTCCCTTGGCAGATTTTTAATTTTTGTTATCATTTTGTCAATGAATTAAAATGGCTATCGCACTTGCATAAGTAAAGATTTTGATGATAAACTTCCAAGGTATTTAGGTGCCAAATTTCATGTTTGCGCATGAATATACACATAACAATTCCTTAATTCGAGAGGGATGGTTTATGTCAAATAAATGTGAATTAAAAAGTAATATTAATTACGATAAATAATTTCTTTGCTACAATTTTTCAAAACTTAGAAAAATGATTTCAAAATACGAACCTTTCTCAATTTCGCGGACATATAGTACATATGGCCATCCTAGTTTATTCGGGATTTAACAAATGACTTCTACGTGGTAAATAACTTTTTCTTTAGTAAAACATAGTCTTCAAAATATGATATATTTCATACAGTTATTGGTTCCATCCTAACAATGAAATCAGGCAATGATCAATAAAATTAAACTTTTCCCTGGGAGTATGAAAATTCTTACCCCCCCCCCCCCCAAATTCATACGCAAAAATTTTGTCTTTTATCCAGATAGCTCTTTCCCTATTTTTCCTAGCACGGGCCGCCACTGGCTGATTGTAACTTTGCTGTTGTGGAAGCATACAATTTAGTTTAGCCTTGGTCAAATAGAAATGATATTTTTAAGATTATGGAGGAAATGTAGGAGAATTTTAGGAACTTTAAGAGTGATTAAAATATTAGAAATTATATAACTTAAAATGAGACATTACTATAACTACTTTAAATTAGAAAAACCTTTTTAACTTGCCTCGTTGTTGGCCGACAACGGCCAACAACGAGGCAAGTTAAAAAGGTTTTTCTAATTTAAAGTACTGATTAAAATAGTTAGAAAATTTAAGAATTTTAGGAGAATTGACAACCCAGTATTTTGTTAAATTAGGGTGAAAAAAAATTGTTTGCATTTAATTTTCAAAATGACAAATAGTACTAAAACTTTAGTAATAAGTTATTTTATTAAAATTTTTTATTTCTGGTAGTAAGTAAGTGAGTGAGCCTAGTGTTTAATGTAGGGTTGAGTAATGCCAATTAATGGAAATTTACACAGCCAGATTTTTCATTGGACAAATGAACAATCTGATACCGTCTGACAAGGTAAGAATGGCACCTGCGAAAAAGAGTTTACTACAGTCAGCACTTTAATGGAACATAATGAACAATCTGAAACCATCTGACAAGGGAAAAGGGCACCTGTGAAAAAGAGTTTACTATAGTCAGCACTTTAATGGAACATAATTAGCCTGGCTGTATTTGTAATGGTCAGAATTGATTAAAGCAATACATTGGGATAAAGGATAATCCAGTGGGTATTTATTATGATCAGAACTTTCATAGTAAAAGGTGATCCAAAAGAAAAAATAAAAATTTATTATTATTCTTATATTTTATTAATCAAATTGTATTGACCATAGCATTATGTGGCTTTCACCGAAATCCACAGAAAGGACATGGGATTTTTTTAGGTAATAAAAAATTTATTATCAAATTAGTTTAAAATTTCTTCAGAAGGTGGTGTAAATTTAGGGTATCTAAGGTATCTCTAAATTACTTTTTTACAGTGTTGCAGTATATTCAACAACATAAATAGCACTAAAAATACTTAATGTAATGGCTGTCACTTATTAGAATGACTGTCAAACATTGCACATTGGAAAATCTCCTAAAAAAGCTTCAGTATTTGCAATATGGTGTCATTTGATTAGGCAGATTTGTTTAAAATGTGAGAGAATACTGTGAATACAGCCACGATATGTCAGAGAAAAATATAACTAATATTTTTCTTACATAGATATAAAAAAATCCCATTCTTGCCTGTACATTTCCGTGAAAACTGCATAGAGCTACAATAAGTATTTTTTAAATAATGATTTTTTTTTATTTTTTTTTTTTCTGTGACTTTTAGATCACTCAGTATATAATATTATCTTCTTAATAATAAAATCCCAAATTTTTGAAACTAATGTTGAAAACGATATCATAGCTAAAACAAAGTATTGGATTAAAAAAAGTAGAATTTTATCCAAATTTTTCAAGCATGCATCTCAACTAAAAATATTACAGAGGAGAATTTAATTGAAAAACTTACAATCACAACAATGTGTATTGAGATAAATAAAATTTCATTCATGGTTTGTATGGTTTAGGAAGATTTGTTCATTGATTCAAATAGTAAATTACACATACAAAATTCACTGGTCCATTTACAGAGATTTATTTAAAAAAAATTATTTTAGTATAATGCATTATAAATAGTTCTTATTAGTGCAAAAAAAAAAAAAAAAAAAATTGATTAACTAGAATTTATTCATCCATGAAACAAAGTTTAAATAACACAAAATAATTTCTATTTTTATAATAAATTCCTTCCCATGCATTGCAGAATTTTAATACATCAAGGGAAAAATAATAACTAAATTAAATATGTAAAATTCAACTATGTCACCAGAATTTAATAATACAGTCGAACTGTTTCCCCGATCCCCATCAAAATAAGGATTAGTTATATGAAGATTAGTTGCTGATAGCATGAACTACTGATAACATGAACAAATTTTTTATCACCCTTGAGATCCACGTTAACCAGGTTCAACTGTATAAATAAATAAAAAGACACTTATAAAATTTGAATTAAAGAATTACAATGTAATTTTTAATTTTTCGGAAACATTTGAATTGCAGAACTGCATCATGAACTCTTTTCATGATGTAAAAGATAAAGTCATTTGTTTTAAATATCATGCAAACCAATGCTTAGTAATTTGAATTGGCAATGAGAAATAAATTTGGAAATACATGGGTAAAAATCAAGCGCTAAGCAGATGCAGATATACTAGGAGATAAATATTTAAAACACTTATTCCTTCCTATTAACAACTCTATTCTGTATTTTAAATTATACAATTTGAAAATTCAAAAATGATCTGAAAATCTTAATTAATTTTACACTTTTGTTTAGGATACAACTTTTAAAATAATTTATCAGTTTTAAGTTTTGATAAAGTAAAAGAAAACAAGAGGCAACTCTTTTATGACTTACAGACTAAAAGCATAATAATAAATCAATTATTAGTAATTTATCTCACAGTTCAGAAATAGAAAGGGTCTTTTTTGTCAGCTTATTTTAATGGAAATACAATCTGACATTTCAAGATATTTTATATTAAAATTTACTTTGCAATATTTAAATTACAAAAATATAGTTAGATTGATACTATTCCAAAAGCTTAGTATCAATATATTTTTGCACTATAATTTTAATGAAAATTATTTTATAATAAAGATCTTCTTTTCTTTCTTTCTTTTTCTATAATTATATAGAAATACAAAAATCGAGACATTACAAACAGACTTTTTTGATGGGATGCCGAAACTGGAAGTACTGATGCTGAGTGGAAATAAATTAACAACATTAGACCACAGTTTGTTTGTGCCTGTTGAACAACATCTGACACATTTAGTAGCTGAAAGTAAGTGTTATAAATTAAATTTACTATATGTTATGTTCGTTGAAAAAAGAAAAAAAAAAAAAAAAAATAGTTGGCATAGATGAACGCTGTTTAGTTTCTTATCATACATTTGCTCTTATAAATTTATATTATAGCATGCACAGTATTCATAAATAAAAATAAATATATAAAGTATATCAATCACCCAGAAGAGTTGCAGAATAAACACTCTCATCTAATAGGCTACCCTCCTTCCACTTCGATAAATTTACTTTATCTAATTTGTTGTTTAATTTCATTAGGAACAATTTCAAATTTCAGTTTTCATAGGATTTTTAACAGTATTCCATAGTATTTCCAACTCAATAATCCTCATAACACATATTTATTTAAATGTACTTTAATTGAAGTAATCTAAGTTTTTAAGTTTTTAAATAGAAATTTCTATTCCTGCATTATTTTTACTATGTCATCTACAAACAGCATACTAGTTTTGAATTAAGATTTATTTTTCAAAGAATGTACAATTGTCTCATACTAATCATACTGTAATTTCTATTTAAATATATATTTTTTTTTTTTTTTTAATTTATTTATTTTGTTAAGTTTCAACAAGTCCAGATAATAAATTACTTTGCAATATACATTTATTATGTTCATAAATTTATTTATTTATTTTTCTAGGAAATCCACTTTTATGTGATTGCAATTTATTATGGCTGAGAAGCAACACACTAAATAAAAGATCAATGAAAGTATTAGCAACCTGCACAGATAATGCAACCTTGAAAAGAAAGGAAGTTATTTCTTTAGATGAAAGTGAATATTGTTCCTGAATGTCTGTAATGCATTTGATTGTGGTGGAAATACAAACAATCACATATTGCTTCAGAATACATCATATCAAAAAATTCAAAGCAAAATGTTCCGTAAAATCGCAACTTGTAAATAATATTCAAAATAATTAATTTAAAATGCTTTCAAAATGCAATAAATAAAATAAGAACTTTAAATCAGTTTATTTCTTATATATTAATATATACAGGACATCATTTTTACATAATATCCAAACAGGATAATTAATCAAACTTTACATGGAAGATCTTAAATATTTATTTATAAGCTACAGTTGATTGTTAAACATGACGGCATTTACTAAATAGATCCACTCTTAAGGGCCCTCTTCACTCACCGCCGCCAAAAGCCAAAGCTAACATTACTTAATGGGAAATTGTTCTTTACAAATAACTTATTAACTAATACATATTTTTAAATTCTGTTTTCACATTCTGAAAATTCCCAGCTGTTAAATTGACGGACCTTTTTTAAAAAATTATTTTTTAAATTTTTTATATTTTATTTTGAAGCTTCAAAATACGAATTTTCAATATGTGAAATTTTTTCATTTTGAAATTTCAAAATAAAATATTAAAAATTAAAAAAATACATTTTTAAAAACGGTCCGTCAATTTAACAGTTGGGAATTTTCTGAATGTCAAAAAAGAATTTAAAAATATGTATTAGTTAATAAGTTATTTGTAAAGAAACTTTCCCCATAGAATAACATTGGCTCGAGCTTCCAGCGACGGTAAGTGAAGAGGGCCGTTAACAGAATAGAAACTTTAAAACATGAATTATTTTCTGTTTTTTTTTTTTTTTTTTTCTTTTTTTTTCATCTTTTTACTTTTATTTACAATATTAAAAACAAAAGTCAGACAAAATTATGAATCCTATTCAGATCTCTTTTTCAGATATACTGAAAAATAAGTTGATTTCCATCTAAAAAATGCATAAGAATTTTTTTTTTTTTTTTACAGATATAAAAGATTTATTTACACACATTTTTACAAAATATACTCAAGGCCTAACAGAACTAGAAGGTTCATGTTTCTTGATGGGAAATATAGTACCAAACAACACATGCTGAATTACAGGAAATTTACCAAGAATCTACAAAGAGAAAAACAAAGAACATTAAATTAAAACTGCTTCTTTTTAAACAGACAGACTTCTTTTTTACATGTAAATTATTTAGAACAGAATTAATATGCAATGTTAACATATTATATATCATTTTACTGACCTATGATTTTTATTTTTATTTATTTATTTAATTTATATATAGTTTGTGAAATTAAATAATAAAAAAAAAAAAAAAAAAAAAAAGCAGAAGGCTTGTTGCATTTACTTTGTATTACTATGCAAACTTTCTTTTTCCACTAAAATTTCAGTTTCTTCCTTTTTGAGTTGTCAACTATATTTAGAATTCTAATCAATTGGTGAATTTCATTATTGCTTCGTGGTTTCATTGCTATTCATCTGCTTTGAAATTTTGCTTTTTTAAATCCATATGGTTCCTGTTCTGGTCGTGGCAGGCTGGGTGAGTGTTGCCGGCGTGAAACTAATTTAACCCCATAGGCAAGTCACAAGTCTTGCCGCCTGCCTCCTTCCTTCCTATCTTGTGTTTCTTAGGTTATTTTTTCATTAATTTTGATAAGTTTATAGTTTTGAGTTGGGATTTGTTGTGTTACTTTATTGATTCGTTTGTTTTGCAGGCTGTTGATTAGTGGATCTGGTTTCTTTACATTAGTGTATTTCATCCACTGATAAATTTTTTAAAAATCTTATTGGTCATTGGTGTTTCAGTGATCTTGTATCTGTTGCTTGGCTTCTACTATGCTTAATACATCATCTTTATTATTATATATATATATATATATATAATTTTTTTTTAAGTAAGTAATTATATACATTTGGCCAATAAATCTGTAAAAGAAATTTTATTAACACTTGTGCATGCACAGTTAAAATTTATTTAGTGAAACGGATCATATTTCTTTTTTTAGATAAATTGGAATGGATACTCATGGTTGATGAAATAATGAATAAAATTTCTAAGTGTTCATATTTCATTAGATATTTAATATTTTTATATTTTGATTGCAGTATTTTGTGTCTAATGTAGTATATTCAGTTTTCTAAAAATCATACATTAATTTTAAAACCCTGCATACATAAACCAAAGATATTTAAAACATATTTATTGTTGTAGAAGAAACTTTTATATTTCCACATATAAATATTTAATTTACTACATACGAAACAGACAATTAAAAGAAACCTCATAAATATATGCTACGGCAACAATGAATTTGAAATATTATTTTTTACAGGGTGATTCCAAATATTATTGTTGTTCTTTAATTTTTTATTGGTGCCCTGTTTACCATCAAGACATAATTGTCGCTGAAATATATGAGGTAAAATTAAAGCTAAGTGGATATTAGGGTGGTTCGAAAAAAACTTTTTTTAAAATTTTAGATCGCTATAGTGCGCAAAAGTTGCCATTGGTATAGACATGAAAAAAGCACTAATTATTATTTTTTTATTAATTTGTCTTCCGGTCGCGCAATGCCATCGAAGTTAGCAAAAAATTGTGAAAAACCTTAATTTTTCATAATTTTTTTAAGCACGCCAGATGGTTTTAATTGCGTTCCTATCCCATGAATTAACTACTAAAAGTATGTAAAATCAATATATATGCACTTGTTATACATTTGTTTCATACCTTTCGGTCGCGCAACATAGTACAAAATGAGTAAAATTAGTAGTTTTTTCAAAATTTCAAAGTTTGACTGTTTAGTACATTTTAATCATACGACTTCTAGAAATGCTATAGTTTAATTCTATTACAATAATATATTTAAAATCCAAGCATTGTAGATAAACATGGCTATAAGATAGACGTGGCGTACGTGACGAATGCCAGTGATGCGCGCGCAGCGCTGCCAGCTCTAGTCAGTACTAGATTGTGTTGTGCTTAAGTCCGTATTCTACTTTTGCATTCAGTGTTTGTACTTGAATACGACAGTTATTGATACAATGGATGTACCAATGAAAGTTGGTATAGGTACAATAAATAGAAAACATTTTGAGTGCCCTATTTTTGGTTGCTCACGAGACTTGTTGCACAACAAGCTTCCTACTCATGAAAATGTCCTTCGCTGCTGCTTTCAACAGAGATTCAACCTAGCTGTGACAATAAACAAGAGTGTATCTTTTTCAAGAGTAGCCTCAACAGTAGCAAAGAAAATTATCGGTTTGTATGACAAAGCCTCGATCCCAAGTGTTACGGAGTACAGAGACATCTAGCTAATTAGTTCTTACTACGAATCATACAGTAAACTCAAAAAGTCGTTTCATCGTGACAAGGATAAACCAGCATACAAACTTAAACTTGACAATTTCAAGGAGAAAGGATGCTCTCTTTTTGATGTCGCGGCGTGTAAATGTGCAAGTACATAAACCTTAATTCGAAAGTTGGAATATTTTTTCTTCTTTCACAAATGCAGTTCACACTTAGAGGACATACACATGTATCTGGAGATTTCTTACATGAACAGTCATTAGCAACAATTACACATTTACACGCCGCGATATCAAAAAGAGGGCATCATTTCTTCTTCAAATTGTCAAGTTTAAGTTTGAATGCTGGTTTATCTTTGCCACGATGAAACGACTTTCTGAGTTTACTGTATGATTCGTAGTAAGAACTAATTAGCTGGATGACTCTGTACTCCGTAACACTTGGGATCGAGGCTTTGTCATATAAACCGATAATTTTCTTTGCCACTGTTGAGGCTTCTCTTGAAAAAGATACACTCTTGTTCAGTGGTGGCGTCAGAAATTCCCCGACGGGGGGGCACCGGTTCCCCGACAGGGGGGCACTATATGTAGAAGCATTTTTACAGGCATATTTAACACCATGCACCTTCCTGTCAGTGTCTATCCGCGATGTCAAATATACAATGGTATTTTGTTTGTTTGTTTTTTTGTCTGTTTTTTACTTTCTCTTACCCATAAGGTAGAGAAAGTATTGTTTTTGGGTCAAATTTTCGAATGCGAGATTTTGTTATATTTACACGTTTTGAGGTCCCCTGAATACGAAAATCATGTTTTTAGCAAATGGTCTGTGTGTATGTCTGTGTGTCTGCTATCAGCATATCTCAAAAACAAATTATGGCAGAAAGTTCAAACTTGGTATTCTAAATGTGTATCATATAGGGATGCTACAATAAGCTTTTCGTTAAGATCAAGCTAATGGTTTGTGTACAGGGACAATCAAGAGAATTCTAATACATTACGTCTATGGGGGAAATTGCAGGAAAGTAGAGTTTAACGTCTATAGACTGCACTAAACCAAATGAAACGAATATATATATTTTGTAATAGAGATAGTTAACTGGGAAAATTTTTTTTGTGTATGTAGGATCCTCGCCTCCCCCCTGGGGGGGAAGTCCCCCCTCAAGGGGAGTAAATTTTCATGATGGGTATCTTTCAAAAGAGCTCGACAACACCTTTAAAACGAATGGTTGAACCATCGATCTGCGATAATTTAAAACAAAGTTATCGATTTTTTTTTTACTTTTAACGAAAAAAAAACGAAAAAAAAAAAAAAAGTACGATTTTTTAAATTTTGAGAATAAAATGGACTTTTTTTGGATATTTGGTGTTATACTACTTCTCTAATATGGAAATCGTCTGCATTATCATGAAAGATATTCTTTTTAAATAATAATTTTAATAAATTATTTTTTAAAAACAGACTTATTTTTTACTAACCGAATGAAATT
Source organism: Salticus scenicus (assembly GCA_963930645.1). Classification (NCBI taxonomy): domain Eukaryota; kingdom Metazoa; phylum Arthropoda; class Arachnida; order Araneae; family Salticidae; genus Salticus; species Salticus scenicus. The sequence continues at coordinate 752,750 of CAWVNO010000753.1, forward strand.
CTACATAAATGTAGGTACATTAATGAAACGGGGGGTTGAGGGGGGCTACCGCCCCCCTCACACAGAACTAATTATCATATAAAACTCTTCAGAAGCCTAATATGAATTGTTTAACATAGGTTTACATAACAGTACTCGTTATCTTACCTATTAATCTGCAACCTGTATTTATTGTATTAAATTTCAGGGTAAGAGAAAGTCGTGTGAGTGACACACCAGATTATTTTAAAGTGCTTTCGTATTATTTTTAACACCGACTAAGATAAGAAAGAGGACGGGGTTATGAAAAGTTTGAAGCCTTTGTGTGTTTGAGGCACTGTAACGTCCAAACGAATAGACCGTCTTTAATGCAATTTTCCCTTATTAAAAATAATAAAATAAATAAAGGCTGATTTAATCGGGATGGTTCTTAGTAAAATTCTGTTTGATAGATTTTTTTTAATTAATAAATTAAAATGTAATTTTTCAGGTCACTTTGCATTAAGATTTTAATATTTGCGTGCTAGCAGTATTCCTTTTTTCATATTATTCGGCTAAGACATGCGAGCTTGCAATCTTCCGAATTTAAATCATGTTAGATTATAAATCCCGTATTTTTTTCTTTTTTTTTTTTTTTTTTGCATTGGAGCTGAAAAACAAGTATTTTAAAAATCTTGAATTGTAAACAGATTTTGGCAAAAGTTAAAAATTGGTTAAAAATAATATGAGTTCACAGTCAAACTTTTTTCAATTCATTTAAAAATTATTGAGTTTTAAGGTATTTTTAAAATAATTTAAAATGTGATTTTTTTTTTTTTTTTTTCCTTCCTTTCAGGCCACTTTGCATTGACATTTTAAATTAATTTACAAGCTGCCAACCTTTTAACTTCCAATTCATGTTAGATCAGATGATAAATCACGTTATATTATTATCATATTATAGAAATGTACTGTTTTTAATAAAAAAGAAATTTTTAATTGGTTTTGTCAAAAATAAAAAATAATGATTATGATTTCACAGTAAAAAACTTCTAAATTCAGTTGAAAATTTTAGTTTTTAAAGAAAAATTATATTTAATTAAATTCATCATCAGTGCCACATTCATATTTCATAATTTATAAGCTAGTGTTCTTCCAGCTGAAAATTAGAGGTTTTGTGGAAAAATTAGAGTATTAAATTCAAGGTAGATTGTTTTTATAAAGTTAGCTTTTCACTTAATCGCCGTGTCATCTCGTCGATGTATTGAGCTATTCTCTACCCTCCTAAAATAATATATATGTAATATGTATATTTAAAAAAAAAAAAAAAAAAAAAAAAAAAGTAAATCATGCATATTAGAGAATGAGCATAGTTGTGAAAAAATAGAGTCAAAGACATCCAACAAATGTCAGATAAAACTTCCTTCTTAACATGGTATACATTTCATTTGTAACCAAGTATATACATATTACATTTCTCTTAAATGTTCAAATTTTACTTACAATATGCTGATTTAAATATGCACTTAAGGTATCATTTTCTCATAATCATACAACATCAATATTAAAATTACGTAATTTAATCTTCATAATGTTAAATACTTCATGAACAAATGCAGTAGACTTCCAGAAATCCGCATATTTTAACCAGTGTAACTATCAAACCGACATTAAAATTTTTAATATGAAAAGTTCAAGATAGCACTGATATTAACATTGATTCATCAGAAATTGAATCTCACGAAACACAGAAAGTCAATTTTATGCAGATTACTTTCTGTTGATGATAAATTTTAAATGCATTAATGCTATAAACAAGAAATAATAATTGTTCATAAATAACAATAAATAAATAAAATAAAAAACTATTTTTGCCTATATTTTAAAAAAGGTAATGTACTTGTAATAGAAGCTTATATTGTATCACATGTTGTGTAAAATTTTGTATCTTACTTTATTAGATAAATTTTAATTTCTTAATTCAAGAAAAAATTAAATTAAACTTCATTATATGCATATTTTTTACTAAGTTGCTTATTCTCTTTATTTTTTTCTTTTATTTTTTAATTATGTTAATTATTTTCCAAGCATACTTTTTTGTATTTTTCCTCATTTTTTATGCATTACAGTATCAAAATCTCGTTTCATAAATGCTAATTTTCACAAAATTCCAAAATACACATAATTTTTTTCGAATTTTTTTGAAATTTTTGGGAATCTCCTGCATACACATTAAATTTAAATTTAAATTAAAATAAATAAATAAAATCCATTTACGTATTATTGTAACTGAATTCGGCTTTTGGGATAGGTTTTATCAAATATTGTTACTATTCTTTCTAAATCTAAATTCTTTGAACTTGCACTACTGTGAAGCCCTAAAATCATCAAATTTCGCAACCTGCTTTCTGCACTGCAAGTTCTGAGGTAGTTTTTCACTATTCTAACATTTATAAATTGAACCGACAGATGTTTCAGTCGTTGGCTGAATTATTTTATAATTATTAATATATTATACAGTTGGTTGTTTGGTTGGGTTTTAACGTTGCACTAGTGCTGCTCAATAGACAATTGGCGACGGTCTTGGACACACCCTATCCCTAAGGATGGCCCGGAAACATGCCGTCACAATTTTGATCTTCCACGGAGGGGATAATATTTTTTTATGGCCAAAAAAAAAAAAAAAAAATGCGGAATGAAAAATTGCAATATGACTTTTGAAGATAATAATAAAATATAAACATTCATGAGCGGCTGAATTGATAAAATAGAGCAAGAACATTCTTTACTGTTTCCGAAATTTTTGATTTTCATACAAACAAGCATTAAAAATCGGTAAAAGTTGTATTATTCCCCGATTGCTTTTTTTTTTTTTTTTTTTTTTCTTTCCCTTTTGTTCCCTGACTCTCTAGCAAAAAGTAATTAAAAGTAAATTTTAAAAAGAGAAATAAATTTTTAATTTGTTGGTGATGCAGAGTGCAGCGATGTAAAATAAATATAACAATTTTAATTTCATATAATTATTAAAACGACTCTTAATTACACGGAAATATTTTAATGCTTTGAATTTGACAGATATTAAACAAATTATCGTTAAAAAATTTCACAAAAAGAATTTTCTCTTTAGAAATAGAATTCAAAAAACAAATCTTATTAAAAGGTCTCAATTATTTTACTTATTTCATTTCTCATTGTTAAAGCTGTCTTTAAGTTCTAAAGCAAAAGCGACACATTTTCATCTTATTTTTTAGATATTTTCTTTGGATGTATGATCCTCCCAACATCTACAGCCGACATAGACACACAATTATTACTTACAAACTTTGAATAAACACCATAAAATGCGTGCGTTGCCGCTTTGACTGCAGCACTCGTGCTTACTTTATTCGCCTGATGAAGGGTCGTGTGTTTTTTCGACCCGAAACAATTGTTGCGAGTTTATTGCATTTTATGATGTTTATTCAAAGTTTGTAAGTAATAATTTTTACAACACCAGTTTTGTGATGCTTCTTTATTAAATAGACACACAATATTTGAAAATAGTATCCTGAATAAGAATTAGTAGAATTAAAGGAAATGTGACTTAAATCAATATGCAAATTATATTTTCGTGATCTACTTGAATGAAATTTCTTTCTTTTTTGTTCTTATTAAGTGTGTGTGTGTGGGGGGGGGGGGGGGGGAATTAAGATTGTTTTTTTCGATGTACTTTTATTCTGAAAAATTTCCAGGGAAGGAAAAAAAAAAACTTATGTGTGTGTGATCTAGTTGCTGTTCACAGACAAAAAGGGAAACGGAAACATACGTAGCCTACATGCTTTTTGTCCATTTCAAAGAGAGCTGGATAATAGGCAATAAAAAAGCGACTTCTTCACAAAAGCATCGCAAGTGTGATTTGAAGATAAGGAATAGATAAGGAAGGGGTCAATCCTTGTAATAATACTCGCCGCTTTCTCCTGTTGTCGTTACCACCAACTGACATAGAAGAGGAATACCTAGTATATCAATGCTAGCAAAGCCATCACAGTTGCATGTCATTAGTTTTTCTGGGGGGGGAAAAAAAAAAAAAAAAAAAAAACTTCTCTAGAAAGACAAACTCCGAATGATGAAAAGGAAAAAATATTTTGTTGCTGAACAAATGGGAAAAAAGGGTATTTTTTCCCCGACACATTTTGAGAATCTGCCCCGATGGGGGGGCACGAACTCCCCGACGGGGGGGCCTGTGCCCCCCGGCCCCCCTTCTGACGCCACCCCTGCTCTTGTTGTTTATTGTCACAGCTAGGTTGAATCTCTGTTGAAAGCAGCAGCGAAGGACATCTTCATGAGTAGGAAGCTTGTTGTGTAACAAGTATCGTGGGTGACCAAAAATAGGGAACTTAAAATCTTTTCTTGGTTTTGTACCTATACCAACTTTCTTTGGCACATCCACTGTATCAATAACTGTTGTATTCAAGTACAAACACTGAACGCAAAAGTAGACAGAAAAATAAGGACTTAAGTACAACACAATCTAGTACTGATTCGAGCTAGCGGCATAAGCAGACAGAAGGAAATAGTGGGAAACGATAATGGCTGTGACTGGCTGTGCTGCGCGCGCATCGCTGGCATTCGTCACGTACGCCACGTCTATCTTATAGCCATGTTTATCTACAATGCTTGGATTTTAAATATATTATTGTAATAGAATTAAACTATAGCATTTCTAGAAGTCGTATGATTAAAATGTACTAAACAGTCAAACTTTGAAATTTTGAAAAAACTACTAATTTTACTCATTTTGTACTATGTTGCGCGACCGGAAGATATGAAAGAAATGTATAGCAATTGATTGTACATATTGATTGTATTTTATATTGATTTTACATACTTTTAGTAGTTAATTCATGGGATAGGAACGCAATTAAAACCATCTGGCGTGCTTAAAAAAATTATGAAAAATTAAGGTTTTTCACAATTTTTTGCTGACTTCGATGGCATTGCGCGACCGGAAGACAAATTAATAAAAAAATAATAATTAGTGCTTTTTTCATGTCTATACCAATGGCAACTTTTGCGCACTATAGCGATCTGAAATTTTAAAAAAAAGTTTTTTTCGAACCACCCTAGTGGATATGTTTTGTTCTGTAATATGAAAAATAAGATAAAAAGAAAAGAAAAATGTTGAAAAAGCACAAAAGGAGGAAACTTGTAACCTAATACATGGCTATTTCAGAACTTCAAAGGTTTTTTCCTCAATAATATTAGAGAAAGAATTTAAAACATGACAAAAAAGTAAAAGAATAAAGAAAATTAAAATTAAACAAGTAAAGCTTGCCAAGCAAGCATGGGTCCAAGACCTAGGCTAGAAAGACCCCAGTCTTGAACCATGCTTGCTTGGCAAACTTCGGGGCTTTAACTTTTTAATTTTAATTTTCTTTATACTTTTACTTTTTTGTCATGTTTTAAGTTCATTCTCCATTAGTACTGAGGAAGGAACTTTGAAAGTTCCAAAAGGCTGTATACTAGTTAACAATTTTTCTTCATTTGTGCTTTTTAAACATTGTTTTTACTTTCTTTTTAATATATGATGTATATGATGTTCTTTTATATCATGTGATGCATATGATATTTAACATCATATGATGATGTTGATGTATATGATGTTGAAAACTGATATAGTCAAAAATAAAGGCAGATGGTAAGGATATGAGTAATTTTTATTGAGTCTAATAATTCGCACACCATTGTAATTTTTTTTTTTTTTTTTTAATTGGGTTGGAATTACATTTAAGTGCAATACATTTAAATTAATGATGAAAGTTATTTAATCAAATTAAGATTTATTTCAAACAGAATACTCAGATTTGGGTTCAAATACATATGATCCGTTCAGGATTTAATTAATTTTATATATTTTCTTAATTAATACTAGTTTCTAACTTATGGAAAAAAATTTAAGTTTCAAACTATACATATAGAAAAATATAGAAAGAAGTATTAACTAAATAAAAAATAAAAATAAATAAATTAACAAACAAGAAAATTGATCAAATCATACCTCTTTTTTATACATTTTTATTAACCCTGAATTCACTTTCTCCCATGTTGGGACACCACTAATGTTCCACAACTGGTTGGAATGTTCAGAAAAAGGTCCTGTTTTTACCTAAATAATTTAAGGCATTATAATCAAATTATATATGATAAACAAACAAAAAAAGATAAGCAAAAATAAATAACCATTAAAAAGAGTTTTATACAATGCACTTATAGAAAATAGATATGAAATTGTGAAGGGGTTTTAAAAAAATTGCTTCAATAAATTTTCAATAGTTTCTATTTCAATTCAGATTTTTCATTGAGTTACATATTAAGGTAACTATATGTAGTGAATATTTTAAGGATAACTCACAGCTTTTTTTTTTTTTTTTTTTTTTTTTTTTTCCTACTGTTCTTAATTTTAAAAACTGTAGCAATAACCATTGTTTGATGCCTTAGTTAACTCTTTTGGTACATGAACTGTACTGGGAAGAATGCTAATTGTAGAATTTTCCCAATTTTTCTTCTTCTTCTTCTTTTTTTTTTCTTTCTGAGCGCTTAAGATTATACATCACTAGTAGACAAGTAAAAATGCAAACCTATTGGTAATATATCCTTAATTAACAAAATGTATCATTATCATTATTTTATTATTTATTATTATTTTGCATTAAGGCTACACAGTACCCCTTTTTCCTTTTTCAAAAAAAATTTTTTGGAGACAGTTACATTAAAAATAATCAATGACTTTGTTCAAGATTATAAAATTAAACTGATTCTGGTAAAAAAAAAAAAAAAAAAAAAAAAAAAAAGAAGGCATTTTAGCAAGCACCATTTTTTAAAAATTTAAAAGTTTTTGAAAATTTTGAATTTTTTTAAAACTTTTATAACATTTTTAATTTTTAATATTTTTTAGTTATTTTAAGTGATTTATATTCATTGGATTATTGGAAACAAAAGTTAGTATGGAATTAAAGATGTAATTTTTATTTAAATTAAAAAAAAAAAAAAAAAGTAACGAACTATGAAAAAACATGAAAAATTTGGAAATATTAACTTTAACATAAAAAAAAAAAAAATAAATAAATAAAAATAAAATAACTATAACCCTCAGGCCTAAATCCATACTAATTATTGTAGTACATATATATGTAAGTGTCTACAAAAAATTTCATGACTCTATCTGCAACAGAAAATAGCAAACACTAACATCAACAAAAATATAAAAGTCTGAGAAAAATGCATTTAAAATTTGTAAAAGCATAAAACAAAAACTAAAAATGTTTGTAGAGCTCTAATTTTTTTTTCATATGTTATTCCCCACTTACAAGAAGTACTAAAACATAATTTTAACTCAATATAGTAGAACATATATATTCTTATTCAAAATATGTTTCTGCACAATATCAACAACAATGGTAATGACAATGACAGATTAGCTAATATTTTCATAAAAGTTGTAAAGACAATACACTTATACAAAAAAATTAAAAAATACATAAATAATGATAATAGATAACACAAATTAAAAATAAACTTTGTACATAACACCTCCCAATTTTTTTTAGAATTTACATCGACACAATTTTGCATTGTTGCGCCACTTTATACTTCGCTGATTTTATTTTATTTTGAAAATAACTTCTCCTATAATCAGTGAAATTAATTATAAGAATAATTATAAGAATTAATTATAAGAATATTTGCTCCAAAATCAAAACGAAACTAACCAAACCTCCTCAGCTGTCACATTTTGAGACTGACAACACTCAGAAAAGTTCAAATATCTTTAAAACTATTTGGATTTCAGATCTACAATTTGGAGTCAAGATTCGCAACCGTATGGACCATTGAAAAATTCAATAATAATAAATAAAAAAAATTCAATATTTTTGTCATTTTTAGGGTGCTGTGTAGCCTTAATGTATTAACAGAAAGAAAAATATATAAAACTAAAACAAAAACTGAAAAAAAACCCACCTCTAATAAATTTAATGATTTTACTGATGCATCCCAATTGCAGTGCTTCAGTCAAATTGTTTTATTTAAATTGAATCTTAATTTTTAAATACATCTTTAAGCATTTGCTTTTGTGATATTCATATAAAGTTAGTCTCAGTTTCTGATACTCTTAGGGATTCAGTATGTCATTTTGGAAAAATGAAATGTTCTTACAAAATTTAGGAAAAGAAACCTGAAATGAATGTATCAAATTATTCTGATCTGATTTTAAATCTCTCTCCCTCTCTTTTTTTTTTACATTTACATTTTGAAGCTGTTAATAATTCCATTATTCTTCATGACAATACCAAATTCTCGGTTTCTCCTTCTTCAGCAATTTGTGCTCGTTTTTATGCGTTACCTAAAGTTCATAAAAATAATGTTCCCCTCAGACCTATTGTTTCGAATATTGGTACTGCTACTTATCCCCTCTCAAAATTTTTAGCTTCTATTTTTTCTCCTTTATGCAGCACTAATAGTCATACTATAAAAAATTCCTATGATTTTGTTATGAAGTTAAATAATTTGAATCCTGTAAATTACTCAATGTTATCTCTTGATGTGAAGTCTTTATTTACTAACGTCCCCACTGAAGGTGCGCTTAATTGTTTAGAAAAAAGGTTACGCGAATTTCATTATTCTGACATTGAATTCAAAGAATTTGTCAATCTTGCTAAACTCTGTGTTTCCCAAACTACTTTTGAATTTAATAACAAATTTTATAAACAGTGTGATGGTTTAAGTATGGGTAATCCTTTATCTCCTATTCTTGCCGATATCTATATGCATTATTTTGAGGAAAAATTATTAAAGATGTTAAATTTAAAATGCTGGTTACGTTACGTAGATCACACTTTCATTCTTGTTGAAAATCCGTTTGATGTTTCTGCCATTCTTAATATTGCTAATGCTATTGATCCCCATATTCAGTTTACCTTCGAGTTAGAAAATTGTAATCAACTTCCCTTTCTTGATGTTTTAGTTACTAGGTACGATTCCTCTTTTAAAACCTCTGTGTACAGGAAACCTTTCTCTGTTTCTAACCCTCCCCATGCTCTCTCTAATCATCCGGCTAAACAAAAAATTGGCACCTTTTACACTTACGTGTATCGTGCCCTTAAAATTTGTTCTGATACTTCTTCTCTTAAAGAAGAACTGAATTATTTAAAGTCTGTTGCTATTAAAAGAGGTTTTAGGCCCTCTATAATTGATAAAGCTCTCAAAAAGTTCAGTAGGCCAACTTATAATTCTACTCTTTCCATTAATGACAAAATTAAACCTCATAATCTTGTTGTCTTACCTTTTTATCCCCCCTTATGTTTTAAATTAGCCAAAATTTTGAAGCGTTTCAATTTTCAAGTTATTTTTAAACCTGTCAATAAATTCCAATTCCCTTCAACCAAATCCCCTGTTCCTGAGCTTCAAAAATGGGGTATCTATAACGTTCCTTGTAATAACTGTGATTTATCTTATATTGGTCAAACTAAAAGAAATCTTGAATGTCATTTACGTGAACATTCTCGGTATGTTGTTAATCAAGAAGTTTCTAAATCTTCTATTGCGAAGCACAGTTGGGAATTTGATCATAGTTTTAATTTTAAGAGTGCCAAAATTATCTTTCATGCCAAACGCGTTTCCGAACTGGATTTTTTGGAAAATTTAGCTATTTACCTTAATCGTGATAAAATTGTCAATGAAAAATCTGATTCCACTTTGCTGTCTACAGCCTGGAAAAATTTGTTTAATTCAATTAAATAAAATTGTTCTAATTAAAAGAATAATAATAATAATAATAATAATTAATGGATAAATTTTATTAAATTTACTTATTAGTTTAATATTATTAAAATAATAATAATTAAAAAAAAAAAAAATTAATTGTTTACTCCTTTTTTCCCTCCTCTTTTTGTGGTGTGTGTGTACTTGTGTTGCTCTCTGATTGGTCCTGCCCTGCATGTTGCTTCCTATTGGTTGTTTGTATTGCTCCTCCCCCTCTGGATTTTATCCTGTTTTCAGTCTTGCTTTTGCCTCCAAGGCAGTTGCACGTGTTTGCACCTGATGAAGAAAGGCTACGTCCTTTCGAAACCGGTTGTGCTGGTTTAAAATTTATGGTGTGTGAAGAAGTTTTAATTTCTTGCTATTGTCTGTACGCCAGTTTTTTCAATTTATTTTTGGTATAGTGCTCATGTACAAAGCAAAGTTTTTAATTTATTGCTTTTCAACACTAGTCTTCCAAAGCCTTTTTTAATGCTCTCATATCTACTCCCCTAAAAACCTTAATTTTTAACTCAAAATTTATTTAGTATATTTCTTAATGATAAAGATTTATGTTCTACCTAAACTGCCAAAATATTTTATTGATAAGCCTCAAAATAATACTATATTCAGCAGAATTTTTTAGGGAGCAGTCCTTGGAGTGGACATTCCAGGACTTTTAGATAGACTTTCAAGAAAAGTAAATAATAATAAAAGTTTTTCCATTTGCATTGCAATTGTGAACATTAGAAAATATATTCTAGCTGTATTTTTTCCCCCTTCAATTGAAGCTATTTTATATTCTAATCCTTGAGTTGGCAATAACCCAGAGCAAACAATATAAAATTTAATCAAACATCAGTTTTTGTTAAAATTCAACTAAATATGAAACACCCTGCACTGCTTTTATTTTATTTTATTTTTTTTTTTTTTTTGGGGGGGGGGGGGGTACAGCATCTATAAAACTTCAGTTAAGGGCCCACTTCACTCTCTGCCGCCGGAAGCCGAAGCTAATGTTATTCTATGGGAAATTTTTCTTTACAAATATCTTATTAACTAATACATATTTTTAAATTCTGTTTTCACATTCTGAAAATTCCCAGCTGTTAAATTGATGGACCTTTTTTAAAAAATTATTATTATTATTTTAAATATTTTATTTCAAAGCTGCAAAATACTAATTTTCAATGTGTGAAATTTTTTCATTTTGCAATTTCAAAATAAAATATTAAAAATTAAAAAAATACATTTTTAAAAAAGGTCCATCAATTTAACAGTTGGGAATTTTCTGAATGTGAAAACAGAATTTAAAAATATGTATTAGTTAATAAGTTATTTGTAAAGAAAATTTCCCCATAGAATAAGATTGGCTCAGGCTTCCGGCGACGGTAAGTGAAGAAGGTCGTTAAACCCATTCACACATTTCTTAAAATAGCCAAATCAAGTTGATTTCAATACTTAACATTAATAGTACTGTATACAAGAAAAAAACTATAATGTACATTCAATAAATAAAGAGCCAAGTGCACCTGTGACAACAGTATTTCCTTTTATTCAAAGAAGTTGACCCTGAAGGTTTAAGCAATTATCCCACTCTGAAACTAGGCAGAATATTTCCCTCTCATAGGTCTTTGGTTGCTACAAGACTCCCAGAGAAAAAGCGGGTATAACTGGCACCTGGGGCACAACACGTTTTTGGTGTGTGTCCCCCTCCCTGAAAAACATGTAGTAATATAATACATAGAATGAAATTGGAGACCGTTTTGCGTTAATTTGCAAGTGATACCCGGGCTTGATAGATTCCCCTGCCCCCTTTCCCTCCTCGCTACGTCTCTGTGCATTTTATCATCTGACTGAAGTCTTCTTCCACATAAATATTTTTTGAGATTTCTAAACACATGAAAATAACAGGGAGACAGATGAAGACTGTAGGGGGGGGGGGGATGATTTAGGATCTTCCATTGAGATTTCGCTTGCTGATCACTGATGGCATTTGCTATATGGGGCGGGAGTTATCGTGCAATGAAATAACTCTATGAGGCAATTTTTCAGGCCTTTTCGATTTAATTGCCTTATACAAATTGGTCAGTGTCATTTGACACCAGGTTAAATAATTGTGGTGCTTTTTGGCAGGAACTTGATGAGTAGTGGTCTGTGTTGTCAAAAAAAAAAAAAAAACATTAACATGACTTTGTCAGCACTGCCTTACATGGTCTTGCTTTTTTGTGGGATGGTGATCGTGTATGCTTCTGACGCAAACTTTGGCACTTTGATTTTAGTTCATAATGATAGAACAAGGTTTTGTCCCTCGTAATAATTTTTAACAAGAAATTCCAACTTTTGTACACATGATAATGCAGAAATTACAATGATATGGCCATGCGAAAGGCTTCTTGTGCTGCTTCCAAATGGTGAGGAATTAATTTTGCACAAACTTTTTGGTACTGCAGCATGTTCTTTATAATACCATGAACTGCACAGACACTCAGGTAAACAGTTTCCTCTATGTTGGAAACACTTTGACATTTGTCTTGATGAATCAACTGATCCATTTAGAATGTCCATCAGAGAAATGTAATCCTCATCTGCAGAGATAATACATGGATCCCAACAGTGGCGGATCCAGAACTTAACTTTGGGGGGGGGGGGGGGGGGGGGGCTGAGATTTTTCAAGATGTAATTCAAGATCAATGAAAAGTTTGCAATTGTACTATACAATTGGGAATGTCAGTACTTTTGCGGGGGGGGGGGGGGTTCAGCCCTCTAGTCCCCCCCTTAAATCTGCCACTGGATCCCCATAAACAATAGATATTTACCTGTGAATTTCCATTCCTCCCCATCTTCTGTTTTAAAGAAATTGCTACATTTTGTTGTTCCTCTTATGATGTTTTCACTTAAAATATGAACATGAAATGTATTTGATTACATTTTATAAAATTTCTCTGGTTTGAAATTTCAAAAAAAAAAAAAAAAAAAAAAAAAAAAATGATTTAGTATAACAAACTCCTGTTTGTTATTTATTGAATGCACCTTTCAAATAAAAAATAGCAGTATTAAAACTATTTTTTATATCTTATCTCTTACCTGATGAATAAATTTTATACAACCCATAAACATATAGTCTTTGGCAAAAGATGCAGCAATATCTTCATCTGGAAATGAGCGGGGCTCCAAACGAGGGTGACCTGCGATAAAATTTATATAACATTAAAATAAATATTGCCATTAAATAATTAGACTACTTCAGAAGTATTGCAAGTTCTAGGCAATAAAAATTTACATTAGAAGGTGAGATTGTGATAATCCCACTATATATATATATATATGTATAATAATGATGATCTATGAAGCATAGTAGAAGCCAAGCAACAGATACAAGATCACTGAGGCACCAATGACTAATAAGATTAAAAATTTCTTTATGTAGGAAAAATTCAGAAAAAAAAAAAAAAAAAAAAATATTATTATTATTATTATTATTATTATTTTTTTTTTTTTATCAGGGGGTGAAATATACATATTTAAAGAAACAAGATTTATTAATTAACAGCCTGCAAAACAAACGAATCAATAAACTAACACAACAAATCTTAACTCAAAAACATAAACGAAATTTATGAAAAAATAATTTAAGAAACTTAAGAAAGGAAGGAATAAGGCATTATTTACTTCATTTTTAAGAATTGTTCGATTTGCATATTAATAATTCTTAAAAAAAAAAAAAAAAATCTACAAAATATAAACTATGAAAATTCTCACTAAAATTTGAAAAATCCCACTTAATTTTTTTGTTAGAATGAGAAAGTCCCATTCAACTTTTTTTCTACAGTGAACCCTCCCATTCCTCCCCCCCCCCCCCCACCGTTTACCTTTAGTTCCCTCTTATTGGCTATGCCTGCCACCCTCTTTCTCTTACTCCCCCCTTTTTTCTTTGAATCTGCCGACTGCTTTTGATGCAACAACATATTTTATTATGCACATAATGAAGAAAAACACATTCTTTTGGTGTTTTCAAGAGAAATTTAATGTTCAATACTATATACCCATATTCCACATATAAATAAAATGCAAACATAAAACAGATTTTTATTTAAAAATCTAGCGCATAGTATATCTAGCATATCCAAAATAGTAATATAAAGTTTTGAATTGAGAGGTCTAAGATATATATTTACATATATTAATATACATCATTCTAATTAATATACATCATTTCTGCAAACAACTCAATTCAATTACTTTGAGTTAACACATTCAAGTGTAATAAAATTCATATGGGTGATTATTTTGACATGTTGAATCCAAATACATACTTATCTATGATAAAATGTACATAATTTCCCATAATGATTATACTTTAACAAAGTTTTAGTTCTGTATTATTCGGTTATCAATATCTTTTTTTCATGGGTTGCTTTTAAGAATTTTTTTAATTTAGATATATTCCTTTTAATTTATAAGTAAAGTAAACAAACATTGTCCAGAATAATCAGTTTTTTTCTTTTTAAATAGATTAATGAGGTGAGTTACTACAAATGTTTTAATATTAGAATGTGAAGTTTTACCATTATTTTAGTAAAGTTATATTGTTTAAAACTAAACAGAAGAAAACGGATATATGTTACACTACTTTACTGATGTAGTAAGGAAATGATGCATACATTACTTGCAACTCTTTTACAAAGAAACATGAAATAATTTATACTTATGTCCTATCAGGGGCGTAGCTTGAGGGGGGGAGGGGAGGGGGGGAGTCTCCCCCCCCCCCCCAATGTTTTAAAAAATAGGGCGGCATATTGAAGTTTCTGGGGGCGTTGTTTTGCGACTTAAATTTCATTTGAAAATGGATCATAATTTTGTTAATTATCGTTAGTTACCAAAATCACTTAAGAATTTTATGTATCACAAGCTGACCAACTGGTTCACCGACCAGCAAAAAAAGTTTGTGTTAAAATGTCTGACTGTAGTAGACTCCCGTTAGGTGGCGCCTACGGCGCCCTCTAAACTAATTAGACGCCTAAAACAGCCTGTTTCCCACCATGCAAACGACCCATGAAAATTCGCATCGTATTCATGACGCTTAAAAAAATCTGATCATAACAAATTCCTATTTGGGGGCGCATATGGCATGTTTTCCTGTTTTGATCACTTACAATAGCCTGTTCATTTACCGTACAAAAGACTGTTGAAAATTCTAATCGTGTTCGGGACCCTTTAAGAATAAGTTAGTAGCAAACTCCAACTGAGTGGCGCCCTTCCCTGTTCAGGAACCTACAAAGGCATAATGAGGTTTCTGGGGGTGCTGTTTTGCGCCTTGAAGTTCATTTAAAAGTGGATCATAATTTTATTGATTATCGTTAGTTACCAAAAACCCTTAAGATTTTTATGCATCAGAAGCTGCCTTCGGCGACCAACTGGTTATCTGACCAGCAAAAAAAGTTTGCATTAAAATGTCTGACTGTAGCAAACTCCCGTTAGGTGGCGCCCTCTTAACTAATTAGATGCCTAAAACAGCCGTTTTAAATGTGTATAACAGCCTATTTTCCTACTGTGCAAACAATCCTTGAAAATTCTCTTTGTATTCACAACACTTAAAAAAAAATCTGATCATAACAAATTCCTGTTTGGGGGGCCTATGGCATGATTTCCCATTTCAAACACTTACAATAGTCTGTTCGCTTACCGTGCAAAAGACTGTTGAAAATTTTGATCGTATTCAGGACCCTTTAAGAATAAGTTAGCAGCAAACTCCAGCTGAGTGGCGCCCTTCCCTGTTCAGGCACCTACAACAGCATGTTCGCTTACCATGCAACGACCCTTGAAAATTCTGACCTTAGCAAATTCGCGCTCTGTGGCGCCCTTCTCCATTTCACATACTTACAACTGGCGCGTAAGTATGCACAATCGCTTTCTCACCTCCAAAAACTTAAAATTACGATATTTTAAGACCTTAGCTCAAAAAAAAAAATCAGTTTATTGTACGTTATTGCTATTGTATAAAAACGAAATTAGATGAAGTTTGATTTGGTTATAACGATTTCTCACAAGCAATTTTTGATTTTAAGTTATCTTTTTAAGCAAATTTTTTATTTTTAGTTTCATCGCTTACGGGTTTTGAAATATTTATAAGTCTATAGAATTCAACTAGTGTTTCTTGACATGAAATAGCACGAAGAAGCTGATTTAACGTCGCATTAATAGGCACATATTGGGCGATTGGCGGCGGTTTGGGATTAACGCCCCAGTGACGGTAAGACAAGCTATCCCAATTCTTATCTTCTGCGGAAGGGATGACTTCCCGGCTTCAGTATCCCCAGAGGTATTATTTGCACGGAGCATGGAGGACATTGCAGCCACGACAGATTTTACGTGCAGCAGAGACTGACTTTCATGATGGTCTTCAATTGGCTCGATTATTGAATCCGCAATCTTTCTGTCAAGCTGGTAGACGTGAAGTGCCGGGAACGATACCAGGTCACGCTTGTTGGCCTAGCCGTTCAGAATGCTCCATGGTTTTCTCTGAAACTTGCGTAAATATGGACTAGGACCCCTTAGAAAGACCCCCACAGAAGGCACTCCCCCTCAGGCCTAGGACCCTAGAGCAGGCAATCAGCCTTTTTCCAAAACACCAGAACCAACACCTAAGTAAGAAATAAATCTCTGTACAAAAAAGATTTAATTTTGGACAACAGGACTTTTTTTTAGTTTGTTCTTCCACATAAAGGCATACGGTAATTGTGTCAAGTTTCTTAGCAAAGGTCCACTCTAAAAATATAAAGTTCCTTTCCTTAGCAACGGTTACTACTTTCATTTCTTAAAATTTATTTTGAAAATTTTATGTTTTACCTGAATTATAATGTGGTATCTTTTAAACTTGTTGGAAAAGGGGGAAAAATCTTTTTCAATTGTTCTACTTTATCTTAAACCAATACTCTGGTTGTCCTAAGAAAGATACTTTTGCTTAGTCTCATACGAGAATATATATGTATATATTTCTGCAAAGCACATTAACCATATCTTTCGAACGATACTACTTGTAAGCCCTTCCTTTTATTGAAAGTATGCTAAAAATGTAAGAGAAATTTCATGTCTGCGTATTGATATGTAGATTCGCTGAAAAAATTTAGAATGCTCCAAAGATGTATAAAAAAGAAAAAAGCTGCTAAATGAAGGGAAAAAAAAAAAAAAAGGTGCTAAGTGGAGAGGGGGAAAATCAGCTTTTTTTTTCTGGGCAGATTTTAGGAATATGCCCCGAAGGAGGGGGGGGGGGCACGTATTAACCGACAAGAGAGCCTGTGCCCTCGATCCCAAAGATGGCAACACTCTTGAAAGTATGTGGGTGGCATTTTCAGATGAGGAATACGAAAGGGCGTCAAACGTCGGGTCTCCCCTCCCCAATCAAATTTTCACGCTACGCCCCTGTGTCCTATAAGGATTAATTACCTGAAATGAATTAACTTCAATAAAAAAAATGAAACTGATATATGTTTTTTAGAATTTAGCTACAATATGGTCATACCTAAAAATTGCAGATTTATCATCTAAAGTTCTTTTACAAGAGACACAAAAAAATTTGGATACATTATGGCCAATTGTACAAATATACGAACTTGGAGAGAAATATTCAAACAACCTCTTACGATTCTTCCCTTTTGTTTATTTATTGACTTATTCCTTGACTTAAATTTATTTAAACAAACATTAATTGCTAATGTTCTGAAACCTGAGTCCATCACTCCTAATTCCCTTTCTTTTCATTCCCACATAATTTTTAAATTTTATATTTTAAATGCACTGAAGAAAATATACAATCTATACAAAAAACCCTCTTTTTCATAATGAAAAATCTAAATATGGTTTTATAAGAAATTTTAATCTATTTATGTTTATATTTTCTTATTTAGATTACATGCTAACAGTGCAAGTTTTGAACTGACTATCTAGGCAGGAAAAGCTAGGTTAGTATTTAAAAATAACTAAAGGAGTAACATTTATTAAAACTTTTATATAAATATTTCACTGCACAAAGCTACAACCTCTAAGTTGTGAACTTCCCCAAATGAAGGGCAAAAATTGGTAATCATCTAAACTCCATACACCATGACTGCCAGCAGGTTCCATTCTGTATGTAATTTGCAATTTTCTTGTTAATGTAATATACCTATTTCGAAAACAATAATAGTAAATAAATAAAAGAAAAAGTTGCCATAAAATTAAGTTGATAAATTTTGTATTAGAAAACAATTTCATAAACCTCTTCGATGAAACTCACCTGTCAAAAATTTTTAGAATAGCTTGGTCAGCATCTTCTTGTTTTAAAGCTCCTATTTTAAACAAACAGTATAATACCACAGCAAAAAACATTTCATGACCTAAAAATAAATATTTTATCATTATTTATGCAACTCATCAAAATATTGCAAAATCTAATCCAGAATGAATCAATTTTGAATTTTTAAATATACATATAAAATAGGTCAAGAACCATATGATAGTCTTATTTAATATTTAAAAAGCAGCTATAACAAAATTATTACAAAATGATATAATAATGAATCATACTATAGCAAGATATTTCCTTTTTAGAGAAAGGGGAGGGGGGGGGGTGAATGCATTTCATGTTTTTTGACTATTACAAAACCTATTCTTGAATCAAGTGAGTACAACTTCAATATATTTCTAAATTTTTATGTAGACTATTTATGCACTAAATTAAACAAATATTTAAAATTGTGAGGATACAACAACTATTTGAGATGAAAAATAATTAAACACATTCATTTATCAGGGAAATAATGCAAGCAAGAGTGTAGTGTAAAAGCAGCAATACACTTTTCATTAAGCATTAATGCATACTATTATTTACCATTTCAGATCAAAATAATTAAGCACAATCCGTTGTCAAGGGAATAACATGGGCAAGATTGTACCAAGAAAAATTTTATACAGAATACACAGAATTCAAAATATACTTTTCCTAATGCATTTATCCTTACTTTTTATTCACATGATGTTATGCTTCATTATTTCAGATCAAAATAATTAAGCACAACCCTTTATCAGGGAAATAATGTAGACAAAAATGCAGTATAGAAATAGCAATACATTTTTCATAATGCATTTATGCCTACTTGTTATTTAAATGATGTAATGCTTAATTATTTTAACCCCTAAAAAACCTGTTGTGTATTTATGCATATTATTTGGAAAGTTTGTATTCTTCAATATTTAAAACTTGAGATAGTTTTTACTACAATAGAGTCCTTCCTTAAATGGAAAATTCCATGATATTGATAAAAAGGGCTTTATACAATTTGAATTTAAAAACATTTTACAATTGTTACATCAGGAACTTGTTTAAGAAATTAAATGGGTTTACAGAGGCTATATTAAGAAAATATATAGATATATTCTTTAATTTTTAAAATAATAAATAAAAATTTGTACTCAAAATTTTGAAGATGTAAAAGAGTAACAATTAAACAATATTTTATAAAATGTCATTAAAACTTTTGAAAAATTTAGCTGGTGGATCCTGGTTTCCTGAAACCCTTCAGAAAAGAAGATGACACAATATCTCAAAAACTAATGCACCTTATTTAAATTTCGCACACTTCTCCAAAATAGAATTGACTACTGCTTGAACAGAAAATAAAAAAAATAAATAAAAAAAACCCACAGAAATTTTATTTTTGGGCAGAGTGGGAATAGCGTGATTAATAGCTAGAGATGGCCATGATTTTCTTGCTATTTATGCTTTATTTCTTTGGTTTCTGAAAACTATAAAACAAGATTTCATTATGAATATGACATAATAAAAAAAAAAAAATCTAATCTATTCACAACAAATACATAATCTATATATTTAAAAAAAAATTTGGGAGAATTTACAATGCCATTTGTTACATATTTATATTTATACCATAACAAAATAAATAAATAAATAAATAAACAAATAAATAAATAAAAATAAATAAAGATCTGCTTATTTACAAATTATTTTTTCACAGTATACTTAGCAGAAATTTGTCACTGTTTATACGGTATACCATTATCAGAAAAATAACAAGTAAACTGGATTTTTAATTTATGAAATACTCTATTAAGGTCACACTTTAATATACTATTATGGGAGAAACATTTTTGTATAATATTTTCATTGGAAGTGATTATATAGAGTAGTGTGTTTCCATATCACTATATTGTTATAGCTTATTGTCATAGGAATTTACTTACAAATTACTCTTTTAGAGTTTTATTTATTATTAGTTTTGTTTTTCATTTGTCAAAACAAAATACAGTACTAATGCAAATAGAAAAAAATTAAGAGATGGTAGCAATAATAATAATAATAGGATTAAAATAAATAAATAAACAACTTATTTGGAATATTTCTTTTTATCAATCAAATTTACTTTTAAATATAATTATCATACAGTGAAGCATCGATAATTTGGAAACCTATGATACAGCATTGATCATTTTTTTTTTTTTTCACCACCTGTAAATTGTAGTACTCACAGGGTTTCTTGCAGATGACCTTGGGACAGCATACTTGGCAATTTTTATGGATCGTCAGTAAAGTTTACAGATTCTCATTTAATTTTACTGATTTAAGGATTGACAGGAATTTTCTAAAATGCTTGCTAAATAAGACTTTAGTAAGTGAAAAGGAACCATCTTATTCATGATTGAAAAAGTACAAGGATCGAATTACAGTGTTAGCACATTCAAATGTAACAGGAACACATAGGCTCAAAATTCTTGCAATTGGTAAGATTAAAAAAAGCCACATGCTTTTGCAGGAGTAAAGGTGTTTCCTAGGCTTATTTAAATGTTATTTTAATTATTTACATTTTTAATAGGGTATACATAAGGTTAGTATACATTTTTAAAGCTATTTTTTTTTTTTTTTTAGAAATATTTTTTGCATATTATGATTGATCAGTGACTTTTGTATGTATAGCTATCTCATCCCGAACCACTGAGCAAAGAAAGACTCAAAAGATACCAAAAAGATGAAATAACCCAAGGATTGCAAGTTGACCATTTAAATTAAATTATTCCAATTAGTTAAAAATATAATTTAAAATTGAAAACGAATAAGAGATAAATAGTACAACATACTGCAAGAAAAGGTCTGCCAACAGAAGCAAATGTATAAAGTAATTGTATGGCAAAATACAAAAGCATCAGTGAGTTAGATTAGAGAAACCTTAAAGTCCAAATTTATATGTAATTGCCAGAAGTGAGGTTTTGAGCTAATTCAGTTATATTTGAGCAATCATTTTATTTATAAAGTGATATAAAAAAATAGCAATTCAATTTTTTCAAAAATTCATTTAACTATAGTGACTAGCAAAGTGGTCAGAGTCTTCCAGTTGAAATGTAAATACTAAATACATTTTAACATTTTTTAAAACTAAAATTTACTACTTTTGGTTAGGGTTAAAAAAAAAAAAAAAAAAAAAAAAAAAAAACTAATACCTAATCTCTATATATTACAGAATTTAAAGAGAAGATGGGGGAAGATGCATAAATTTAAATACCATTAGAAATTATTTATAGTAAGAAAAATTATGCAACATGCTTTTGAAATTTTAAAAGCAGTCAAGAAACCACTTATGAATAAGAATAAATAAAAATTTGTACATAAAAAATTTGGATAATAAAACATATTCTATTTTATTAAATTATTTGTAGTAAAATAAATATATAAAAATTATTATGAGAAAACATTAAAACATTTTAAAGAATTCAGAGCGCAATCTTATTTTCAACAAATAAATACAATTAATAACTTATTTTTTAAACAAAAGTAATTAACAATTTTAATTTAGCTTAGTGGAATAAAATAATAATAAAAACACACCAGTTCCATAATCAATGCGAGTAGAATTACCAAAACTTTCAATTAAATATACAGCAATTTCTACAATAGCAGGGTGCAGTTCTTCAGGTAAAACTACTTTCAGCAAAGATTCTGCTTCCTTAAAATAAAATAACAAATGCAAAAAATATTTAATAAAGCATAGTTTGAAAAGAATACATGGAATGAAAACTTTTATCATTAGGAGTCTTGAGCATTTTACAAACAATCATAAAATATTTAAGGCTGTTATTTAAAAAAAAAAAATCAAATTATTCAAAAAATTGCTCTTTACATTACTCTCTGAAACTTATTCGACTAATTTTTAATAGCCCTGTATATCATTTATTAATTATATACACACCAGTGGACTTAAATTCAGAACACACACCAAAACAAAAGAAAGAACTTAATAGGCAGTTCAAGCCACTTTAAACATAGTACTAATATAACAGTTTTATGGTGCCCTGTAAATGAAGCATTTATACTTTTCATATTATATTTTATATTAATGATGCTTTTGAGCATATGAAAAATATAATCAGTTTCATTTTGTTTAGCGCAATCTAAAAAGATGCTAAACTATACCAACCTGAAATTTCCCCTACAGATGTAATGCAGTTGAATACTTTTGCATGCCTCTGTACATGTACCAGCTGTCTCATTGCAATGAAAAGTTTGGTGTAGCCTCATTATATGATACAGATTTATAACACACTGTTTGAAATTTCCTCTGCTATTTGAGTTGTGCTAATAACAAACTCGGATATACATAAACTACTAAAAATGTGATTTTTGAATTTAGAAAACCTAAAAACATGTAAATATAACAAAAACTCAATTTTGAAAATTTGACTCAAAAACAACAAATTGCTTATCATATATGAGCTTTGCCTGCTTCGCTGGTCACTATATTTAAAGGAAACTCTTTTCTATATAGCTTTATAATAAAAAAAAATAAATAAATAAACCTGATCATGGTATAGCCTTAATGTAGGTTTCCTTTGAGACTTTTGAATTTTTGTTGCCATTTTAGACAAAATTACACAATTTACGCAACTATTGTTTTTGTTTTCTTTCTTTCTTTCCTTCCCCCCCCCCCCAATATTTTATAATTTATTTATATTTTTAATGCATTGCTTGGCTGTCGTGAAAGTAGAGTACTTGGTAAAAAATGTCCGATCTACTTCAGTATCAAAATTTAAAAATTTGCTTAGGATTATCAATAAGTAAAGCTCTTTATATAATACTGAATTAGCTTTCATGCCAAAAACACACCTATTTAACAAAAAAAAAAAAAAAAAAATTAAAATTCAGGTATATTTAAAAAGGTTTTGAAACAAAATTCAGAAGAAATATGATAGATTATTATTATTATTATTTGATTTTAAAGTTATAAAGACGTAATTTTTTCATATGTATGAGTAAATTTAATATTTGACAATTTTTATTTTTCACGTGGAAGCATATTTCATTTTACATTGAAAAAAAAACTCATAAATTTTTTTGGCAACAATTAAAAATTTAAAAGGCTAATTTTAAAGCAATTACCAGCTTATTGTTTTCATATTTTAATTAATTTTTAAAAATGTAATCAAAAATTGGGTTTCGAGGTGCACCAGAAAAGGTCATAATGAACCATCATGCAAATTTGTGCAGCTCTGCGATCAGCCATTTCCTTAAAAAGCTCCGGACATATATACACACTGACACACACATCTTATTTTATTATATATATAGAATAGAACAGAAAGTAATTGGAATGTACATGACTCCAATGACACTTAAAAGTATTTAGAAACTAGGAGGCTAAGTCAGGATACAGCAGATTTTAACAAATTAGGAATTTGTAAGGTCATTTCACAATACTGCATCTAAAATGCAATTTATGCATTAAAACTAAATTATGAGAAAATGCTGTGATTAAAGCACTGCTACTTAAATATGCTATGGTACAAACTATTATATTAACCTGCACATACACACTTTTTTTTCTTTTTAAGCTTTTAATACAAGTTTATATATATATATATATATATATATATATATATATATATATATATATA
Source organism: Salticus scenicus (assembly GCA_963930645.1). Classification (NCBI taxonomy): domain Eukaryota; kingdom Metazoa; phylum Arthropoda; class Arachnida; order Araneae; family Salticidae; genus Salticus; species Salticus scenicus. Next base: position 776,417 of record CAWVNO010000753.1, read on the forward strand.
TATATATATATATATATATAATAAAGATGATCTATTAAGCATAGTAGAAGCCAAGCAACAGATACAAGATCACTGAAACACCAATGACCAATAAGATTAAAAAAAAAATGATAATAATTAACAGTGGATGAAATACACTAATGTAAAGAAACTAGATCTATTAATTAACAGCCTGCAAAACAAATGAATCAATAAAGTAACACAACAAATCTTAACTTAAAACCATAAACTTATCAAAATTAATGAAAAAACAACACAAGAAACACAAGATAGGAAGAAAGAGGCAGGCGGCAATATATATATACAGGCAATATATATATATATATATATACAGTAAAGCACTATTTATACGTCTTTCAAGGGACGAGCGAAAAGGACATATAAATGAAAAGATGTGTAATAAAAATAAAAAAAACTTTTATTTATTACAAATTTAATGGTACCAAATCAAAATTTATTGTGAAAATACTAATTAACACAGCTTTTAAGACAATAATTAGCACTTTATAATAGAACTTGGGTTTGAATATAATCATTAAATAAATAAATAAAAAAAGATTTATTATAAAAAGGGAGAAAAAGTCAACCACTAATGCATGATTTGAAATATCTTATATCTTGAACATTGTATTACATTTGAGTATATATATATATATGATGTTGAATTATTAAAGGTAGTAAAAGTCAAGCAATAGATACGAGATCACTGAAACCACATAGATAAATAAGAATGAATATTTTTGAAGTAGGAGAAGCTCAGAAAGGTGAAAAAAATTCTTTAGGGGTGATCTTTTTCCCCCTTGAGCAAAAATGTACGACTTTATTCACTAGCGGCTATAATAGCAAATCACTAGATGGCTCCCTATCGTACATGAAAATAATTGAAGTGAAATTTAAAGTGGAAAATTGATTAAGTACAAAATAACAGATAATCTAACAGAAAACAACCATAATAAACAAACAATATTCTCAGGATGATACATTAGGAGTCACATGGATTAAAAAAAGCAAAGCAATTCAGGGACCTAGTTGCTCATGGAGTAAAACAAGCAAAGTTCAAGGTTTATTGGTTCATAGATGACAAAGAACAATGAAATCACATGGCAACATGGATATTTATTAATTGATTATTATGTGCGTAAGAGTATGATTACATTTTTAAGAATAGTTGACACATCAACAATGAAAGAAATTGAATATTTAAGGGGGAAAGAAAAATGCATATTAATACAAGGTAAATGTAACATGCCTTCTGTTTTTTACTTAAATTAAATTTATTTAATTTCACATTCCCACCCAACCATCCACCAAACAACACCACATATAATTATTTAATTACAATAAAAAAATTTTAATAGTTGCTCAACATGCTGATTGCCTATGGGTATTAAGAATTGCAATGTGAATTAATTGAGCTCATCAAATGTTTGTTTGAAGCTTTACAATGCAGTCCATTACGCCTTTCAAAAAAAGTATATTGACTTCTTCACATTCTACATCATCATCACTTAAATTAATATCAGAATTTCTTTTTTTTCAATCAGTTCATCGATTAAAATAATTCTGAGGTCATGATATCTGCATCACAGCTCAGATACGCATCAAAATTGATATTTAGAACAGATTTTAGACCTTATTTTGAAAGAAAAAATTACCAGTCGAGAAATTTTGTGAATTTTACAATAATGGAAAAGACGTATATAAACGAGGAATTTTTTACATTAAAATGAATAGGAATGAATCGGGTCTTCACTAACAGGACGTATAAATGCAAAAGACAAATAAACAGTGCTTTACTGTATATATATGTCATAATAAAATTGACAGCTACACATTTAAATAATTAAAATGCAGTCGTTGGTGTAAATATTTCTTTAATGAAATTCAGGTTAACAATCCATCACACGAAGATGAGCCATCCTTGTCAACTTACATCTTAAAAAATCTAACTAGCAAGTCCCTGGCCTGAGACTGACTGAATATTCCTTTTCGCGGGAGCGATCACGTGATACTGAGAGTGCTCTAATTGGCTTAGGGGAGTCATACGATACCTAGGAGGGGTCAGAATATTCTGGAATACATTGCATTGCGCAATATAATAAATAACAGTTTTGTTTCATCCGAAAATAAAATAAAAGTACCTTTAAGAATTGAGAACAAGTTAAAGAATTCGTAATTAATGAAATATCTAGAAAATGAATTAATTAGGGCACTATCAGTGGATTAGTGGGAGGTAAAGACATTTAAGTTTGAGAAAAAAAGCTATAATTTTAAGGGGGCTTTTAATTATATTTCATATATATATTTATATATATACTGTACAATTAGGTCATTGATATACTATCAATCATGTTCTGTTATTTAAATTTGTATCAAACTGTTTTGTTTACTGACTATTCATGCAAAAAATTAAACATATTCATGTGCAGAAAAAGCTAATTGAGATACTAAACATTTTCTTTTGTTGCAGCCTCTAAAATGTAAATTAGTTATTGCACGCACTTTGATTCCCATCTTCACTTTAAAATTTAAAAGATTAAAAACTATACAAGCATAAATTTAAAGATAAATACCCAATGTTAATTTAAAAAGAAAAAGTGAATTAATGAATATATATATATATATATATTTATAAATTAAAATTTTGCCCTAAACAGAATATAATTTTGGATAAGAGGTATTCAAGGTAATGATTATTAAAGGTATTTATTAAAGGTCATTATTAAAGGTATTCATGGTAATGACACATTTTTGCTGTGTGAAAGAAATAATCAACTCATCTGTCTCTGTAATTTACTGCCAAAGGCCCATGAAAATACTTGAAAGTTATTCCAAAAGCCAGAAACAATATATATATTTGTCTGAAAGTAACAGGTGTCTTAGTCTGATAAAACAATAAATAATACAAATTTTCCAGAAATATATAAATAAATAGTACAAACAGTCAAACTATTAGGATAGAATACATCTTACATCTTTTAATTTATTGTAAAATGTTGCAAAGGCTTTGTTACCAAAGCGCTGAGGTTGTTCAATAGGAGGAATTTCATCAATCCATCTGTCTAAAGTTTCTAATAATTCAATCATCTTCTTGACAGTCTAAAATGAATTGAATGATAAGGGAATAATTTATAGTTTCAGTTTAACTAAAGGTTTTTTTTTTTTTTTTAAATAATTAATTATGAATTCAGTATTAAAAAAAAAAAAAAAAATCACATGTAATTGACTGAGGAAACAGAAGTTTGATTTAGTTCTTACATAAAAGTTTTCTTTATCTTATATTTGTTTTTTAACAAGGTTTAACAAAAACAGTCACCTAGTTATCACTGCCAATCTGAGTTTTCAGTCTGATTTTACTTTATTTATTTTTAAATCATCAGCAGCTTTTTCTTTGTATTTAAAATTTTTCATATTCTTAAACAAATTTTGGAAAATAAATAACAAGCAAAAACTATACTTTTTAATTTAATGATTTTTTTTTTTAAGCATTTGTAAATTATTCAAAACAATGATTCGATTTAATCACAAAATTAAATTTTACATTTCTAAATATTTTGTTTAAAACAAAATCAAGAATATTTGAATTTTATAATTTATTTACTTTGTTATTTATTTTTAATTAAAATTTGGTGCAATTGTGCTCATGCAACAAGATATACCTAATAAATGAAATTAATTTAACTCACAATTGCTCGTAAAACTTTTAGAAATTCACTGCATAAGAATTATTATTTCTAAAATTATTTTTCTAACTATTCAATTTTGATAAAACAGTAAATTAAGTAATTGTAATAAATTATATTGAGAAACATAATTCCTTGATATTTTAATTAAATTTAGATAATTAAAGATATAATCGCAGAGTTTCTCCCCTTGTTGTAAAGAAGGGCAGGGGGCTGCTAGTATTAAAAAAAAAAAAAAAAAAAAAAAAAAAAAAGGTTTGTATTCTTAAGGACACATTTAACATTTAAAATCCACACTTATTTCAAAATTTTATTGTAAATATGCATATAAACCAAGACTTTTTTAATTTTAACTTTCTTTACATTTGCTTGTTACTAATAAATAAATAAATGTTAATGGTTATACACAATAGTTTTACTTTTATATAACCTATCATTTATCTTCAGTGTATCACTATTCTTCACTTTGTAGGTTGTTTTCTGCTAAATTTGTGCTCTAATACAAAGAGGTAATAAGGGTGCAATTCTTTTTTACATAAGAAGCAAGAAGTGTGCTTTTTAAAAAAACAAATGGCAGGCAGGGCACAGCACCCTAGTGAAATTGTCTAGGGAAAACTCTGATAATCATATTCCCTGAAGAATATAATTTACAATGAATTTCCATATAAAAATTATTAATTTAATTTAAAGATAAATAAAAGATAATTTAATTATTTTGATTAGATAATTTAATGTTAATTATTTAAGATAATTAAGGTTATGCAATTTATTATTACATTACAAGATTTTTTTTTTTTTTTTCCTGTCAATTAGATAATTTCTCTGTTCACCAAGTATTTTTAAATTTAAGGCCTTAAATATATTAAAAAATGACATTAATTTGTATAAATTGCAATAAATGCAAATACATCTATTTCTCATTGAGTTCAATAATATAAATAGCAATACTAATTTATAAGAATACTAATAAAACATTTTGTTACATATTTAATTGTTTAATTTTAAATAACAGGAAAACAGATTCCAATTTATATAATAAATGATGTTGCCAAGATTCCAATGTTTTAACTTTGCACTAAAATAGAATAAAAAGGAGTCAAATATGCATAAAATTAATTTACAAGGAATTTTCTTTTAATTATTATTATTAAATGAGTTTTTAAAGTACACATATAAAATTATTATTATTCTATTATGCATGAAATTTCATGCATTCTAATTCTCATTCTTTTGTATTACAGAGTTCTGCAATGGTTGTGTCTTATTCACACACCAAACATAACCTTTATAAAGCAATTTTAACTATCTAATGTAGTCTTCTATTTTAGATGCTTCACAAGCAAATATTTTTTGCTTATGTCTTGTATTATAATGGGAAAGCTTCCTATCGATATATTAATTATCAAATCAATGACTTCTTTATAAAAATTTTAACATATACTTACCAAATGAAATAGCAACTAAAATGGCATTAGTGTCACTTGTTAGAATCAATAATTATTTATTCAAGGGATATGAGTCAAAGAAAATATTTTTCTCTATGCAAAATCTTTTTAATTCATATTTACTCAATTTAAAAGAAAACAAACTTCAAACTAAATATAAATGATATACATATAAATAAAACTATTGTAATATGACTATCAGTGGTGGTTCATAATTGAGGGCCAGCGGGGCACTGCCCCCACCTAATATTTTTCTCTATTAAAATAATAATAATTCCTTTTTTTTTTTTAATAACTGTTCAAAAATATATATACAAAATAACAAGTCTATCTAACTTTATTTTTTAATCTTCTTTCATTATAATTTATTTGTCAATATGTTTTTTTCAGTTGTCACAAATCACTAATCACTGACTGACTGCTATTTTCTTTCCTTATCTTAGAGAATGGGGCCGTTTACAACTGGCCCGAAATTGGCATGTTTATTTGTACAGTTTATTCTACTAGAACAGCGGGTTAACACATTTTGCGACGATCTGCTTTATCCGTGTAAGCACGCTGTAATTTTCTCGTTGATGGGCCCGCAGAGAGTGGCCCTTTGGAACGAAACTATAGGGAAAAAAAACTGTCTCCTTTAAAATTTGTTAACCATGCAATTCACGGATAAAATCTGGCGACTTCTGCATTACGTTTTTTTTTTTTCCCCTCATTGATTTTTCAGTGAATTTTTTAGAGTTATATATGACGATTTAAAATTTTAGTGTTTATAAAAAGAAATCTGGTAATAGTCAAAAATATTTTCTAGACTAGCCTTTGAGATAAAAGCCTGTATAAGAATTTAAGACCTCTTTAACTAAAGTATTTTGAGTTTAAAAGAGGAAAAAAAAAAAAAAAAAAAGAATATGCGATTCCCCCCCCCCCCCTCTTCAGAATAGTGTATTAAAACTTTTATGTAAATAAATTGTAAAATTTTTAGATAAATAATTAATGGATTTAAATGGATAAATGGATTAAATATCTGCATAAAATTGTGATTTATTATTATTATTAGATGATTTTTCTTTTAAATGCAATTTAATAGAAACATCCACAATGCTTTTTTTTTTAAGATGATAACCTGTCTTCCTTCTTTATTAAAAGTTAATTTAAATTATCTAAAATTAAGCTTTTAAAGTGAGAAACATGGAGTTTTTTTTTTTTTTTTTTTAAATATTACATTAATCATGACTTTCTAAATTCCAATATAACTTCTTACAGATTGGTAAAGGTTTATTTTATTTATTTTTTAAGATAAGAAACATGAATATAACACTTGAAATTCTATAATTAAAAGATTTAGGGATATAATTAGCATTAGCTAAATAATATTACACTCTGAGACATTTGAATTTAAATTTTAATGGTGTGTAGTGTTAGGGTTGCCAGTTGACTAAAAGAGGGTCCTAGACCTGAGTGGTAGAGAGTCTTTCTAAGTGTTACATAGCCCATTTTTATTCAAGTTTTGGAGAAAACCATAGTAAACTCCAAACATATATGTCGACAAAAGCGATCTGGTATCGAACTTGGCAATTTCCGTCTACTAGCTTCCAGATATTTAAATTTTGATATTCCATTGATCAGAACATTGCAGAATTTTGCAATTGTATTTATAAAACTTTAATTTTTGAGATAATTTTATGCAATGTTTTCCATAGTGTTGAATTTAAAATTCGCCATCATAAAAGAAAAAAAAAAATATATATATATATATATATATATATATTCCGAAATTTTCTTTTACACCCCATTTTATTAATGTTTGTTTACTTGTTTGAATAATGAATAGTATTAAAGTTAAAAAACACACCATACGATGGATCGGGCCACACCTGTGAAAATTTGCATGAGCTGCCACTGATGATTATCAATATTCATTTACACATCAATGACAAGTAAACGTAAAGAAATTGAAAAAATTTTTTTTGAGTGTTCAGATTTTAAATGTTAAATATGCCCATAAAAATCCAAAATTGCCCTCAAAAATCTAAAAAGTATCCTTTTTACTAGCAGCAGCCTGCCCTTTTTGAAATTTGAAAGAAATTTTTATGATGCTTTACTTTTCCTACAGGAAAATGAAACACTGCTCAATACAATGCAATCTGATTAATGATATTTGTATGAAATATGCATTTAAAAAAAGAGGGGGAAAAATTGCAATGATATAATAAATTAAGATTTGAGAACAACTATAATTCAAGAAAGCTTTTTATATTGATAAATAAAACAAAATAAATTTAAAAATCATCTCAGCCTGCTATAGTTTAGTTGTCTTAGAAACTCTATATATAGAGAGAGATTTAGAGAAAAAGAACAAAAAAGAAAAAATAATAATCCCCTAAAAAATATGTAAGATATAGTATTAAAATAAAATCTCTTTCAAATTCAAAAATTTCATTTTTCTTTTTTATGAAAATTATTGCTAAAATACATTTGTGTTTTAAAAATCTTGCACACACATTGTTTTCATTCGATGGCATTATATTGAGATTTGATGAAAGTAAAACATATACAAATAAAACTACAGTAAAACCTTGATTATCCGAGTTTCTGCTTTAACCAAGCTATAAAATATTTTTAGGATTTACTTTTTCCCCCTCCATTTTCCATTTTTAAAACTACTGAAAAATTTTTTGAACATCACATGACTCAGGTGCTTTTCACAAACACTCAGGTGGACTAAAAGCTGCCAAAAGTGCTATTGAATATATAGAACAATAAAAAGTGAAAACAGCAATACTGTTATCCTTTAAAAAAATGGTGAAACATTGATGCAGGAAAAACACCAAAGTAAAAAAAAAAATTAAGTAAGGACTTTTTAATTATTGTAACAATAAGAATTGCATGAGGTGTATCTGTATAATTTTTAGATTTGTTAAAATTTACATTTAAACATACACAATTTATTTTATTTACAATTTACACTTGTACAGAGTTTTTTGGTTATCCAAGATTGTATTGGTCCACATTAACTCGGATATAATCGGGTCTCCACTGCATTATAATGCTAAGAAAGTACAAATTTAAATCAAATATTTATTCTGATGTGTTATTTTTTATAATAAATGGAATTTTTATTTATTCATTTATATATATATATATATATATATATATATTCCATAAGTTTAAAGAAAGATCTTTCATTAAAATTTATAGCAGATAATAATAAGTACAGTTTAAATAAAATAAAATAAAAAACAATAAATGCGGTTTAAAGCTTGTCCACTAATTTATATGCGCACTCATTAAATTCTAATAACCACATTAAGTAATAGTCATATTATAATTTGTTAAAAATAACTTTAAACAAGGAATACAAATAATAGATACATACATCTGAAGTAACAGTTACATCAGATATCTTTTTTCCTTTAACAGCCTCATTCATTGCCATTATAAAACCAACATATTCATGAAATGCCTGAAAAGAAAACAGGTGCATATATTTCCAAATGAAAAAGAGAAATAACATTTTACAAATCATTTCTAATAAAACAATTATACTTACTGCATTACGTATATGCCTGAATAACGACTTACAAAACAATTACATATATTTCTATCAATCAGAAAATAAAACAAGTACATAACAAATATTGTAGTCAAATGTTTCTATCTAGTTATAATGTTATCTTTTGCAATCAAGCATATCATTAAGAGCTAGCATTAAGTATGAGCATAAGTGAAAACAATGTCATTAAATGGGCATGAATTTAAATGTCAATTAAAAAGTCATTCTAACAGACTCTCAAGTACTGTTAAAATCCAATCCCAGAAATCCACACATCACAGCTGATGTAAAAAATGAAAATTATAGTCAAGCCCCCCCCCCCCAAAAAAAAAAAAAAAAAAAAAAAATGAACCACGACCACACTTATTTTAACAGTCATTTTTTAGAAAATGAATTCAATGACAAAAGGAAAGGTAATTTTAATTGAAGTCCAAGTCTTGAATATGAGTTACCTAAAATTTTTTAACACATTTGTATTTGTGTTTGGACAAAAAACAACAACTAATCAAAGGCTGCAAGAAAAAAATTCCAAGCACACACACAGACATACACACGGAAAAAAAAAAAAAAAAAAGAAATTTATACTTTGACCTGTATTCCTAAAATTGTAATGAAATTTTTAACTTTATATTACAAAAGTCTATATTGTATCAGATGTTTATATACTTAAATTTTGTATTTTACTTTATGAAGAAAGTTTTAATTTGTTATTAGAAAAAATCATATTTATACACACAGAACATTATATATTTTAACTGCATTTATTACTCTTTAATTGCCTCAATATATTTTTTTAAAATTTTCATGCATTATATAAGATTAAAATTCTTGTTAAGAAATGCAAACAAAAATATAACACACCTGCCAACATTGAAGAATCAAAATAACGGAGATTTTATAAGTGGCATTTTCAGACCTAGAAAACATTGATGTGTTTTCGACACATGATAGTATTTTAATAGTTTAATCCTTGGCTTAAATTATCGAAAAGTTATGTGGGTAACTTAAATTTAATTATTAAATAAAAATTAAGTAATTATCAATTAAAAATAGTAATATATATAGAGATTCATGAGAATTGTTTTCAGCAAAAGCAAAATTTTGCTTAAAAAAGGAAGTTTTGAATAAATTATAGGTATAATTTTTTTAAATCTTCAGAATAATGAAGAAATGTTTGAGAATAACGGAGAGTGGAAGACAGTCCCACAACAACGGAGTCTCCCTTGAAATAATGGAGAGTTGGCAGGTATGAAACATCTAAAATCCACACAGATCTGATCCAAACTATACGAATTTTTGAGAATGTAGTATAAAAGATTATTCTGTTGTGGTAAATCCCGCTCCCTAAATTTTACAGTTTGGAAGAGGTTCAGTTAGACTTTTGGGTAATTAGGAGTATAAATCCATGTAGCTAAAAATACCATGCTCTCTATATATAATTCCAATTTAACAATAAAATTTTACATTTGGAAATGCACCCAATTATAGATGCAACCCAATGCTTTTCACAAACTGATGATGCTTGAAGCAATAGTTTTAAAGATTTCAAAAAAAAAAAAAAAAAACAAGAAGAAGAAAAAAAAAAAAAAAAGATTGGGATTAATTTTTCAGGGCAGGTTATAAAAACTCTCAGGATTTATCAACTGATTAAATAATTATAGAATTTCTCCCAGACAGTTTCAAGAGGGTGTTGTGCCCTGCATGCACTTTGTTTTATAATAATAATAATCTTTCTTGCCCCTATCTAAAATAAATAAATAAATCTGGAGTGATTACATTCAACTTTCTGAACATTAAGTAATCAAGAGTTATTTAAATAGGTTTAAGAGAAGTCTGAAAGCAATTAGCTCAATCGAATAAGGCATTCAATGCTATTTATTGTACTTCAAATAATTTGAGCCCATAGGTCATAACACTAAAGAATTTTTCACTGGGTCCCTGTAAAAATCTATGAGTGCTAGATTTACCAAAATATATACATTACGTACTGAAAAACATTTTAAAAAACGTGTAGATAAAAACATTCAATTTAATTAAAAAGTTATTTGCAATAAAAATTATATACATCAAAGTCTTTTGCTTTGAACTAACAAAGCATTATCAGGATAACATTTCATTATTTACAATAAAATTCTTAAAGTGCAGCAAACGTATACTTTAATATAGTTAAGATTGGAGTTAGGTTTGTGGGAGATCAAAAATATAAAATGTCACTCACCAAAAAGTCACTTTTAAAAAACAGATCACATGAGGAACTCGGGGGAAGAAGAAGAAAAAAAAAAAAAAGGTTGTTAAGAAGGAAGTAACATAATGTAATAAAGCAATACTTGAGATGGGTATCCAGCAAGATGACTACTCAAAAAAGGAGATACAGGAGAAACCTATGGATGGAGACATGGACAAGCTGTCATGGAGGTGACATTTGAAGAACATGTATAAACTAATTGGCATAGGTGGACTCTGCTTAGTTCCCCATCATATTTATGTTCTCATAAATTTTTAGTGTGAGACATATAATAATCATGTTAAAAGAAATGAATCTGACCAAAGCTTGATACAGTGACAGAATGAAATCCCAGCCTAATAGGCTATCTACCGTTCATTTTAATATATTTATCTTATTCTAATCTATTAATTTATTTTATCAGGGTCAATTCCGTTGTTTAGTTTTCATGCTACTATTTCCAATGCAATAATCCTCAAAATTCATATTTATATGAAAAATTTACAATTTCGCTATGTTGATGAAATCGTAAATTACCAATAATTTATGAAATTTTCCTAGTAGAATATTTGTATTTAATCATTTTCAAAGAAATATCATAAACGTAATTTTGAAGCTGTCTAATGTATTTAGAATCCTCAAAATGGAAGTTTATGCTCAATTTTGCCTTATTTTGACATGTTAAGTAAATCGTAAATTCCAAATAACTTACGAATTTTTTAAATTGGAAAAATCATAGTCAATGATATTCATGCCAGTATCCTAAATAATATTTCGAAGGTGGTTTGACATCTTTACTGTGAAAATATCCCTCAAGATTGACGTTTAAGTGAAATTTTGCTCTATTCTGTCATGTTAAGAAATTCGTAAATTTCCAATAACTTACGAAATTTTTATATTGGGAAATTCATAGTCATTAATATCCATGCCAGTGTCCTAAATAATATTTCAAAAGTAGTCTGACATCTTTACGATGAAAATATCTCTCAAAATTGACGTTTATGTGAAATTTTGCCCTATACTGCCATGTTAAGAAATTCGTAAATTTCCAATAACTTGTGAAATTTTTAAAGTAGCATGTTTATAGTATCTGGTGTTCATTCCGGCATCAAAACTGATATTTTAAAACTGGTCTGACATTTTTACAGTAAAAAGTTTCCATTTAATGCACATTTAAGTGAATTTTTGTCCTATTCTCCCATGTTAAGAAAATCATAAATTTTGAATAACTGCTGAAGTTTTTAAATTCGAATGTTGCAAATGAATAGGGTTCTTGCCAGTGTCGAAAGTAATATTTTAAAACTGATCTGACCTCTCTGTGACAATTTGTTCTTGAGATATCGTGTACACAGACTAACAAACTAACGGACAAAAAAGAAAAAATTAAAAGAAAAAATTAAAAAAGAAAAAATTAAAAGAAAGAAAAAGAAGCAGGAATTCAATTTTCTTATTTATGTATATGAAATAATTTGTTCTGAGAAAGTGACTGATTGTTTCATTATCGACAAGTAAAAGCCCCGGCACAAAAAGCAGGAGACTTTGTGAAAACATTCTTTCCGTGATGCAGACACCGACTAAGAAATGATTTTTCAAAATTTGTCCAGCAAGGGGTGGTGGACACATTGTGATTTCACAAAAACTTTAAACCTAAAAAAAAAATAATAATAATAATAATAATAATCTGGTGTGTCACTCACACGATTTTCTCTTACCCTGAAATTTAATACTATAAATACAGGTTGGAGATTAAGTGGTAAGATAACAAGTACTGTTATGTAAACCTATGTTAAACAATTCAAATTAGGCTTCGGAAGAGTTTTATACGATAATTAGTTCTGTGAGAGAGGGGCTACCGCCCCTCCCTCAATCCACCGTTTCATTAATGCATCCACATTTATATAGAATTTTATTTGGTTATTAAAAAATAATTCATTAAAATTATTATTTAAACAAATTATCTTCTATGATAATGCAGACGATTTCCACATTAGAGAAGTAGTATAACACTAAATATCCAAAAAAAAAAAAAGTTGAATTTATTCTCAATATTACATAAAAAAAAAAAAATTCAATTGAAGATTTCAAAAAGCAAGAAGCAAATTATAATAAATAAATGAAGACCTTACATACTTCTTGATTAAAGCCTGAGTTACTTTCGGGAAGGGGCCCCTCCCATCATCAGAGGCTGCACGGTGGCGGCTTGCTTTGCTGTGTTGACGTTACCGACTTGATCTCTAGTAGTTCTGATGGTTCTACACCAGTTACGGTTAATTTCCTGTGCTGGGTCGTTGCCATTACAGGTAAGTGGGTTAAACAAAATTTCGATAGTTTCGCGATTCGCGGCGTATGTTGCGTTGTTAAAATCTGCCAGTTTGCGAGTTTCGTTAAAATTTATTTTTATGGATTCGGTGGCGTTTATTTTGGTAAGTGCGGTGGTAGTTTTTCCAAATTTAATGTCAGCTGAATGCTCTTTTATACGGTTTTTTATTTTTCGTTTGGTCATGCCTATGTAATAACCGGTTTCATTATTTGTTTTGGTATAAGGGATACTGTAAATTCCGGAGGTTTCCAAAGGATTTATTTTGCCTTTTTCATTTCTGATGGTCTGGTAAATATTTTTATTTGGTTTAATTGGAATTCTTACATTAATTTTGTTGGCTGCATTTTTAATTTTTTGGGAAACTCCGCGGTCGTACGTAATGGCTGGAGTGAAACTTAGTTTAGGATTTTGAAAGTTATTTATAACATTAAGTTTTTTTATTCTTTTCCGGTATAGTTTGTCTATTAAATCCTTTTTGTAGCCTGCTTTAGTAGCGATTTTTCTGATTACGTTGAGTTCTTTGTTTAGTAGATTTTTATTTGAACAAACGGTGATGGCGCGATTAATATAAGATTGGATAGTATTGATTTTATATTGATAGGGGGTTTTACTATTATGATGAATAATTTCGGTACTACTATTCGGTTTACGGTATACTGTTGTTTCTAGGGAATGGTTATGGGTTTTAATTATACTGACGTCAAGGTAATTAAGAATATTGTTATTTTCAATTTCGTGGGTGAACTGGATATTTTTATCGAGTTTGTTTAATCTTTCAAGTATGGTCGGAATATTATTTTGGGGGTTAATATTCCGACCATACTTGAAAGATTAAACAAACTCGATAAAAATATCCAGTTCACCCACGAAATTGAAAATAACAATATTCTTAATTACCTTGACGTCAGTATAATTAAAACCCATAACCATTCCCTAGAAACAACAGTATACCGTAAACCGAATAGTAGTACCGAAATTATTCATCATAATAGTAAAACCCCCTATCAATATAAAATCAATACTATCCAATCTTATATTAATCGCGCCATCACCGTTTGTTCAAATAAAAATCTACTAAACAAAGAACTCAACGTAATCAGAAAAATCGCTACTAAAGCAGGCTACAAAAAGGATTTAATAGACAAACTATACCGGAAAAGAATAAAAAAACTTAATGTTATAAATAACTTTCAAAATCCTAAACTAAGTTTCACTCCAGCCATTACGTACGACCGCGGAGTTTCCCAAAAAATTAAAAATGCAGCCAACAAAATTAATGTAAGAATTCCAATTAAACCAAATAAAAATATTTACCAGACCATCAGAAATGAAAAAGACAAAATAAATCCTTTGGAAACCTCCGGAATTTACAGTATCCCTTATACCAAAACAAATAATGAAACCGGTTATTACATAGGCATGACCAAACGAAAAATAAAAAACCGTATAAAAGAGCATTCAGCTGACATTAAATTTGGAAAAACTACCACCGCACTTACCAAAATAAACGCCACCGAATCCATAAAAATAAATTTTAACGAAACTCGCAAACTGGCAGATTTTAACAACGCAACATACGCCGCGAATCGCGAAACTATCGAAATTTTGTTTAACCCACTTACCTGTAATGGCAACGACCCAGCACAGGAAATTAACCGTAACTGGTGTAGAACCATCAGAACTACTAGAGATCAAGTCGGTAACGTCAACACAGCAAAGCAAGCCGCCACCGTGCAGCCTCTGATGATGGGAGGGGCCCCTTCCCGAAAGTAACTCAGGCTTTAATCAAGAAGTATGTAAGGTCTTCATTTATTTATTAAAAAAAAATTCTTTTTGTTAAAAATGAAAAAAATTTATAATTTTACTTTAAATTATCGCAGATCGATGGTTCAACCATTCGTTTTAAAGGTATTGGCAAGCTCTTTTTAAAGATACCCCTCATGAAAATTTACTCCCACCAGGGGGGGAGGCGAGTCTCCTACATACACAAAATTTTTTCCCCAGTTGACTATCTCTATTACAAAAAATATATATTCGTTTCATTTGGTTTAGTGCAGTCTATAGATGTTAAACTCTACTTACCTGCAATTTCTCCCATAGATGTAATGTATTTGAATACTTTTGAGTGTTCTTGTACACGAACCATTTGCTTCATCTCAACAAAAATCTTACTGTAGCGCCCCTATATGATACACATTTAGAATACCAAGTTTGGAATTTCTGCTACTATTTGTTCTTGAAATATGCTGATAACAGACACACAGAACCATTTGCTAAAAACATGATTTTCGTATTCAGGGGACCTCAGAACATGTAAACATAACAAAAACTCACTTTTGAAAATTTGACCTTAAAACAATACTTTCTCGACCCTATGGGTAAGAGAAAGTAAAAAGCCGTAACATTTTCGACGGAACGTCAAGGTCACCGAAAGTCCATGGTGAAATTTGTTTATAGAATTACATATTACCTAATTGTTACATTTAAATTCCATTTTCATATTCTGAAAATACACAACCATTAAATGAGTACTCATTTTCCAAAAACTTATTTTAAAAATTTTTTTAATTTGAATTATGAGTTTAACAATGCGAATTTTCAGTAAATGCATTTTTCTCATTTTTGAGCTATAAAATAAGATATTAAAATTTAAAAAATTCAATTTTTTTTGGAAAACGGGTACTTATTACGGTTGTGAATTTTCTGAATGTGAAAACGGAATTTAAAAAATCCAATTAGATAATGAGCAATTTTATAAACAAATTTCGCCATAGACTTACATGGGATTTGGCAACTAGAGACGGGGAAATCATAAGAGGGAGTGAGTAGAGACCCTCTATTAGGAATCCTAATATAGAGTCTCTAGAAGTGAGCAGCCTAACTGCCATCTTCACTTACCATCGCCGGAAGCCCGAGCCAACGTTATTCAATGGGAAATTTTCTTTACTTATAACTCATTAAGGAATACATATTTTTAAATTCCATTTTCACAGTCAGAAAATTCTCAACTGTTAAATTGACTGACCTTTCTTAAAAACGTATTTTTTTTTTTTTTTTTTTTTTTTTGAAGCTGTAAAAATTCAGAAAGAATATTCGGATCGTAAATAAACTTTTAAGCCTTTGCAAGGCTTGTCATTCATTCAAAGACAATCACTCCGAGTACTTTATATTTTCGTTTAGTAAAGAAGTTTTTATGATTAGCCTTTTCACCAAGCCCAAATAAGAATTTTTTAAACATTCATAAGGACGATATAATAAATAATTTTCTTAAATCAAAAATTTAATCAGCTCCAAATTATCTCAGCAATTTTGTATGTTAGTTGGTTATGCGTACTCAACACACACACTACAAAGCGATTTTGCGAAATTCCACTCTATCCCCCTTGGGGGTGGAGGGGCAAAAAACATGTTTCCATTCTAATTCTGTTTCCAGCTATCGTAGAAAGACTATTTTTTATGTGCTCCCAACAAAGCTTTATTTTTTATGTGCTATGGTTATGCATTCCCAACACGCCCAGCAGGGTTTAAACTGCCATTAGTTTTTTTAGCATTTTGCTAAAAGGTATGATATTTTGCTAAAACATGTTGGTCAGAATTTCGCTAAAAAGCTAAAACTGGATAACTGTATAAAGTATCTCTATATAATAACTCAGATTTTTTTTTTTTTTTTTTTTGTAATATTTGCAGGCAAAAACTACGAAAGGACTGAAATTTTTGGGAATGATTATTTATATAGTAATTTGGATTTATTTTTAATTTTTGATGATTGAATTTAAATGCAAAAATATTTAAAAGTATGTCAGAATTCAGAATTTGATTCATAGAAGCATTCTTAGCACTACTATTTCACGATTATCTACCACTACACTTTACTTAATTTTTCAATTGCTTTTTCATTTTACACATATTTTTGTACCTCTTTTTCTATTGTTAAAATCAAAACATAGTTTCCCTGATTCATATTTTTAAAGTCACAAATATGGATGCTTGGTTAAAATCATCAATGAACAAAATAACAGAAAATAAAACTGAGGATAAAAAAGCTAAGTAAAAGAAATCAATGGTATCCAAAGAATTAACTTTCGAAAAAGCTAAAATAGTGCTTGCCTATTTTCGCTAAAATGCTAAAGTAATTTTTTTGCCAGGTTAAACCCTGACGTCCAGTAAAGTGATTTTGCAAAATTTCATCTTTCTCCTCCTTAAGGGCAGGCAGACAAAACAGGTTTTTAAGAGTAATTCTGCTCGAAATTATCTCAGGAAAGCGATTTTTTTTAAATATGTTGATTGGTTATGCATACCCAACGCACACACTATAAAGAAATTTTTTGAAATTCTGTCCTACATCCTGCTTAGGGGTTGGGCAGGAGAAAAAATCATGTTTCCATGTGTAACTCTGTTCCAAATTATCTTAAAATTACAATGCTTGATGTGTGAGCTGCTTATGCATACTCAGCCCACACTGCAAAGGGATTTTGTGAAATTCCACCCTACTGTTCTTGGGGGATGGGGACAAAAAACATGTATCCATGTGTAACGCTGTACTAAATAATCTTAGGAAGGAGATTTTTTTATGTGTAGGTTGGTTATAAGTATCTAACACATAGTATAAAGAGATTTTTCTAAATTCCCTACCCCTTTTCTTCTGTAAGAGCAGGGGGTAAAAAACACATTTTAAAACATAACTCTGCTTCAAATAATCTCAGGATTTCAATTTTTTTTTTTTATGTCTTGGTTAGGTATGTGTATGCAACATGCATTGTAAAGGGATTTCGCGAAATTATCCACTTCCCTTCTCCTTTAGGTCGGGTGGGGCAAAAAAAAAAAAAAAAAAAAAATGTGTTTCCAAAATTAAATGTGCTCCACATTACTTTAGAATGGCAAATTTTGATGTGTATATGTTAATCAAATGTATGCAACAGGGTTTAAACTGCCGTTTGTTTTTTTCGCATTTTGAGAAAGGATATCATATTTTGCAAAAATATACCAGAGAGAATTTTGCTAAAAAGCGAAAACAAGATAATTTAATAAAATCTTTCTACATAAAAATCTCTAATTTTACTAAAATATTCGCTGGCAAAAATTTACGAAACTATTGCAAAATATCGGAAATCCTTTTATTTATTTAATATATTTTGATTTAATTTCGATTTTCAATAGATTAAGTTTTATCGCGGCCACGCAAGAACAAACAACTATTGTCTGCTTAAACGAATGAGGAATCTCACCTTGCGTATCTCATGGCTCCGGTTTTTTTAGGAATGAGTTTTGAAAATATGGCAAATTTCGCTGATTAGAGGCAAAATAATTATGTTTTTCGTGAATCGTTGTTAATATAACTCCTTTTTTTTTTCAAAAAATACTGTGTGTGTATTTCGGCAATCAAACATAAGTAGAAACAAAAATTTTTTTCGATTTGCAACAAAAGTATTCGCATATTTTAGGAATCAATTTTAAAATAATGTAAATTTTGTCAATTATCGGCAAATTAGTCATGATTTTTCTGGAAGAAAAAAGCAGGAATTTTGATTAATTAGCTGTGACTATTTTTTTTTCTTCCTTAAAAAACAATTAAATGTACCAGATTTTGGCAACAGATGAGGAAAATGATATGCATTTCGGAGATTTTATATTGAAATTTTTTTTTCAATTTTGATTTACTTTTTTAGCTTTGAAAATAGTACAAATTTGGTCAGTTACTGACGTATTAAATAATGAATTTCAGAAATTGGGGGCAGGAAATATTACTTATTCAGTAATTACATGCAATTAATCTGTATTTTTTTTTTTTTTCTTTTTTTAACAGCAGTAAAATAAACCCATATTTTGGCAAATAATCGTGAAATGATTACATATTTGGAATTAATGAAAAAACATCTTAACAAGCAACAGATTATGAAAAGCTATTGAATGAATTTCTCAAATGCCTTATTGAAAGAATTAAGGGGACGGTTAGGAGATATCAAATTAACTATTCCATTTAATGTGCTACTTTCAAAAAGTATTTTTGAAAATACAGTAGAGGATCTTTATAATGCACACCTTGGGACCAGAGGTTTTGCGTTATATAGAATTTTGCATTATATAGATCATATCAGACTAATTCAAGTCTAGAAAACATAATACAGTAGAGGATCTTTATAATGCATACCTTAGGACCAGAAGTAGTGCATATTATAGAATTTTGCATTACTATATAATTTTACAAACTATAAAACTTATCAAGTAAATCATGGTCAAATATTGCTTGGAATAAATTATGAAATAGTTCTCAAATGTAAATATCATAAGTTAAATTTTTTCATAGCATGAAATATAGAATTCAATAAAATTTAAAATTTGCATAAATGGTTATTTAAATAAATTAGCAGCAAATACATTAACACTATACTTAATATTGTTTTATGAATCATTTACGAGTATTTTATTTTCTGCAGTTTTGTTGGTTTTTTAGGATTATGAAATTTAGTTTTATAGTTTTCTTGTTTTAATAAATTTAAAATATTTTATTCATTATTTTTTTTCACCCCCCCCCCCCCTCCTCTTCTTTCCTTCACATCTGAATTTGTTCTACAATGGCTATTCTTCTGTGAATTTAAAAAAGAGCAAATTCTTCCTTAATCATACATGTATTAAAAGTTTCAAGTTTCTCATCTGATATTTAATTCCAACATGCCTTTATTTTTATTTAGTTTAATGCATGTGATTATAACAGTTTTTGATGCTCATTGTGTTCTTTCTTTATTAATTAAAAACTCTGAATTAGGAATATAAAGATGAAAGAATGTTTCAAACATTTATTTTAGATGTGTGTGAATATATCTACATGTCACATAAATAAGTTTCTCAAAGAAAATTTTTAATGTTTACATCCGAACAGTAGTGCGTTTTATAGATCATTGCATTATATAGATCGGCGTTATAAAGATCTTCAACTGTATTAGCAATTTAAACTGGGTTGGGTTGTGGGAATTAAGGCCGATTGACTGTACTAGGGTCTTAGACCTGAGGGAGAGTGTCCTCCGTGAGTATCTTTCCAAGGGATCCTAGCCTGTATTTAGACAAGTTTTGGAGAAAACCACGGAAAACTCCGAACGGCTAGGCCAACAAGCACGAAGTGGGATCGAAGCCCTCACCTCACGTCTACCAGCTTTGAGCGCAGAAACGCGCAGCTGGTGGTGGGCAACAGTATAGACTGCAATAGATGAAATAAAGAAAATTTTCAAAATAGTCCTGTACACAAAATACATTTATTGAAAAACAAATATGTTGTCTGAATGGAATATTTAAAAAAAAGAATAAGAGTCAGATGCAAAGACTACACTTTTCGCAATTTACAATTGCTCTTGTGATAAATGTAGAAGAACCTCCAGGAAAAGAATTTAATTTTCAGAAAGCTTTAAAAAATTGGTGTTCTTCAAAGCCAAGGTGTACCATAAGCCTATTTAGTTCTAATATTTGTAATGCAGCTAACTAATTTTAATCCACAATATTTATTTAGAAGTGAAGTCATGTACTTTAGTTAAAATGATTTTGAAGAAATTCAGTAATGATATTTTTCCCCTCCATGCAGAACAATCATATTTAGTACTGCACAAGCTGTTTGGATTAGAGGAAAATAGAGTGCGTAAAATTTAAGAAGTTACTTTTATATTGTCAAAATAAATGTAGTAAATCCTAACTTTGTATTCAAGTTTTCTTTTTCTTTTTTTTTTTTGTGTGTGTGTGTGCCTTATGTAAGTATATTTTTATGCCCGCCTTCCGCAAAAGAAAAAGCTAAAGCACTTTCAAAAAAGTCAAAATACTGAATGGCCATTTCGCTAAAATGCTAAAGAAATTTTTTTTGCCTGGTTATACCCTGGTATGCAATATGCACTTTGATAGGATTTTGCAAAACTTTCAACTTTATTAGCGGGGGGGAGGGGGAATAAAAAGCAGGAAAGGCATTGCCAAAAGTATGGGGGTTCCAGACTCGGCGTGTGTTGAGCGGAAAAACCGCTAACTTTAACTTAGATTTTGACTGATTTCTTTTTTTTTTAGATTTTTTTATTATTATTAATGATACATATTAATCACTTAATAAAGATACCTTTAGTAATGCTCTGTTATAGATGCCAAAGAACTTTCAGGGCGAAATCCGCCCCTTCTTCAGTAGCTACATGGTCGCTGTCTTTCGTCGAAACTGATTTCTCATCCCGCTCCTTCTCTCTCGGTCTTGTTCTTCATAATTTGGCGCCACACTCCGTCCAAATCGGCACGCGACTCGTGCCCATTACACGCTAAATTGTCCCTCATTATTTCTATTGCTTCACGGTAAAAGGCGTAGTCTGGGTTGTTGTAATTTGCTAGTTTTTTTGTTTCGTTAAATATAATATTTATGTTATTTTCCTTATTAACTTTTGTAAGGGCTGTAGTTGTTTTATCATATTTTATGTCATTTTGATGCTCTTTGATTCTAGTTAATATTTTTCTTTTAGTTACTCCAATATAATTTTCTCTTTTTTCATCTGTATATTTAAAAGGTATTTGATAAATGCTGGCTGTTATGAAGAACAAGACCAAGAGAGAAGAGCGGGATGAGAAATCAATTTCGACGAAAGACAGCTACCCTGTAGCTACTGAAGAAGGGGCGGATTTCGCCCTGAAAGATCTTTGGCATCTATAACAGAGCATTACTAAAGGTATCTTTATTAAGTGATTAATTCAGTTGGTCTGTTTTTTAAATTTTAAATAATGATACATATTTTAAGAATTCCCTTCAATATAATAACCAGCAAAGAGGGCAAATCCTGCTAGTAATAAATAATTTTCTTAAATCAAAAATTAAATCAGTGAGATTTTGTTTTCATCATAATAATAAGTAATAGTTAGTAAATAGTAAGTAAATTTCATTCTTATAAACATTATAGTAATTGATGATGAGACCATGGTAACATATCATAGGGGCGGCAAAATGTCTAGTGCCGGCCCTGCTGACTGGAGTTACTTTATGACAGAATGCATTATTTAATATCAATAATACCTGACACTTTTTTTTCCTCATTTCAGTATTAAAATTCACTATCCAGTTTAAAATAAAATTGCAGTCATCCATGCTTTATTGTTATTCACATAATCCACATATTAAGCAGGATTGAAATTTTTAAAGCATCTTGGCTTAGCAGAATTACCAGTAAGTTAATGGTCGTTTGTCAGATCTATCAACATTCGTGTAAAACACAAGCGATACACAATCTACAATTTTCTTACATTTTCAACAAATCAAATTGATATTGATATTGTTTTGTCGGGTTGCAAACGATAAAATAAACCGCTTCCATCCATATTATAGACATGAGCAGGTTCATTCATACTCTGAAATAATAGCATTTAATTTTTCCTGACCTCTTATCACAAAATACACCTCTTAGTGCAGAAAGATTTCTTCTCTGATTTATCAGCCCATGATACAATGCGTTAGAAGGTGTCAAAAGAGCAGCAATAAGCACAGCTCTTGATTGGGGGAGGGGGGAGGGGAAAGGCTAATTTAAAAAAAAAAAAGAATTAAAATTTTTTGGAAAATGTTGATTGGCGCTACATCAAGTTGGCGTTATAACGGATACTTTACATTGTAGTCCCTATTTAGAAAATTTGTTCACCTATACATGTGGAGGTTAAACGGGTTTGGCGGTATTTCAGGGGGGCGTTATATCGGAGTTTGACTGTATATAATTTCCTTTTAAATATTTATTTCAAGATCATTTCTTAAAC
Organism: Salticus scenicus; assembly: GCA_963930645.1. Taxonomy (NCBI): domain Eukaryota; kingdom Metazoa; phylum Arthropoda; class Arachnida; order Araneae; family Salticidae; genus Salticus; species Salticus scenicus. The sequence continues at coordinate 799,383 of CAWVNO010000753.1, forward strand.
ATATTATTTCAAAGAAAGTATAATAATTAAAGATATTTTAAAGCAAACACAATATTTATTCATATTGCTTCTATGTGTGTGTAAATATTACAAATATCCATATCTGAGGCACAATTATCCACTTTTTTTTCATTAATGCGTCAGTAATAAAAAATTTTTACTTTTATATATTATAATTTTTCTCTCACTATATGTATTATCGAAATTAAAACAATGTTAAATACTTGAAAAAGTTACAAAATAATAAATGATTATATATGTATGTATATACAGATATACTTGTAGTAATTATTTTGTATATTCTTTGAATATTTGAATCATTTTAATAAAATATAATACTATTAAAAACTACAGTTTTGGACAGGACAGTAAAAAACCATGCTTTGAAACCATGTCTGAAACTTTGCCAACTCTGACTCAAACCAAATACTTGGTAAAATGATTAAATACCACACACATACGGAATATTCAGTACATCCTTAATATATACCAAAATAATCTTTTTTGAGCCTGTCTTTACAACCTGAGATATCAAAAGAAATAACATTAATCATCTTAATGTAAGACGACATTTTTTTAACTTGTCATAAAACAGCTGATAATTAACTTCAAAACTGGTGAAATTTACATGTTTTTCAGTTTCACTTAGTTTTATTTATGTATTTTTCATAAAATGTTCTATTTCAGATTTCTTTTATTTTTATCTTAATAAGTCTTTTTTTTTTCCCAATATTTTTTATTAGTTTAAAAAAAATAGAGGCAAATTGTAACCAAATTTTAAATGTTCCAAATGAGTCGATAAATAAATAAAACAAACTACAGTCGAACCTCGTTAACGCAAATTACTTTTAACATGAACTTTTTCCATAATCCCCATCAAAATAAATATTAGTTACTGATAGCATAAACTACTGATAACATAAACAAATTTTTTATCCCCCTTGAGGTTCACGTTAACGAGGTTCAATTGTATATACGTATATACCTAAATTTATTTATTAGATTACTTGTTTAATTCTCTATACCTAAAAGATGACATAGGTCATCATTTAAAATTCCTGTCATGAAATTTTTATACTCAATGAAATTAAGCAGTCAGTAATTTTTAAATATATATATGTACCATTTTAGCTTATAATAATAATAAACTGAAAAATGAAATTATACCTCTGAATCTTCCCATTTTTTCATGTCCATCATAGAAGAAACTTCCTTTACTGGCTTGAAAAATGAATTCTCCATAGTGCCACTTTTAGTAACTGAAATATATTTCATGTAAAAATGACAAAAAGAAAAGAAAAAGAAGAGAAAATATATACATTAGAGTAATACCACTGGACATGGTAATATCTGCCACACAAAAAGATATTTGCACTTTTATTGGTACCACTATTACCATACAGAATTCTTTAATGTTTTTTTACAGTAAAATGTTTTGTAATTAAATAGGATAGCAAGCATGGTTAGAAAATAAAGGTGAACAAAGAAATATCCCTATGTGTGGCTGTTACTATATTTACCATGGAATTACCCATTAGTACATCTCATCAAACTTATAACATAAAATACAATAAATTCGTATGGATATGGCATAAAGCAAAAAGTGAGTTGCACAATACAGAACAAGTGCAGCTACAGAAAAATCTGTACAGAACTTAAAGGATTGTTTGCACTATTTGCCATTTTCATGAAAGACTATAAAATCATTTAATAATAATGTTATAACTTTGATTAAATGCAAATTATATATTTTTGATAAAAGGCTAAAGGTGAAATTTCAAATTTATACGTTCAAAACAATAGTTCTGTTCAGTCTATTTTATTTATTTATTTTAATACAAAATTCATATTTATGCAGCTTTTACGATAATTGCAATTCAGTTCAATTAATTTCATAGAAAAGTTTAACATTTATTTAACCTGGTGCATATTTTCATCTACCTGTTTGTATTGTACATGGAAATTAGACAGGTGTGTTCCCATTTCTATTGACAAGGATTATTCCATCAGTAAATTTATTTCACAAATAATCCATTATATGTCAGATTAAAGAATGAAAAATATATAAATTTCCATAGGTAATTAAAGTTCTACATAAAAAAAAAGAAGAAAGAGTTAATTTACCATTACACAGACATACATATTTTTATTGATGACACGTATATAGAGATCCTAAGGATCTCCCCGTACATACATACGCATCAGTGTCAGTGCTGCACCGAATAGCACTTTGGCCGAATACCTAGTAGTTGTAATGTAAGAAAGAATAATTGATGCAATATGAATTTTGCGCATCTTGAAATTTAATAATAATAATAAACCTTTCTGAGGCAAAATTTAGTTAAATGGCAAACAGCATGTTTTCATGAAGTGTTTCAGAACTTTTGTAGTATAATACACAATTTGGTTCATTGCTAAATTTGATATTTCCAACTAAGTGGATTACTAAAATTATCCTCCTCGGATAATTCTTAGAAAATATAAAAGTCCCTATGCATTGAGATGAGACTTAATTTAAGATGAGTGAAATTTACATCGAGAACTTGGAAAATTGGCCGACTCGTCATGGCTCTAATATGCATGGTCTATAATAAATGAAGTAATTAGATTTTAACTCAGCAATACTCAAAAGTATATAGATCAAATTAAGCACAGAAATTAAATACCGATCATACAAATCTAGCGAAATATCTTAAAAACTTTACCAAAAAATGTGAAGGATTGATTACAAACAAACACAAGACCGACCGGTACGGGAATCAGACAGTTAAGGGCCCTCTTCACTCAGCATTTCCTTTTCTAAAATCCAATGTTATCCTATGTAAAACTTTCTTTGCACTTAAAACAGTGACAAATTAATTGATTGAGATGCGGTTTTTTTTATTGGATTACTCTCATTTCGTAAACTGACGCAGCTTTTGTAGATTTTATGAAAAAATAACAGTTGTTTTTTAAGAAAGCTGTTTTATTGCAATATTTGGGTTGATGCATTAAATGGCTTATAAAAAACTCTTTCAATTTTTTAAAACAGAATTTAAAAAGCTGCGTCAATCTCAAAGAGTTTAATTCAATGCGGAAAAAAATCCTGTATTTTAATAAAATTTTAAATCAATTAAATTCGCAAAGAAAGTCCAAAAATTTTACAAATTTGTGCCGATTTTCCTCTTTGACACACCCTTTATCTGGCTACGCCTCTCGTTCGTGGTTTCGAAGAAAAGATGTTTACATTTCTGTGGTGAAGATACGTCTAGGCGTTGTGGTTTTTTATTCAGTTATTTTTTTTTTTTTAAATATTATTATTATTATTATAGATTTCACCTGTATTACGGATGTGAGTAACATAACAATTTAGAAGACAATCGTTCAGAGACTTATTTATAGGACATATATGATCACATTTTATTTTAAATAGTTTTTCATTGCGCGTAATACTAATATTATATGAATACTTTGTACGTAAATCTGATATTTTACTGATAATGCCACGATTGACAATATACAAAAATTTTTTTTAACAAGTTATATAAAACTTTTTACTAAATTAAGCAGATTTTCAATAATAAATTTTATTTTAAAGTATATAATCTGGTGTGGCACCCACACGACTTTTTATTACCCTACATTTAAATTTTATAAAGAGAAATTCAGATTGAGGAATAAAATATCAATACTGTATAAAATTCTATAGTAAAAAGAATTTAAGCTAGCTTTACGAATAATTTAATTTGACAAATAATTTTCTGTGGGAAGGGCGGAGGGGAGTACCACCCTTCTCAAAACACATTTGAAACTAATATCTACATTTCTATAGAATTCACGACTAATATTAAATTTAAAATTATGTTCAACAATAACTTTCAATCACATTTATTGACAACTTTAATCCGTATCACTCGTTGAAACTTATCAATATTGATCAAACTGTTCAAGTATGAATTTCATATGAACTTTAAAATATAACGCTTGAGTTCCCTGCCGGTATTTAGTTTTTAAAGTTACACTGATAACAGACTCACAAAGAACAACTGTTAAAAACTTTGTTTAATTATTCACGGAATCTCAAAATACGTAGTTATTTAAAATAATCTGGTGTGTCACTCACACGACTTTCTCTTACCCTGAAATTTAATACTATAAATACAGGTTGCAGATTAATAGGTAAGATAACGAGTACTGTTATGTAAACCTATGTTAAACAATTCATATTAAGCTTCTGAAGAGTTTTATATGATAATTAGTTCTGTGTGAGAGGGGCGGTAGCCCCCCTCAACCCCCCGTTTCATTAATGCACCTACATTTATATAGAATTTTATTTGGTTATTAAAAAATAATTTATTAAAATTATTATTTAAAAAAATTGTCTTTTATGATAAGGCAGACGATTTCCATATTAGAGAAGTAGTATAACACCAAATATCCAAAAAAGTCCATTTTATTCTCAATTAAAAAAAAAAAAAAAAAAAAAAAAAGCTTTTTTTTTCGTTAAAAGTAAAAAAATCGATAACTTTGTTTTAAATTATCGCAGATCGATGGTTCAACCATTCGCTTTAAAGGTATTGGCGAGCTCTTTTGAAAGATACCCATCATGAAAATTTACTCCCCTCGAGGGGGGACTTCCCCCCCAGGGGGGGAGGCGAGGCTCCTACATACACAATTTTTTCCCCCAGTTAACTGTCTCTATTACAAAATACATATATTTGTTTCATTTGGTTTAGTGCAGTCTATAGACGTTAAACTCTATTTTCCTGCAATTTCCCCCATAGACGTAATGTATTAGAATTATCTTGATTGTACCTGTACACGAACCATTTGCTTGATATTAACGAAAAGCTTAGTGTAGCATCCCTATATGATACACATTTAGAATACTAAGTTTGAACTTTCTGCCATAATTTGTTTTTGAGATATGCTGATGACAGACAGACACACAGACCATTTGCTAAAAACATGATTTTCGTATTCAGGGGACCTCAAAACGTGTAAATATAACAAAATCTCGCGTTCGAAAATTTGACCCAAAAACAATACTTTCTCTACCTTATGGGTAAGAGAAAGTAAAAAAAAAAAAAAAAACAAGACTTCAAATTAAACTAAATATTTTATTTACTCTTAGGTATGAAGAATTAATTTACATTCCTGAGCAAAATAAGTTGTATTAATATTGAAGTCTAGGAATTGAGTGAAACAAATATTTTTAAGGACATAAGCAAGTTGATTTTATAACTGAAGAAACTAAAACTAATTAAAGTTTGCAAGAAATGGGAGTCAAGTGTTTGTGAAATTATTTATAAACGACGAAATCACACTATTATTTTCAAAGATTTTGCGCTCTTATTTTCACGCCTAACATAAAAGCACAGCTGAAATTTTAAGTATGGTACCTGAACATGAACGCTGTTTCTATGCGTTCTTTTAGAATTACAGTAACTGGATATCAAGCTGTGTATCGATATTAATAAAATCAGACTTTTCTCTGTAAATTTATCAGGAAAAAAAAAAGCGATATCTTCACTTTCCACACACCATAAAATTCGAAAATTACTTCAGAAAATTTTGTCTGTGTGTGTGTCATCGTGTCTGTATGTCTGTAACGCTATTATTGTCCGGGTATCACGTGAGAATGGCTGGATGGAATTCAACGGCGCTTGGCAGAAATTTAGGTCTTTACGCAACTAAAATCTGCCAACTTTTTCGAAATTCCCTCCCCAGTTATCGCCGGGATGGGGAGAACAAAAGTTAAAAACATGTTTGTAAGCATAACACCGCTCCAAATTACTTCACTGTAAAGAAATTGAACATATAAAGAATAGACATGAGTATAAATAAAACGTTATCTGCAATTTAGAAATTTTCGATTATTAACCCTTTCAGCCGCAGTGTTCCCGCTGATGGAACACCTAATTTTAATTCTCAAGTGCAAAAACTCATCCCGTAAATTTTTTAGCAAAAATTTACGTTTATAACATTTTAGAAAAGGCCCTTTTTTTTAACCTGAAAATTAAAAATTTCTTTTATTTAAATTTTGTTCGTAAATTCCGGTGGCGAGAAATTTCGCAATTTCCGAATTTTTTAAAGAACTCTACAAAAAAAAAAATGGAACAAAGATGTTAAAAAAAGCTACGAGACTTTCTTAGAAAATTTCCAAAAACACATTTATTTTTTCCTAATTTCCGATGTTTTTGTGAGGAGGGGGTTACGAAGGGTCAAAATCGAGACAACCCTTTTAGCGCTAAATTTTTCTTGAGAAATCTATGGAAGCTGCGGTCACGAATTTCGGTGCTCGGATTATATGTATCTATCCGACACCTAAAGTAATGGGATTTATTGGAATAAATAAAACATTGCGATTTAGGAAATTTCGATTTTTAAGGGAAAGGAAGAGGGAAATCAACTTTTGGCGGAAAATTGTTCAAATTCCAGATTTTTAGTAAAATTTTAACAAAAATGGAAAAAAGATGTTGAAAACAGCCATGGGTCTTCTTTAAGACATTTTCAAAACACATTTTTTTTTTTTTTTTTTTTTTTTTTTTTTTAAGTGGGGGGGGGGGATATGTATGTGTTACAAAGGGCAAATTCGAGTCACCACTTTTAGCGCTAAATTTGTCCTGCGAAATTTATGAGAGCTGTGGTCAGGGTCAGAAAGTTTGATGCTTGGATTGCTTATATATGTATCCGACCCCTAAAGTAACGGAATTTATCGAAATCTCCCCCCCTTTCACCCTGGGGGGTAGGAAGCAAAAAAAAAAGTTTGTAAGCATAACTCGGCCCCAAATTACTTCACGCTGAAGAAATTGCACATGAGGAAACAAGATTTGAGTATAAATAAAACATTATGTACGATTTTGTAATTCTTGACAGGAGGGAGGAAAGAAATCGTTTTTTGGGGGAAAATTGCCCAGCCAACTCGTTCAAGATATTCGAAGCATAAGTTCAATGTCCAACTTTGGTTCGAATCAGTGCAGTATATCAAAAGTTATTGTTATGACAAATTTTCAAGTGGCAATCTAAGTGTCTACAACTTAGAAACAAAATGGCGAAGCGACTTGTCCATTAAAATCATTACAAGATATTTCGATTATAAGTTCGCTGTCCAATTTTAGTTCAAGTTAAATTAGTATTTCAAAAATTACCGTGATATGAAATTTTAAAGTTGCACCGTGATTTCAAGTGGCCAATACTTGTAAAAAAAGACAGAATGAGGTGAACAGCGAACTTATCTTAGATGTTTGAATGATAAATCAACTACCCAAATTTGATACAAATTCATTCAGTATTACAAAAGTTATGATGATAATAAAATTTTCAAGTGGCCGCCACTTGAAAATAAAATTGCAGAACAAGTTATCAAGCGAACGTATCCAAGATATTTGAACCATAAGTTCACTGTCCAACTTTTGTTTGAATCAATTTAATATTTTAAAAGTTATCTTGATGGCACATTTTCACGTGACAGTGTGATTTCAAGTGGCTGCAACTTGAAAAAAAGATGTTGGAATAAGTTGCCCAGTGAATTCATCCAAGATAATTATATGATAAGATCACTGTCCAACTTTGGTTCGAATTAAATCAAAATTTAAAAAGTTATGCTTGTAAAAAGTTCATTAATAAAGTTCATCGAGACCCTTATGTTATGTATATTTACATTAAAATACAAACAAATCTGGCTTTAAATACACTTTTCACAATGTGGGTTTGAAATTTTCAAGTGGCCGCCACTTGAAAACAAAATGTCAGAGCAACTTGGTTACCCTACTCATCCAAGATATTTATAAGATCAGTTAGCAATGCAAATTTGGTTCGATTTGGAGTATTATTTCGGGAGTTATCGAGATGACAAATTTCATTATAAATAGACAGATAAATATATAGATAAACGAAGTGGTTGCAATAGGACGATTTAAAAAAAAATCATCCTAAAAAGTTTTTTTTTTCCTAAAAAAAACCTGTTTTTTTGCCTACCCTTCGAAAAAAAGCATTTGGATGATATTGTGATCACTGACATACATACACATACATCATCATCATCATCATCATCATGAAAATAGTAAAAATGAACTCATGGGACCTCAAAACATGTAGATACGCCAACATCGCAAAGCCAGAATTTTGTCACGATTACAATGATTTCCTTACGTATGTATTTTCGGAAAGCAAAAAACTGCATGAAAGGTATGTGAATCATTTCATTTCATCATGCTTAATAACTAATTTTTAAAAGGTATATGTGTCTATGAGAGAGGAAATGACAATGCAGTTGTAAACAATGGAGGGAAAAAGTGGAGGATTGAAATTCCAAGATATAAAATATACCTTTACATCCACCCTTAGAAAAATACAAATATTTCATTTATTAAATATTGTAAATTTTGCTTATTCCATGTCTATTTTGAAAAATTCAAATTGATTATACAAACATATTAATAAAATATCTGGTGTGAAACAACAACACGACTTCCATTACAAACTATTACACATATTATATGCATTTTTTGGAGATAATGTGATCACAAGATATAAAAGTGACCTAAAGAAGTAGAAACCTAACATTTTTCTGGTAAGATAAACTTTATACACATGTAAAGACATATAAAACGAAGCGTACATAAAGCGAGGTAAAAAATAAGGAAAAATAATATATATATATATATATATATATATATATGTAGTAGAGTAATTTTTTGAAACACCAATTTTCGAGATCTACCTAAACTTCTGACCTACCTAAACAGGGAAGCAGTTAATTTTCCTCTAATAATTACGTGATACATAAGAAAGAAATGGATTTATATAACAATTTTCAAGAAAATCGTTAAAGCCGTTTTTGAGATACCAAATTTTACCAAAACTCAATCATTGACAGGAAAACAATAATTACATACAAAAGCATATTTAAAAGTGAGTTAATATGGCGAGTTTGAAAAAAAATCCGTACAGCTGGTTTTAAAGGAATGCACTTCCGAGACCTGAAATTGAGCTATTTATACAGACCGCCTGTCAATTTTTCTGAACTAACCAGCTATATCATTCGAAAGGACATCTAATAGAGTGTTTATGTAACAAATTTGAAGAAAATCGTTAGAGCCGTTTTTGAGATACGGACTTACGGTCCCACTTACGGTTTCTGATGTCCCACTTCCGGTTTTTCAATTTTCTCCAAAATATGGAAAATTCATTTGTACACCAGACTTGTTTCAATTCTAAAGTTTCGTAGTTCTATCTTTATTAGTTTCCGATACATAATAGCCAGAAGATCCTCCCCCCCCCCCCCCCCACACACACACACTGACCAATTGCCAAAAACCACTTTTTTGGACTCAGAGGACCTTAAAACGTGTAAATCAGGTGAAATCTCGATATCGAATTTTCAGACCGAATACAAATACTTCCATTACATACTGTAGTAGGGTAATGGAAGTAATTTTTTTTTTTTTTTTTTTTTTTTTTTTTTTGATTGAAAGAATAAAGATAACTTTTAATTTACTACTCGCAAATAATTAATAGTGAATAAAAGTGGACGAAATGGTATTTTATCTGGGACGGTTTTAACCAGGTTTTTTTCGATTATGGAAAAAAACCGAACAACCCTGTATCAACATAACTTAAATAACTTCAGGAAATTCAAATTTGGTATTTTGAAATTGATATGTGGCTGCTACTTGTAAAGTTGATCAAGACTGGCGAGTTTCAAGACACATTAATAAGAGTCTTGTATTTGATTTATTTTTACTTCCATTACCCGACTACCATAGGTAATGGAAGTATTGTGTTGGTATAAATGGGTCCGCAGAGTGAAAAGCAGAGTCTTTTGAACAATCACAACATTTAATAATATATAGAAAAGTAGAATAACATAATGCGGGCATTTCTTGCCGCTCGCTTAGCAAAACTTTCTCGTACAGACTCTTATAAACATCTCTCTCTCAGGGAGCGAAGATGCGCCGTTGATGACGTAATACAGTTACGTCACATCTGACGTCATGACAGGTGTTCGCTGGTTAACAGCTGATATGAGGAAACATGCATTGGAATCCTTCATTTCCCCCTTTTTCAATAAATGTTTCGAAAATAAAACATATTTATGCATTATAATAGCATATTAAAAATTACAGAAAATTATTTTTATGCAAGAGTTACTTAAAATAAGAAAAGTGTTAGTAAAGAAATAGAATTATAAGCAAATAATTATGGTTAATATTATAAAATAAAATACGTAAAATATAAGCAGTTAATTTCTTAATGAAAACACAGTTTAAATATATATATATTTTTAAGTTCATCAGTCCTGAGTATTAAGTCCTATAATATCACAACATTTTTCATGTTTATATGCATTTAAACTTTTTGTTAAAATATCTGCAGGTTGTTCATCTGATGAAATATATTTAATGTCAATTAGTTTATTATTGTAAACTTCTCGCACAAAATGATGACGAATGTCAATGTGCTTAGATCGATTGTGATGAACAGGATTTTTTACTAATCTCAGTGCGGACTGATTGTCGCACATGATTGCAGTTGGACTTGATACAATTTCAGGATCCAATTCTTTTAAGAAATTTCTACCATTGAGATACCTTAGTATTCTTTTAGCAGCTATCCAGTGAGGTTTTCCTGGATTGTTATTAAACTGACTTAAATAATTTACAGCATGGGTGATATCTGGTCTGGTAGCGACCGACAGATACATAAGAGAACCAATTAATTGTCTATAAGGAATCTTTGACATATATGATTTCTCTTCTTCTGTATTTGGACACATTTGTTTAGTTAATTTTACACTGTTATCTAAAGGTGTATTCACCACTCTAGAATCTTCCATATTAAATTTATTTAATAAATCTTCAATGTATTTCTTTTGTGTTATAGTGATCCTGTCCCTATCTTGATTAAATTCAATGCCTAAGCAATAATGCAGAAGGCCCATATCTTTCATTTTGAAAGATTCTGCTAATTTATTTCTTATATCAAAATAGTGCTCTTCACTTTTAGTGAGACAAATTAAATCGTCGACATAGACGATTATAATAGCATCAAAAGGATATTTTGAGTAATAGACACATTTGTCGGAATTCAAAGGGTTAAATTTCATTTTTCTCAATTTCTCATCTAATTTCTTAAACCGCTGTCTTCCTGACTGAAGTCCATACAAAGATTTTTTTAATAAACACACTTTATTTTCGTGTATATCATTTTCAAAAAATTCAGGAAGTTCCATATAAATTTCTTCATTCAAATTGCCGTTAACATATGCCATAATGAAATCTAACTGGTATGCTGTGAAACCATTCTGGATAGCATACGCGATTGCAGTTCTTATAGAACTTAATCTGGCTACTGGTGAAAAATTTTCCTCAAAATCTATACCTTGTTTCTGTGAACACCCTTTGGCAACCAATCTGGCCTTAAATTTTTCAATTTGACCATCTGGTTTGAATTTTGTTTTTAAAACCCATTTACACCCAATTACCTTTTTATCTTTTGGTCTATCTACAATTTCCCAAGCGTTTTGCTTAACTAAAGAATCATATTCTAATTTCATCGCGTTCTCCCAATTTTTAGCATAATCTCCATTTAACGCGTCGATTACGCTGGGATTAATTTCATTAAATGAGTTATCAGCTAATTGAGAAGTTTCATCTTTATATTTTGTATCTGTAATACACTCCTTATGAGACTTTTGAAAGTTCCAACTTTTACTTTTTTTAGGTCTTCCGGGACCACGTTTAAAAATAGGATTGTTTTTATTAATCCTTTCCTCTTGTTTACATATATCGCCAGCACTCTCCTCCCCTCCACTCACATCTTCTACGTTCCCCCCTTCAGAAAGCGAGCCTTCCCCCCCTTTCCAAAAAGAGAAACTCTCTCCGTTGCATTCAGGGGGATAGGAACAGGGCCCGACTTAGACTACCGGGAGCCCCGGGGCAAGCCTATTCTGGGGGGCCCCCTTGCAGTGGCATAAGAGGTCTTTAGGTTGCAGAATTTCTACATACGCCTGTAGGGGGGGCCCCTTCAAGAAGGGGGGCCCAGGGCATTTGCCCCGTATGCCCTGCCGTAAGTCAGGGCCTGGATAGGAAATCGATCCGCTGTTTTCCCCCCTGTCTGCGGTTTGAGTAGTGATAGGAGTTTCATTTTTAATATTACAATCATTGCATTTATTCTCAGACGGAAAAATTAATTCTAATTGATCAGTAGTAGCTGAATCATTTGTTTGAAACTCGTCTATAAATCGAACATCACGACTTATGACAATTTTTCTGGTATCCTTATTCCATAATCTGTAAGCGCGTGATTCATTTGAATAGCCAACGAATATATGTTCGTGTGACCTAGCTTCAAACTTCCCTTTTGATTTTTTATTTAGAACAAAACATTTCTGTCCGAAAATTTTAAAATAGTTAACAGTTGGTTTATAACCGAAAAACAATTCGAAAGGTGTTTTGTTTTCTTTAATTCCTTTAGTGGGACACCTGTTTCTAATATATGCAGCGCAATTTACTGCTTCGGCCCAGAATGTATTTGGAAGGTTTGATTGCATTAATAAACACCTCGCCATTTCGCATAATGTACGATTTTGTCTTTCAATTCTAGAATTTTGCTGAGGGGTCATTGGCGATGAAAATTCGCGTTTAATACCGCATTCTTCAATATATTTATTGAATTCTTCGCCACAATATTCCAATCCATTATCAGTATGCAGTATTTTAATTTTTTTTCCTAATCGATTTTCGACTGCTGCTTTATATCTCCGGAACGCGTACTTAGCTTCGTCTTTTGTTTTTAGAAAATTTACTTCAATGTAACGAGATTTATCATCCAAAAAAGTAATAAAATAACGTGATCCGCCATGGGATTTAACATTTATAGGGCCACATAAATCAGAATAAACTACTTCTAATAATTCATCACTATGAAATTTGTTTTCTTTACAAAATGGTTTCACAGTTTGTTTAGACCTAATACATACTTTACAATCTTTTAAGGAATCTTTTTCATTAAAATTTAAATCTCTTAACATATTTTCAGATTTTAATAATTTTAAATCTTTTTCATTTAAATGTCCTAATTTTAAATGCCATTTATGAAAGTTGCTTACCTGAGTTGATGCAGCGATATCCACATGCGGCTGAAAAAAATATAAATCACCTTTTCTCGTAGCACTTATAATCAGAGAGCCGTCCTGCTCTGTGATTTTCGCACATTTTTCGGTAAATACAACTCGGCAGTTGTTTGCAGTAGCTTTTGATATAGACATTAAATTGCATTTCAATTTTGGAACGCACAAAACATTTGTTAACTTTATATTGGTTACACCGTGATTACCGGGAACTTTTAATTTGACTGTTCCAACACCTGTGATCTCCGCTGTTTCATCTACAGCTAATTTTATAAATGATCCAATTCTAGGTTCGAAATCTGTAAACAAATTCTTGTCATGAGCCATATGGGATGTCGTACCGCTATCGAGACACCACTCGGAATGTTCTTGGAAAGAGTTACTGGCTGCCATCGTGAACTCTGTACTATCTTCAACCATAAAAGATCTATCTTTATATTTATTCGATGAAGTGAATTTTCTGTCTGAGATCTTCTTTCTGCATTCTGAGGCTTTATGCCCTACTTTTGAACAGTAATTGCATTTGAAGATTGCATAATTTCTTTCGCCATACGTGTTCTTGTTCTGCACAGGCTTTAAGATTTCTCTTTTGTTCTTTTCAGGAAGATTTTTCTTGTGAGTCGTAAAATACGCATTTGATGATTCTTGATTCTTTTTATTTTTTCTTGACTCGTATTCTTCCATCATTTTAATTTTCAGAGCTTCAGGCTGCGGCAATTCATCTCTTGCTTCTATGGCTTACCTGAAATTTTCATAGCTGTCAGGAATACTGTATAAGAGCAAAATTGATAATAGGTCTTCGGCTACTTGAATGTCCATTTCTTTTAGCTTGTCCACTATATCAAAGAAAATATTTAAGTGATCGGACATATTTTCACTATCAGACATTTTCTTAAAGAGTAGCTGCTTCAATAGGGTGGCTTTCTTTGCCGGTCCTCTCGATTCGTAAACTTCTTTTAATTTATTCCATACTTCATTTGAGGTTGTACAATGTTTAATATGACACAACTCACTTGGGGTAATTGCTAGGATTAAATCGGCTCTAGCTTTGCAGTCGATTTCGAGCCATTTTTCTTCGCCTTCGGCGCCTTCATCGGGCTTAATTTTCGTTCCGTTAGCATAACTCCAGTGATCATTCTTGATTAAAACAGCTTCTATCTGCAGCTTCCAGGTGTCAAAATTATTTTTGGATAACTCTTTCTATATTTAATATTTGCGACATATTTAATCAGCTATAGTAGCTTCTTTATAAAAATAGAATCAAAAATACTTTCGATTTCAGCCCTTAGGCTTAACAGTAAGTCGCACTTTCGTTTTAGCGAATGTTAATTTAAATTTTTAAAAAGTCCGCAGTAAGATGCGTGTCTCTGGGCCCATAACCATTGTTGGTATAAATGGGTCCGCAGAGTGAAAAGCAGAGTCTTTTGAACAATCACAACATTTAATAATATATAGAAAAGTAGAATAACATAATGCGGGCATTTCTTGCCGCTCGCTTAGCAAAGCTTTCTCGTACAGACTCTTATAAACATCTCTCTCTCAGGGAGCGAAGATGCGCCGTTGATGACGTAATACAGTTACGTCACATCTGACGTCATGACAGGTGTTCGCTGGTTAACAGCTGATATGAGGAAACATGCATTGGAATCCTTCATATTGTATTTGGTCCAAAAATTCGATATCGAGATTTCACCTGATTTACATGTTTTAAGGTCTCCTGAGTTCAAAAAAGTGGTTTTTAGCAATTGGTCTCTGTGTGTATGTATGTATGTGGAAAATATTCTAGCTATTATATGTCGGAAACTAATAAAGACAGAACTACGAAACTTTAGAATTGGAACTGTTCTGGTGTACAGATAAACTTTTCAAATTTTGGTGAAAATTGGAAAAGCAGAAGTGGGACATCTGAAATCGGAAGTGAGGCCATAAGTCCATATCTCAAAAACGGCTCTAACGATTTTCTTTAAAATTGCTGTATAAACACTCTATTATATATCCTTTCGAAGGATATAGTTGGTTAGTTCAGGAAAATTGATAGGCGCCCTGTACAAATAGCTAAATTTCAGGTCCTGCAAATGCTTTCCTGTCAAAACGGCTGTATGTTTTTTTTTTTTTTCAAACTTGCCATATTGACCCTCTTTTAAATATCCTTTTACATATAATTGTTGTTTTCTGGCCAACAATAAATTTTGTCAAGCTTTGGTAAAAATCGGTATCTCAAATACGGCTCTAACGATTTTCTTGAAAATTGTTACATAAACCCATTTTAGATATCCTTTCTCATGCTTTACTTGGTTATCACAGGAAAATTAATAGTCATCCTGATCAGACAGATCAGTTTTACATCTCGAAACTTGGTGTTTCAAATAAATAAACTCTGCCAATTTTCTTCCCCTTTCTTTAAAAAAAAAATCGCTGTGCAAACTCTGTTTTATGTTTTTACACGTGTATTAACTTTCCCTTACCGGAAAATTTTTAGGTGTCTATTTCATTAGGACAATTCCATGTCTTCTGTTAACATTATCTTCAAAAATTGCATATAATACGTGTAATAGTGGGTAATGGAAGTCGTGTGGTTGTTTCACACCAGATTTTTAAATAAATGTAGGCACTATAATTCAACACTATTTATATATTATACTACTTATAAAAAATTTGACTTGTATAAAGAAACACGTATAAATAACAACACAAGTACACTTTCTTTAGAAAACAGAGCTGGAGGACTTGTGCGACCGCACCTGTCCGTGATCTTCGAAATACGATCCCGAAGGTCACGACCTGTCGCACACCCCGTCCAGCTCTGCGTTCAGTAGTCTGAGCTCCAGAGTGCAGATAACCCATCTCTATATATCAGTAATGTTATAATGTTATATATCTTTGTTATTTTTTAGTTAAATTAATTATATCAAACCGCAAGTTTAATCATAAATAAATAAACAAACACTTTAATGACCGGCGGATGGGAAAAATTATAAGATAAAAAAAATTTTATAAACCATGTTTTTCAATTTTCTGTTGAATCATATAAACGCTACTGAAGGCAGCCGGAACCCCAGCAATTGGATAAAAGTATTAAAAAAATTCCTTGCTATCGTCTTTTTTTGAGCTATTATAAAAGTTTCAAATGGCTATCTAGCCGGAAAGTTAGTTAAAAGTTGATTGCAAGCTTTGTACTGGAAACGCTGCCGAAGGCAGCAGGGTCCCGAAGCAATTGGATAAAAATATTTTTAAAAAGCACTTTCACCGTATTCTGAACTGTTCCGAAAGTTTCAAATGTCTAGCTACTCGGGAAGTTAGTTAAATGAATTTTCTGTTGAATCATATGAACGCTGCCGAAGGCAGTAGGGACCTGAAACAGTTGACTAAAAGTATTAAAAAAATATATTGCCACCGTGTTCTGAGCTATCCTGAAAGTTTCAAATATCTAGCTAGTCGGGAAGTTAGTGAAAAATCGATTGCAAGCTTTGTACTGGTAACGCTGCCGAAGGCAGCGGGAACCCGAAACAGTTGGCTAAAGGTATTTAAAAAAATGCATTTTCACCGTGTTCTGAACTATTCTGAAAATTTTAAATGTCTAGCTAGTCGGGAAGTTAGTTAAATAAATGTTTTGTCGAATTATATAAGCGCTGCCGAAGGCAGCGGGATCTGAAATAGTTGACTAAAATTATTAGAAAAATGTATTGTCACCGTGTTGTGAGCTGTCCTAACAGTTTCAAATGTCTAGATAGTCGGAAAGTTAGTGAAAAATCGATTGCAAGCTTTGTACTGATAACGCTGCCGAACGCAGCAGGAACCCGAAACAGTTGGCTAAAGGTTTTAAGAAAATGCATTTTCACCGTGTTCTGAACTATTCTGAAAGTTTCAAATGTCTAGCTTGTCGGGAAGTTGGTTAAATAAATTTTCTGTCGAATCATATGAACGCTGCTGTAGGCAGCGGGACTTGAAAAATTTGACTAAAATTATTAGAAAAATGTATTGTCACCGTGTTGTGAGCTGTCCTGAAAATTTCAAATGTCTAGCTAGTCGGAAAGTTAGTGAAAAATCGATTGCAAGCTTTGCACTGATAACGCTGCCGAGGGCAGCGGGAACCCGAAACAGTTGGCTAAAGGTTTTAAGAAAATGCATTTTCACCGTGTTCTGAACTATTCTGAAACTTTTAAATGTCTAGCTAGTCGGGAAGTTAGTTAAATAAATTTTCTGTCGAATTATAGAAGCGCTGCCGAAGGCAGCGGGACCTGAAATAGTTGACTAAAATTATTAGAAAAATGTATTGTCACCGTGTTGTGAGCTGTCCTAAAAGTTTCAAATGTCTAGCTAGTCGGAAAGTTAGTGAAAAATCGATTGCAAGCTTTGTACTGATAACGCTGCCGAAGGCAGCAGGAACCCGAAACAGTTGGCTAAAGGTTTTAAGAAAATGCATTTTCACCGTGTTCTGAACTATTCTGAAAGTTTCAAATGTCTAGCTAGTCGGGAAGTTGGTTAAATAAATTTTATGTCGAATCATATAAGCGCTGCCGAAGGCAGCGGGACTTGAACTAGCTGACTAAAATTATTAGAAAAATGTATTGTCACCGTGTTGTGAGCTGTCCTGAAAATTTCAAATGTCTAGCTTGTCGGAAAGTTAGTGAAAAATCGATTGCAAGCTTTGTACTGATAACGCTGCCGAAGGCAGCGGGAACCCGAAACAGTTGGCTAAAGGTTTTAAGAAAATGCATTTTCACCCTGTTCTGAACTATTCTGAAAGTTTCAAATGTCTAGCTATCCGGGAAGTTAGTTAAATAAATTTTCTGTCGAATCATATAAGCGCTGCCAAAGGCAGCGGGACTTGAAATAGTTGACTAAAATTATTAGAAAAATGTATTGTCACCGTGTTGTGAGCTGCCCTGAAAATTTCAAGTGTCTAGCTAGTCGGGAAGTTAGTTAAAAATCGATTGCAAGATTTGTCCCTGACAAACCCACAAACAAACCCACAAACAAACACACAAGAATCGAAGTTAATAAAAACATGGTAAAATATTTTCTTTTGTTAAATTTCATTGTTACAGAATTCGCCGATATAACTACTGAAAGCCTAAAACGGGCTGAATATAGAATAAAATACTTCGTCGGGTCGAGCTACGTTATTAAAATACATATAAATAGACTAGCAGGCTACGCCCGCTTCGCTGGTCACTATTTTTAAATGAATCATTATAATTAATGAATTCTCAAAATTGCATTAATTTTTATCATGTGGAAAAAAAAAAAAAAAAAACTCTGATCGGGAAAAATGTCGCACCGGGTCCCCACTGCCTTCGGCAGCGTAGACCCGTGCGCGATTGCATATATATGAGCTCCCTAATAATTTTACAAATTCGAAAATATCCGCAATCGATTTGAAAGTATCAAAAACCTCTATGCACCAGTTTTGAACGATCTATCTCTATTTTTGTTCTTTTGCCCCTCCGCTTCCTCCTCCCTTCCCAATAATTTTAAAAATTCAAAAATATCCGCAATCGATTTGTAGGTATCGAAAACCTCGATGTACCAATTTTGAATGATCTTGATTGATATATATTTTTTTTTGCCCCTCTGCCCCCCCCACCCTTCCCGGCCCTTCTAATAACTTTACACTTTCGAAAATATCCCCATTCGATTTGCAGGCCTCTAAAACCTATCTGTACCAATTTTGAATGGCCTAACTGTATTTCTATTTGTTTTTGCCCCATAGCCCCCCCTTACCACCCCACGCCTACCCGCCCCTCTTAATAATTTTACAAATTCAAAAATATCCGCAATCGATTTGTAAGTATCGAAAACCTCTACGTACCAATTTTCAAAGACCTGACACTATTTTTATTTTTTTGCACCCCCCCCTCCCCTCCCCCTTCTTGCCCCTCCTAATAACTTTACACAATCGAAATTACCCCATTCGACTTGCATGCCTCTTAAACCTATCTGTACCAATTTTGAACGGCCTAACTGTATTTCTATTTGTTTTTGTCCCATAGCCCCCCCTTACCACCCCACCCCTACCCGCCCCTCCTAATAATTTTACAAATTCAAAAATATCCGCAATCGATTTGTAAGTATCGAAAACCTCTACGTACCAATTTTGAACGATCTGACACTATTTTTATTTTTTTTGCCCCCCCCCCACCTCCCCTCCCCCTTCTTGCCCCTCCTAATATCTTTACACAATCAGGGCCGGCTCTAACGTTTTTGCCGCCGTAGGCAAACCTCAAAGGTGCCGCCCCCTACCCCCCCCCCCCCCCACAAAAAAATACATTTATATTTAAACAAAAAAAAAAAAAAAAACTGTCTAATAGAATTGAGCTGAGTAAATAATGCTCATATAATTCTTACTACTATTCCTTTTTTTTTGGGGGGGGGGGGGAGGGGGGGGGTCGGAGGGCAATTCGCTTTAAATTATCTTAGAATGGCGAATTTTGTTGTGTGGATATTGATTAAGTGTATGCGTTATGTACATTAGTGGGATTTTGGAAAACTTCGAACTCACCCGCTGAGGATGAGGAAGTAAGAAGTGGGTAAGTTGCTGCCGAAGGCATTGGGGACCCAGACTCCTCACTTTGCGAACGAGAAAAGCCTCTACTGATCACAGCGAGAACTTAGGTTATTTATAAAGATATGGGATTTTGACAACTCATTTAAGTTTAATGTCCAGCGAAGCGGGCAAAGCCTGCTAGTAATAATAATAATAGTAATAATAATAATGAGCTATTTAATAAATTATTGGCTTGGTATAAATCAAAAACTTGTTTCACATAGCTTACTTAATCAGATTATTATAATTCGAAATTTTGTGTCAAATGACGATCAATCATAAAAAACTTTAATTGTTTTATTGTACAGTCGGCAGAAAAATTATTGAAGCACACATCCACATTTTTCATGTATATATGTAGTTTGATCGCTTCTTTTTATCATCAACTTACTTTTTTATAAACAGTATAAGACTAAGATCATCACTCGACAGATATTTATTTAATAAAATAGTATTTGGTGCCTATATTTTAAGTAGGAATTATTGCTTAGTGCTTCAATAATTTTGCTGCCAACTGTAATCAATAAACTGCCTCATTTTGAATCATATTCTCTATCACTATATTTTTGCAAATGCTTAATAAAGCACCATGAATATTTTCTATTTTAAGGAATAAAGATATTAGGGAATCTATACAACTTTTCCAACTTCGAAATCTTTCATTAACTACTAAGTTTCTAATAAATGGCTGCTGCAATGTACGTAAAATGCTCTCTCTAATCATCCAGCTAAACAAAAAATTGGCACCTTTTACACTTACGTGTATCGTGCCCTTAAAATTTGTTCTGATACTTCTTCTCTTAAAGAAGAACTCAATTCGGAGCCGCCATTTGAGGTGGCCACCTGAGAACAGATGCCATAACAGGCCTCAATTCTGCCCAATGACCATTCCTCTTACAAATTGCAAGAGGATATAAAACTATTTCCACTGATGCCCTCACCGTAATCACTGGGATTCCCCACGCCCACCTGCAGGTCTCCCAAACGTACATTAAAACTCAAATCTTGCAATTAAAAGACCCTGACCTAACTAATATTATCTTCCCACAAACCCCCATTCTAACTTTGACCTGCAGTTGGGATATTCACCCAGGCAAGGATGTTGCTCCAATGTTAACCAAAGTCTTAAAAATAACTTTTCTCCCTCTGCTCCGGTGGCGATCTACACGGATGGTTCCAAGACAGATACCGGGGTTGCAGCCGCATTTTGCGTGCTGGAACAGGGTGTCACGGGCCATCAATGGGCTTGCAGGCTCGAGGACTTTAATGCGGTATTTCAAGCAGAGATCCACGCGATCGCTGAGGCCATACAATGGGCCAGTGTTGCATACTCTAATCAAAGCGTCAATATCTACAGCGACAGTCTGGGGCCTTCAGGCAATAGCTCGACATCGGAGCAGGCATCCGCAAATTCAGCGCATTAAAAAAACTCCTAATGAGTCTCGACTTACCTTGCACCCTGGCACACGTTTCTGCCCACAGGGGTGTCGTAGGCAATGAACTAGCTGATTCCCTAGCAAAAGAAGCCACTAATTTCCCCACAAAATGTTCTTCAATTCCCGCTCCCCCCTCCTACGTCAAAAGTAAAATTCAAAACTTAATGAATCTCAAATGGCAAGACCTGTGGGACAGTTCAGAGAAGGGGAGACATACCTTCTCGCTGATTCCTCGGGCCCGCACTAACTCTTGGACTTTAACTCCCCCTATTATCGCATTCCTAACAGGCCATGGGCCCTTCCCTTCCTATCTATACAAGTTTCATTGCCGACGCTCACCCTTGTGTCCATGTGGAGAGGAGGGTACTCCACTACATTATTATTTCCACTGCCCCCTAACAGAAAATTATCATTTAAGAAATCCCTCCCCTAGACCAATTAAATGGCTCGACGAAATTCTAACAAGAAAACCGCTAATAAAAAAACTAAATAGCATCCTTTCCTACTTAATGAACATTTCAAACCTAACAGATTAATATCAAATTCTACTAATTATAATAATAATTCTCTAGTCAAAATTAAATAACCTTAAGTTTCTTCACCCTGTTATCTTCCTCTGTGGTCGTCCGAGTTGCTGCTGAAGATATCCTCATGTAATATCAGTTCTAGATTCCAAACGTCCTGAAGTTGCAGATTACTCAGAAACTTCACCAGTACCCCGCTAACCATCCTAACGTCACCAGCAGTCAATCAAGGACCGACTTGAGCCTCAACGTGAATCTATCTACTTACAGATTCTTCCCATGATGGTGATTAATGCTGATTAAATCCATGCATACGCACGAACTGTTTCTACTAAAGGAACTGCCATTCTCAACCTCAGAATCTGCTTCATCAATTATATCAACTGGTTTCGACTCTACAATATCAACTATCGTCAGCATGCCATTTGTCGCGTGGGGCCGGCTGGGCCCGGCATGCCGACCAAATACTTTATGTACATAAATATCTGTAAATACTCATCGCCCTCTGTCGCTGGTTGGCTAAGCCAGGCGATGCATGATGTATTTTTTTTTCTCAATAAATGTCGGAGCAGCTCACGTAGATTATCCTAGAAGCGCTCAACACCGCTCCTCGAGCGGTGAGCGGGGGCTGCTCCCTGTTAAATTATTTAAAGTCCGTTGCTATTAAAAGAGGTTTTAGACCCTCTATAATTGATAAAGCTATCAAAAAGTTCAGTAGGCCAACTTATAATTCTACTCTTTCCATTGATTATAAAATTAAACCTGATAATCTTGTTGTCTTGCCTTTTTATCCCCCCTTATGTTTTAAATTAGCCAAAGTTTTAAAGCGTTTCAATTTTCACGTTATTTTTAAACCTGTCAATAAATTCCAATTCCCTTCAACTGAATCCCCTGTTCCCGAGCTTCATAAGTGGGGTATCTGTAATGTCCCTTGTAATAATGGTGATTTCTCTTATATTGGTCAAACTAAAAGAAATCTTGAATGCCGTTTACGTGAACATTCTCGGTATGTTGTTAATCAAGAAATTTCTAAATCTTCTATTGCGAAGCACAGTTGGGAATTTGATCATAGTTTTAATTTTAAGAATGCCAAAATTATCTTTCATGCCAAACACATTTCCGAACTGGATTTTTTGGAAAATTTAGCTATTTACCTTAATCGTGATAAAATTGTCAATGAAAAACCTGATTCCACTTTGCTGTCTACAGCCTGGAAAAATTTGTTTAATTCAATTAAATAATTTCCTTCATTATGTTTATAACATAATAATAGTTATAATTAAATAATTCTAAATAAATAATAATAATAATAATAATAATAATAATAACAATAAATTAATTAATTTTATTAAATTTACTTATTAGTATAATCTTAATTTGAAAAATAAATAAATAAATAAATAATTCATTAAAAAATAAAATAAAATTAATTGTTTATTCCTTCCCTCCCTCCTTTTGTTTTTGTGTGTGCATGTGTGTTCCTCTCTGATTGGTCCTGCATGATTCTTTCTAATGGTTGTTTGTATTGCTCCTCCCCTCTGGATTTTGCCCTGCTTTCAGTCTTGCTTTTGCCTCCAAGGCAGTAGCACGTGTTTTTTGCACCTGATGAAGGAAGGCTACGTCCTTCCGAAACCGGTTGTGCTGGCTTTAAATTTATGGTGTGTGAAAAAGTCTTGTCTATTTATCGTTTGTACACCAGTTTTGCATTTAGTTTTGGTGTCTTTTAATGAAACTTTAGGCAGTTCCTTACCAGTAGATCTTTCATCAGGAAGAAAACCTTAAAATGTTCATTGAATTTGCATTTAAATTCTGATCGGCCAATGGAAACATATCTTCATCAAAAATGTATCGCCCCTCCCCCCATCCATCCACTGAATCTGATGGACGTTATTCCATAAATGAAGTATTGTTTTAAATCTGACAATACTGTTGCCAATCCAAACTCAAATTTTGCCGTTTTTTACGGATAACTCATAATGTCCCTATCTTATGGCTGAGGATGTCCAAGGACGTTCTTTCATACTTAGGATATACTGATAATGTCCTGGGGAGAAAGGGTACCTCCAAATAGTTCCTACATGCTGAAGAACACTGATAAAAGTCCCTACAGTTGGCAAACTCTTGACTTTCTTTAATTAGAGGGCAAAAAGAGCTTGTTAAATCAGGGCGAGTGTACATTTCTCCGTTCGCGTCACGGCTGCGCATACAATACATACTGTACAGAACTTACAAGTTTGTCTATTCTTGTCTGCATTTCAAATTATAGGAATGGGCAGAGAAGCCTGTAAATTGTTGTTGTGTTTATTTTCTTGTTTATTTATTTATTTATTTTTCTATTTATTTTCTACATTCAATAATAATCGAAGTATTTTATTTATTTATTTTTTGAGGTTCAAATGGTTTTGCCGCCCCTAAATTTTGCCGCCGTAGGCAGTTGCCTACCTTGCCTACCGCCTAGAGCCGGCCCTGACACAATCGAAAATATCCCCATTCGACTTGCAGGCCTCTTAAACCTATCTGTACCAATTTTGAACGGCCTAACTGTATTTCTATTTGTTTTTGCCCCATAGCCCCCCCTTACCGCCCCACCCCCTACCCGCCCCTCCTAATAATTTTACAAATTCAAAAATATCCGCAATCGATTTGTAAGTATCGAAAACCTCTACGTACCAATTTTGAACGATCTGACACTATTTTTATTTTTTTTTGCCCCCCCCCACCTCCCCTCCCCCTTCTTGCCCCTCCTAATATCTTTACACAATCGAAAATATCCCCATTCGACTTGCAGGCCTCTTAAACCTATCTGTACCAATTTTGAACGGCCTAACTGTATTTCTATTTGTTTTTGCCCAATAGCCCCCCTTACCGCCCCACCCCCCTACCCGCCCTCCTAATAATTTTACAAATTCAAAAATATCCGCAATCGATTTGTAAGTATCGAAAACCTCTACGTACCAATTTTGAACGACCTAAAACAATTTTTATTTTTTTTGCCCCCTTCTCCCCTCTCCGCTTCTTGCCCCTGCTAATAACTTTACACAATCGAAAATATCCCAATTCGACTTGCAGGCCTTTAAAACCTATTTGTACCAATTTTGAACGGCCTAACTGTACTTCTATTTGTTTTTGCTCCATAGCCCCCCCCCTTGCTGCCCCACCTGGGTGCTGAATTTCTAAAATTCCAGAAATTGTTTTTTAGATAGTTGCATTAGCTATATTTTAGAGCAAAAATTTCACGTATATCTATTTTTTTTTTGTTTGAGATATATAGGATTATGCGAAATCACGTTTTACGCATGTGAAATCACGTTTTGCCCCCCCCCCCTGCCCCCTTGGGGACCAAATTTGAAAAATTCCAGAAACCGATTTTTAGACATTTGTATTAGCTATATTTAAAAGCAAAAATTTTAGGGATATCTGTTTTTTTGCTTGAGATATGAAGGATTTTGTGAAATTACGTTTGCCCCCTCCCCCTCCCCCCATATCAGAAAAGTAGTATAACAGTAAATATCCAAAAAAAAAAGTCTATTTTATTCTCAAAATATTAATAATAATAATAATAATAATTACGATTTTTTTTTCAAAGTTTTTTTTTATTAAAAGTAAAAAAAAAAAAAAAAAAAAAAAAATCAATAACTTTGTTTCACATTATCACAGATCTATAGTTCAACCATTCGTTTTAAAGGTATTGACGAGACCTTCCGAAAGATACCCATCTTGAAAATTTACTTCGCCCGGGGGAGGGCGACGCTCCCACAAGCACAATTTCCCCCCCCCTAGTTAACAACTACTTTTATCAATAATTCATATTAGTTTTACAATCAAAAGTTAAAAATAACTCTCATTATGTACATTTATACGAAATTTTGTCCTATACTGCCATGTTAAAAATTTAGAAAAAATGCTATCACAGCGCCACCTATTGGGCGATTGATCCCTAAATCTAATCAGCACCAGTTTATGTCAGGGTCCAACTAAATACCAAGTTTGGTTAAATTTCGTTCATTGGTTCGTGAGATACAGCCTCCAAAAATTCGTGACACACACACACACAGAGAGAGACAGACATTTTCTAAAAACTATCAAATCATGTTCAGCACATCCAAAAACGTGCAAATCCATCGAAAACCGGAGTTCGAATCCAATTTTCACGAATCCAATACTTTCTCTATATTACATATAGAAGAAAGTCCCCCCCCCCCCCGGGAGTGATAAATTTTCAAGATGGGTATCTTTCGAAAGATCTTGTCAATACCTTTAAAACGAATGGTTGAATTGTAGATCTATGATAATTTAAAACAAAGTTATCGGTTTTTTTTGTTGTTGTTACTTTTAACGAAAAAAAAAAAAAAAAAAAAAAAACTTTTGAAAAAAAAAAAAAAATCGTAATTTATTATTATTATTATTATTATTATTATTATTATTTTTATTGAGAATAAATGGAACTACTTCTCTAATATGGAAATCGTCTGCATTATCATGGAAGAAAATTTTTTTTTATAATAATTTTAATAAATTATTTTTACTGAGGGAATTTGTATAGGAAAATATAGAAGAAAGTCATGTGGTGGCCACAACATACTAGTTTAGTTAAATTAATTATATCAGACTTCAAGTATAATTATAAAGTATATATATATACACTAAGCGACAAAAAAAAAGCCGCACTGCAGAAAAAATGACTTATACCTTTTTTATTTGTAATAACTTTAAAATTAATGTTTGAAACAAATAAAACTGTCTTGTTTGCATAATACCAAAGGTATGAAATGATACCTATGTATATTTTCGATTTAATAATTCGCTTTATTGCACTTTACGAAGTACTTTTTAAAAATCTGCATAAAACTTTCTTTTTGAACATAATGCAATAACTATACACTTTGCATACTATTATGATTTATTATATGAAATAAACAAGTTATATTTTAATATATGAAATAAAACTATTTATTTGTTAGATCTAAGCAATTTTTTGTTAAAAATATGTATTCTGCATTGGGTTAATT
This sequence comes from Salticus scenicus, assembly GCA_963930645.1. NCBI lineage: Eukaryota > Metazoa > Arthropoda > Arachnida > Araneae > Salticidae > Salticus > Salticus scenicus. The sequence goes on from CAWVNO010000753.1 coordinate 826,013, forward strand.
CCCCCTTTATATGGAATTACTGCATTAATGCGCAATGGCACAGTTTTATACAGTGTTTTAGTATAAATCTCAGGAATTTCAATGTGCCAAATATCACAAATAAATTTTTCTAGTTCTGACAGAGTTATAGGCTGCAAATTTCGAATCCTCTCCCCTCTCCCCCGCCTTTTTATAGACGAAACATTTTCGAGCGGATCGCGATTTTGACCATTTCCATGTCTGGTAAAAAAGAAATTCTACTATATCCTTTGTGGTATTTAACTTAAAGTGAAAAAATGTATGATTACTTACAGAATTATAGGTTCTCATGGGAATGTATAAGAAATTTTGACAATTTGAAGTGAATAAACTTACCACAGACGCCGTGTAGTAAGGTGCCTTATTATCTTCAAATGCTGTTTACGGAAATGTCTAAGATACCTCCAAAATAGACGGTCAGGCACCACTTTTATGCAGATTGTGTTTTATTTCGAGTTAATTGATTCCTTGAGCATAAAAATTTCTCCGAGTGTTTGAAAAGTTATGCACCTCCGTACCATAATGTACGGAGTATGTATCACTGTTTTAAAAGTGCGATTTTCATTAAGTCGGTCACATTTTCGTCTTCATTCTAGCTTTTTTCAACTGCACGAAATACAGAAAACTTGATTCATCAGAGAAAACCAGTTCAGCCTAATAATTAACTGATAATGTTTTTAAATTTTGGTCAACTAAAGTATTGTTTTTTCTAATTCTTTTCCTTAATAATGGCTTTTTTCGCAGATCTTCCGTTCTTTAACCCGCTTTGTTTAATTGTTCCCACATTGTTTTTGAAGAAAGTAATTTACTATACACTTTTTTAAAATCTTTTTTAAGTTCTGAACATGATACAAATCGATTTTTTAAACATTCGCATTTTAACTTGCGGTTATCTTGCTTGGATGATTAATATGACCGCCTAAAGCCAAATTCCCAGTTTAAACGGCCAAAAAAATTTATATTTTGCTAAAATTCATTTTACCAATATTTCGTTAGCATTGAATTATTTTGCCATCTCACGTATTAAAATATTTTTTTGATTTTCATTTAAAAATTAATACTTTTTGTGGCATAGTTAACTGCCTTATTCTTACCATTTTTGATATAAATTCTGAAATTACAATTTTCCTGACAATTGCATTTTGTTTCTAACACTAGACTCAAAGCTAAAGTGTATGTGGAGGGCAACATAGTAAAATCTGTTCGAAAATTTGCTTTTTAAACGATAAAATTGGCGGTTGTAGAAGGCGAAAAGGAAAACATCCAAGTGCGGCTTTTTTTTTGTCGCTTAGTGTATATATTTTAAATTTCACTGTTACGTAATTCGCTGGTATATATAACTAAAGAAAGCCTGAACCGGGCTGAAAATAGTATAAAGTACTTGGTCGGATCGAGCTACATATAAATAGATTAGAATAAATGAGGAAAGTTATTTGATGTCATGTGAAAATGGAAAATAAAAAGAAAAGAAAAAAGGAAATACAAAAATAAAAAAAGAAAGAAAGAATCAAAACAAAACAAATCTCCGACGAAACCGCAATAAAGGACGTGGCTGATTTTTGATTTATTCTTCCAAAAAGTCAATGATTCGTCAGTGAATCTGTCAATCTTCTCCACCTCCTGTCAAAACCACGTGGGACACTTTTTATCTGCTTTCAGCCGGCATCGGAATTTTTTTCAAGTGAAGAGGGCCGTTAAGCAGACAAACAGTTAAACTGAAAATTTCGGTTTTCGTTCAATATTTAAAAATATATATATATAAATAAATGCGATAAATTATAACTTTCATTATTTTTTTAAGAAAAATTAGAGTATTTCTCAATGAAGCTGAAGAATAAATATTTCTTTTTAAAAAATTAGACGGCGGTAGTCTGAAAGATTATTTGCATTGTGATCGGAAACGTTACATTTAAATGTAACGCTATTACAAGTTACATTTTTACGTTTGTTTAACTGTAGTTGGATCCGTTTTCATTTTCGGATCCGCTGATTTTCTGAGTGTTCTGCTCTGCTCTGCTCATCTTCCGTCGTTCTGCTCCTGCTCATGTTGTATTGCTGATTTTTGCTCAAATAAACAATTTTAAAAATGTCAGGTTTAAGACAAACTGCTTTAACATGTAGTGGTCATACTAGACCGGTAGTTGATTTAGCTTTTAGTTCTATAACTCCATCGGGTTTCTTTTTAATATCTGCATGCAAGGGTATTTTTCTCTTTATATTATTGCTTTTGTATATATCTTTTATATTCCATATATTTAGCTTAGCTTAAAGATTTTACGCTATGTGAAGTGAAAATTTAGATATTGTCGATGATACACTTTCTTCTGTAAGGTGTTAGTTTAGTTTATGTACATGTAATCGAGTTAATTTAATTGATAGATTACATAAAGTTTGATGTATGTAGGAAGTCTGTGCCATATTAAATCTTTTGTGGAAATAGTTGCATTTGTCATTTACTTTTTTTCATTCCTTATTATGTCATATAACGGATTATTTGGGAAATAAATTAACTATTAGAATAATCGTTATCAATAGAAGAGAAAGTAGAAAAGCATAAGTTGTTGTTGTCTTGTCCAAGAAGTTGGTGCAGAGGAGTCAAATAGGACCGAAGGTATCCAGGACAGTCGTAGCGACCCTTGAAAAATAGAGGAGTTGATGCAAGGGAGCTATGGATACTGAAGAGCTTGGCCAATATAGCAGGACAGTCGAAAAGGTTGTCAGGAGAAAGTTGAATGTCAGTACATTGAGGGCAGTAGATATAACTTCGTTGACATCAGGGGAAATTTTCATGCCCCTGAAGTGCTTTGTCCTCAGTCTGGCAATAGTAGATGAAATGGCACAGTTACAGTTTAGGGCAGGAATAGAATTCCTCTTGATTGGCTGGGAGGAAAGTCTATGGCTGGCTATTGCGTCAGCATCGGAGAGAGAGTTAAGCTTTAGAAATTATATAAATTAAATGAGACATTACACTATAAGTACTTAAATAAAACCTTCTAACACTTGCCTCATTGTCATTATTATGCCATAAATATTTTTCACTTGAGTACCCAAGCCTCCTTGGCAGCTTCATCTGTCGTGAAGTTCTTGAAACTAATCTACATGGTGGTCTTTTCCATAAGGTGGCTTCACGACAGATGAAGCCGCCGAGGAGGCTTGGGTACCCAAGTGAAAAATTTATGGCACAATAATGAGGCAAGTGTTAAAAGGTTTTATGTAAGTACTTATAGAGAGTTAAGCTGTTGGAAACTTGAGAACTATTTCTTGCTTCCTTGGCGAGGCTGTCAGCCTGCTCATTTCTGTAAATATCGACATGTGCTGGTATCCACAGCAGTATGCATTTGAGTGGTAAATTTCTAGAGCTTTTTTGATGGCTGCAAGCTTGCAGGTGTAATTTGAGACAGTTTTACCAATAGGTAATTTGTGATCTTTAGAATTGCCATTTGCATGAGTGAAAAAGATGCCAGTGCCACCTTTGTCGAGGTCAGAGTTGGAAGAACCATCTGTAAATGCAATAGCCAGATTTTGTGCTGAGTTCGAGAGTTCATTGATGGTATGGACAGTGGTGAAGCGTGAGATTTCGTCCGGGTCATCGCTAATTCTAATCTCTCCTCCCTCCCCCTCCCCTCCAATATGAATAACAATCATTCCTACATTCTGTTTATTATATGACACATTTTCTAAGAAATTGTAAGTAATAATTAAAAAAAAAATAATTCAGCAATATTTATTTATATATTTTAATTTCAAACTTAAATCTTAAAAACATTAGTTTTATTAATTGATTATAGACAATCAATTACATACACTCAATTATTATTTGCCTTACTTTTACTATAAATAGCCCGTAATATGGGAAAGTGTTTCATAGTTTACAAGAGCTTTATGATTTAATGTTTTTGTTTTTCAAATAACATTTATGTAATCATTCTCTGACTCACTCTCACTTTTTGCTATATCCAGTAATATGCTATAGATAGTTTAAATTAATGTGTAATAATTAATTGATAAATAATGATTAATTTAATTAAATATGATATAGTTCCAAAATTCATGATCAACACATAATTTTACTTTGTCTTATTATTAAATTAATTTAACCCATTCCCTGGCTTATTATCACTTTTATTATAGCACTATCTTGTAATATGGGAAAGTAATAGTTTATGAATGATGTTTTTGAGTGAATTTATTGCAACATGAATTTGCCTTACACACGTGCAAACACGTATTAACTAATCAGATTCTACAATTTTTAATTTTTACTAGTTGCAATTACAACTATATCCCACAATATAAAAAAAATGTGTTCTTCATTTATCAGTGAAGCATACTTTTTTATAATGACGATTTATCTGCAGATTGAATGGAATAATCATTGTTCGTGACTGTCTAACAAACTGTCAAACTATCTAAACTCACAGAAAATTTGTTAGTGACATTATAATTAAATGTATGAATGCATATAAATTCAGAGAAATATGTTTTCAGCATGAAAGCACTTGGGGGGGAAAAATTTTTTTTTTACTACTTTATGAAAATAAATAAATAAAATAAATATAAATCTTGCAATAATTGAGAATTTGTTTTCATTTTCGGAGCAACAGAGAGGGGAGAAAAAAAAATAAAATATTTTTTCATAATATAACTTGAGAAAAATTTATTTCGTTGTTAAGGGTTAAAAATAGATGATTAAATTATATACACGTGTTCATTGGATTATGTTTAAAAAAATTAAGAAGATATTTTTCACATTGTCTCAGTGGCGGCTTATGGACCGAAAATAGGTGAAGAGCTCAAAAATAATATTTAAGTATTTTTAATCATAATTTTTATTAAGCATGGTTTTAACTAAAAATAATTATTTAAATGTAAATTTATATTCTATAAATGAATACAGTGTGCCTCTTCACCAATTTTTGGTGCACGAGCCACCACTGCATTGTCTTCTAATATTGAATAAAAAAATATCTTATTGTTGGATTTTTTTCTAAGGAAGTATATGAAGATTCAAGAAGCAATATTTTAATAATTCAATACTTTAAAGATTTATTACAAGTCTGCAAAACTTGGCTCAATTAGGACTTTAGGTGCATTAAATGCAAGGGTCCCAGTGTTTCTATATTTTTGCGATCATTTTATTATACTCTCACCACAATCTTCAAAAAGAAAATTTTACTGTACGTTTTGATGCTATTTTGTCATGAGAAACTTCATAAAAATTTTCTTTTTGAAATTTGTGGTGAGAGTGTAATAAAATGATCGTAAAAATATAGGAACGCTGGGACTCCTGTAAATGCAATAATTTCTTTAATAATGTCTTTTCATTTTAAACATTTGATTGAAAAAAGATAAAAATAGTGATTAAAATAATTATTTTGTTTATTTTTTGTAAAAAAAGAAAAGAAATAAAGTTATCCTAACAATAAATGAAAGCATTTCCATTAATTCTGATACTAAAATAACATTTTTGTATTCACCCTTACATTAAAAAAAAAAAAAAAAAAAAAAAAAAAACACAGATTCTCAAATTCAAAATTCTTTATTAAAGCCATAATTTAACCTACTGAAATATCCTAAATTATTGAATAACATTTCATAATATTATTTTAAAACTAAATATTCCCTATTGTCCGTACACAGAGCACAAAATATCTTTACATTAAGGAGAATAGTCCTTACTTAAATGAAAAGTCACAAATAAAATAAAATAATGGAAAATCTCTGATAAAAGACTTGGATAAGACCCCAAAAAGCACCAACAAAGTAAAAATCCGTCCCTACATCCTGAAGGAAACTTCTGCAAGTTGTTATACATAGGGATAAATCTCTACAGTTTTCAACACTGCTCTTTTTCTTGATACTAGAATCGCTAAAAATATAGATGACTAGCACTGATTTGAAAGGTTTTAGATGAAAATATGCTTGCAGTGCAGTGCAGTACAGTGTAGTTTCAGCATGTGATTATGAGGCTTCTTTTTATTATCTGTATATTTGTATTCATTTGTTTCTGAATAGCATCTACATTCATTGAGATATTAAAGGTTTCTTAAAAAAAAAAAAAAAAAAAGTCAATTTTCTCTAATAAAATGTTGAAAATGTAACCCAATGTGATGCCGGAATAGCTTTACTATAAAGTACCCATTGCTGTTTTCGATGTACTGCTCACGGGGTGAATTGGTGCTGTGAATTCCAACCCCCCTCCCCCAAGTGGGAAAGGGGGGTATTTTCACAACATCCCATTATAGTGGGTGTTGAAAGCACACACTAAAATTTATGACCTCAGCTCCTATACATTTTCCCGGACAAATTTATCATTAAAAGGGGGGCACGAATTTGCCCCCTCGTAACTCCCCCTCCCCCTAAAAAAGGGGGAAAAAATCGAAAATCACAAAAAAACAAAATTGAGTTTTTGGAATTATCCTCAAGAAACGCTTGGCAGTTTTCTATATCTTTGTACTATTATTGGTAAAGTTTTACTTGAAAATCCGTTTTTGCTAAATTTGCTTCCGAAAATCGTTTTTAGACCCTCCCACCTTAAAAATTCAGTGTTCCAAAATTGCAAAAAGATATTTTTTTTTGTATAGATAAAGAAATATTTTAAAATAATTGCATAATATTTCCCCCCTTTTTTTTATTTTAATTAAAAAATTCTAAAGAAGTTAAAAAAAAGATAACTACTGGCTTCAAAGCAAATAATATGTTACCCAACTGAACTAAAAAAACTGATGAAGTACTCAATGAGCAATGTGAAAAAATTGGGGGATTATCCCCCTTATGATATATTTTTATGGGGAATTTTTCAAAATATTGTGATATTCTTTTCTTGTCTCACAATTCCACCCTCTAATGCGAATCTTGCCCTTGAGAGAGATATGTATTTGTATAATATGGGCACTGAATTGAGGTAAATTAATATTAAATCTGATTGAGAAATTTTGAAATTTTTTTTTTTTTTTTTTGGTGAGAAAAACTGGTTTTTAAATAGAGGTGGACTTTTAGAGAGATTTTTTGATAGCTGATGTTTATTGAACTATGAGAGATGGGATATTTAAAGACTTTATTGAGATTGTTATTCGAACCATTCTAACGTGAATTTAAGTTGTTTTCCTCTAATTTTAAGTTTTGTGAAAGTGTTTGCCCCCCCCCCCCCCCCAACCTGTATTTGCCCCAACCTGGTTTTAACCATATTTATTTATAATCAACATATGCTATATTACCATTGATTGAATTAAAAGAAAAAATTAAAAATTGTTTAAAACCCCTTATAGTTTTTTTCATCTTTAAAAAGATGGAGTGTTTACTAAGTTTTCTCAAATCTTTTCTGGCATCTTTCTTCAAATTTTTCATATTTTCTATTGTGGATGAGAACTAAATTTTAAGATCAATGCTTTTCAGCATATTTTTTATAGCTCCATGATATTTTGCATACATATTCTAGGCAATTTTTTAAACAATTGCTTCCTCTAATAATGAAAGATTTATATTTAATTTTGTTTTATAGATGGTAAGCCTATGCTACGTCAAGGCGATACGGGAGATTGGATTGGAACTTTTGTTGGACATAAGGGTGCTGTATGGGGTGTAGCTCTTAACAAAGATGCCTCAAAAGCTGCATCAGGTTCTGCAGATTTTGAAGCAAAGGTTTGTTTATCTTAAATAATCTTAGTTTTTACTTATTCTTAAGAATAATAAATAATTTATTTACTAAATTATAAGAATAAATAAATAAATTTGACCATGGTATTTGATTGCAGATTATTCACCTTTATTTTCATTAGTGCAAGTTACAATATTAATAATCTTTCTATTGTAAAAGTAAAAAAAAAAAAAACTCTGCCACAAACTGTTTATATGCCAAAGCATTATTTTAGGTGATATTTAATTTTTAAGTAGGGAAACATTTCAGTTATAAAAGCAGGGCCCGAAATTTCAACTTAGATTACACTCGCTGAAAAAAAAAGTTACTCGCCACAAAATATGATTAACTTACTCTATTTTTTACGTATAAGGAGACCAGAAATTACACAATGTCTTTTATTTTATAAGAAAATAGAAGACATTCAATTTTGAAAAAGAGGTCATTTTAGAGAATACAAAATTGAATGAAAATAATTATAAAAAGCGATTCAAAAGCCACTTTACACAAGTGGTGAAAACATTTTTACTTTAAATTATGAATTTGGTTCAATACACCTTAATTTAAATTAATAATATATGGATATGAGAGGAAAAATCCCTAATTTTTATAGGTGTCACTGGACAATATATTTATATTAAATATTAATTTTTGCTATATATTTTTTTTTTTTGTGGTGCTTTCATGCACGAATCCAGCGCCTTACGTATACCAGCTTCGAAGACAGAATTTCTCGGTCACCTGGTGGGCCTATTTTTATGAGGATTATTATTCATGCAAAAGTGAGAACATACGTCAACACACCGCGTATCAACTGGAGCACCACCTTCTTAATGATTTCATGACAATTTCAATAGTGATTCCGTGTTCTAGATCAAAGAACCGAACAAATATAAGGAGTACTTTTATTTTTTTTGCGAATCGAAGAATCTGAATAGACATAAATCATACTATACTTGGCAAGTTTATTAGAAAGTTGTTCTTTTGTGAACCTAACGCAGAAAAAAGTAAGTGTTCACAGTTCGATACAGCCAACAGCCATGAGCTTCCCAGTTTTGCGAAATTTTTGAAATTAAGGACTAAATCCTTTTTCATTTGAAAAAGAAGACAGAGGACGAAAAACATAAAAAAGAGGATTTTTTAGTCTTATGTTTTTTTTTTTTGTTTAAGAGGGCAGAGCGTTGTAAAAGAAGACTTTCCTCTTAAAGAGAGGATACCTGGGCACCTTACCTAAGATTAGCATAATTTTACATTTCAAAGTCGATGTTTTTTTTTTTTTTGTGTAGCACTGTATACTATAAGAATTCCATTTACATTTAGACCGAAATTTTACTCGCCACAGTAAAATTTTCACTCGCCAATGGCGAGCGGAAATTTTATGCCCTGATAAAAGTTTCATAGAATCAAAAATTATTCATGGAAATCTAGTAGTTGCTAAATTAAGGGACTTTTTCTATTCAGTATCCACCAGCCCAGTAGCAGAAACACGGCGACATAGTCACACACACAGAAAAAATGCTTGCAGACAGTTTTTGTTTGCATTAATAAAAAAATTAGTCCACAACTTTCGGATATTCTTTGTCTGTACTAATAAAAAAATTGCCCACAACTTTCAGACAGTCTTTGTCTGCAATCATAAAAAATTGTCTGCAATTTATAGACATTTTTTGCCCGTGATAATACACTACCGATGTATGACGTCTTAGATGCTGTCTGGAAGGAACACACAAAACAGTGCTTAACAACAACGACCTAGGGAGCCTAGATCTCCCTTGAGTTCAACATATTATTTTATAATTGTTTATGCTATTTTGTTCTGTAGTAAAATTGTATTTGTGTATTGTTGCACAAGATCACCACTGTTGTTAAGCTTCCCTCCCCCCCCCCCAAGATTGCCGCTATCAGCTTTATTTTAAAAGCCTGTCGCAGATAGCTACAAAACTTTCTGCCACTGGGTCCACCAGTAAATTTTAATTGTAAGAATTGCTTAATCACTTCGAAGATAATTTTCTATTTTATATGTCAAATAGCACTCCTTAAAATTATTGGATAAAAAACTCCCTAAATTTTACAACACAGTGTAACTTCATTATATTTTGCTAAGATATACATCAGCTGATTGTGGTATACAGTATAGTATATAATTATTATTACAGTGAACTCTCGTTAAAATGGACAGTCAAGGGCCAGCAGTTTTGTTCATATTAACGAGAGTCCATTATAACAGGAGTTCATAAACTAAAGTTCCATGTTAGCCCCTACAAGTACAGTAACACGTAATTTTGAATGTTTGTGGCTTGTGCACTTTTCTCCTTTAAAGTGTAAACTTTGAGAAGGCTGAGCTTTATAAAAAAAAAAAATCTGTTTCATCGATGTTAAACATGTTTTTAGCTTTGATAGTTTGTAGTCTTTGGTAAGGCATGGCAAATTCTCTTTCCACTCTTTTATGTTTTCTTCTGGTACATTTCCGATAACGAAATCCTTTGCTATGTCTTCACAATGAAAGTGGAGACAGGTACAAATTGTTGACTTGAACTGTCACTGTCAATCAATAATGTTTACCTTCCACGGTGTAATACGGTGTAATAGTGCAGAGTGAAAGATATTAACCTTTTTATTACTGCACCTTTTCGTGTTAAAAAAAAAATACCTTTGAAAAGATTTTGGGAACTGACTCTTTTTCGAAGAAATTAAGCTTTGAAGGGGGGGGGGGGATGTCCGTCTTAACGAATGAATTGTACGTATAAAGCCATGTTTATTACATGCAATTCCTATAGACCATAGCCGGGGATTCTGTTTTTGTACGTAATAACGAGAAATCCATCTTAAACAGGGCCATCTTAACGAGAGTTCACTGTATTATTTTAATTTATTTATTTATTGACAAATTTTATGTTAAAGTTTAAACCCTACTTGAAAAGCTCCACACATTATGTAGGCGATGTAGCCACTTTTACTGGGGGATACCCCACGTCATTAGCAATGTCCATAGTGGTCAGTGATGCTGTCTTTCCTTACTTCTCGATCTTTCTTTCAAAAGGTGGCACTATAATAATCAATCTAATCCAGCCTTAGATTTGTTTCCATTACATGAGTTACTATTACTAATTATTTCTATTGTTTCATGAAAGAAAGTGTATTAAAGGTTATTGTAATGTGTGATTATTGTTTCATTACTATGTGACTGCTTTGATTAACGTGGTGGTACTTTTTCTGTATTTTATGTCATTCAAGTGTTCTGTAAGCCTGGTGTTAATTTTTCATTTTGATAGTCTGATGTAGCATCCGTCTTTGTTGCTGGGGTAGTTAAATGGAATTTTTTTTATATACCTGCTGTTTCAAGAGGGGGAACGGAATCTTTATCGCAACGGATAATTTTATAAATGTTGGGGTTGGGTTAGATAGGTATGTTTAAATTGTATTTGGGGAAAAATCCCCTAAAATTCATCTTCTCAATAACATATGATCAAGAAGCGGCCATCAAAATTGGAAATACAGCTAAAAAATACAAAAAGGGATAAAATGTAACTGGAGCGATGTAAAATGTGTCAAGAGCTGTCAAACTCAAAATAGAAATTGATGATGTCTAAGAAAGGGGAAGGTAGCTGAACAAGCATGATAATCCTTAGTTAGTCATGGGTTTTGGTTAGTAAAGCATCGTTGTTATTTCTGGTATTATGATTATTCATTTGGACATAAATGCTATTGAATATACAAAGGAGAAAGAAATTTTATCAAATGTAATATTATTTTGTAACACTGTATAGGCATATACAGTAACACTTTAGTCATTAAAAAATTAAAATAAGTACACAGGTCTTCAAAAATGAAGTTGACAAAATTTGATTTAATAATTTTAGCTGATCTTGGTTTTTTGGTGCGCTGAAACCAAAAATGCAGCCCATTTTTCTCTATCACGTGTAGATTTTTGACAATACAGGGTGTTAACCAAAACAGTTTTTTACATATCCCATCATAACAGTAGGTTAGTTGGTTAGTATGGTTTTTGTTAATAGTAAACCTATAGTTTGCCGTTTTTTCTTATCGTTATGCTAATTAAATATATTAAAAATTAATCACTCTTAAAATAAAGCTTAAAGAAAAAAAAACGTTAGTTGAAAAAAATTAAACATTTATTAAAAATCCTAATTTCCTTTTAATATATTTTCTACTTACCAGGAAAATAAATATATCGTTCAATGAAATGCTATATTAAAGAGCTTTCAAATTTAAATCATCCATTTGATTTTTTCAAACGCGAAACGTAAACAATAGCTAACCTTCCGGAAGTTCCGACTGAGCCGAGTTTCAAAAATTTGCATAAAACATCTCTAAGAGCGATAGCCGAAGTCTACGCACGCGCCGCGTCGGCGCATGCAGCGACGTACGTCCGGAAGATCACTTCGTTTCTCCCGCGAAACTATAAATAGCGAACGGCGATGGTAGTGGGGGTTCGCGGTTGCTTTTACCTTTGCTCTTGCCCCTGCCATTGTTCATTTTTCGCCGATGCCGGCTTCATAAGATATCGCCGTAATATGTGGCGTTTATTTTTTATATTCAAATAAAATCTTTTCATTTTTAGTTAGTTATAACTCACGTTAATCCTTTTTGTGAGTTCGAAATTTAAATGAAATTTATAGGTGTTCATATCGCGACAATAACAAGTGGAAACAAGAACGTCACGTCTTCTACATAAGTGTCACCAGCTTCTTTCTAATGACACTTAGTAGTCTTTTTCTGCAACCTATATGGGAAATAAAAAGATGTTAAATATTGTCTTCGTACTCACCTTGTTTGTCATCCAGCATCTGCTTTGGTATGTTTGTTATATATAAAAAGTATTTGTCTACTTCAATTATCTCATTGTTATTCATATAAACTTATTGTTATATTTATATAAACTTTTTTTGAATTTATTGTTTCAATTAAAATACAAATTAAATTAAAATTTGTTATGGTCATTTATTTAACAATTTCTACATATTTATCTTTCAGCATATTTACTTACTCTAGCTTCCATGTATCTAATTCATTTAATTAACTTTAAATGTTGTTACGCTGGTGTTTACGTCTAGAGTAGGCTCCTCTGCTAATTCACTTAGCCTTGGATCTACTTCACACCAGCTAACAAGAGAAATAAAAAGTGGTTATGGGCCTTTCCTTTTTCAGCATGTAAATATGCTGGCCCTTTCATAAATTAATGTTTTTCTGTTTTGTTTGAAAAATAAATTGAAAGTTAAATTTTTTGCATTTATAGTAAATTTTTGAAACAAGAAATTGTTTGAATTTAGATTAAAAGTTGTTTAATGTTAATAAATGAAAATCTTGAATATTTTGTTTAATTTAAGTAATAATGACCATTTTTTTGCATATTGTTGAGGGAATATTGTAAAATTTTTTCAGTAAAGTAGAAAAAAAAACTTTTTGAAATTTCATATATATATATTTGAATAAATTTTCAAGTAATAAATGAATTTACCGAATGTTTAATTCGGGGGGGCAAAGGTTTTTATAAGAAAAATTGTGATATTTTTGATATATTATATTTTTAAATTGTTTGAACCATAATTATACATTTTTTTTCTCAAAAATGGCTGTCAACAATTTACATTCTATTCCCAAACTGAATGCGATTAATTTCGAGGAATGGAGGAGTGACATTAAATTTGTTCTTCTTGACCGGGGACTCTGGGACATAGTTGTTGGTACGGAAACAGCCCCAGTTTTGGCTGATGACAGAAGCAATGCTTCTGCTGTTAATAAATTTAAGTCTAGAGCTAATGCTGCTTTGGCTGTCTTATACTTAAATATAGAATCTGAGTATAGGAAAATTGTAGAAAACGAGGATGACCCCGTAAAGGCATGGAATTTAATTAACAAAAGTTTTGTTCCAGATACTCGTGCACAGCACATGAGTTTATTTTCTGAGCTGTGTGATTGCAAAATATTGCCTGGTGAGGGTGTAAATGTCTTTGCGTCCCGGGTCATGAGGATATTTAAACAAATAAAAAATTCTAAGGGGGGACTGACGGAAATTTTTGCATCTTATCAATTGTTACGTTATCTCCCATCATATTTCGACGGTATCGTTCAAAACATACTGAGATGGGAAGATGATAAATTTACATTCAATGAAATTGTAACTTGCTTGGTAGCCGAGGAAACTAGGCTAAATTTAAGAAATAAAGATAATGAATTAAGTAAAGCTAAAATTTCTGCTCAGTTTTCTCATCTAAATGATACAGGTAAAAATAAGCTTCTAAAACAAAAATTAATTTGTACATTTTGTCATAAGAATGGCCATGCTAGACAAAATTGTTTTTCTCTCAATAGAAGTAAAAATGTTGACTTTAAACCCTCTTTTCAAAACCAAAACTTACCTTCTCAGAATTTCAATCCTAAGAAATCCTTCCAATCAAGAGGTAGACAGAGTCGAAAAAAATCTTCATATCAATCTAGATCAAATTCTAAGACCCGTAATAGTAGTAGGGATTCAAATTCATCTTACTACATTACTGAGGCCAGTTTAGCTCAGCAAACAAATGAGTCAGATTGGGTATTCGATTCAGCCGCGTCTCATCATTTTAGTAAAGACCGTGAACTTTTCACATCATTTAAATCTCAACAAAATGAAGAAATGGCTGTAGCCATGGAAGGCATCACTTTGCCAATCGAAGGAAAGGGAGACATTAAATTACGTTTTGGCCAAAGAAATTTTACTTTAAAGGGAGTGATGTATTCATCAAAGCTTAGGAGAAACCTTATATCAGGGCCACAACTTGACAAAGAAGGTCTACAGTTTATTGGGGGAAGAGGCGAAGTCAAAATTACGTCTAATGATAATATAATGTTCAGAGCAAAATTAAAAAGTGGTGTTTATCGTGTCCAAGCAAAAATCCCAAAATCTATAAAACAACATTTAACTTTCGAAGCCTCCACAACATCTTCAAAAGAACAGGAAGTTCTAAACCTGTGGCATAAGAGATGCGCTCATGTAAATCCTCAAACTTTGACGCATACAAGTAATAAGAGGGGTGCAAAGGGATTACCATTCTTAAAGGGACATACAGAATTTTTTTGTGAAGATTGCAGGTTGAATAAATTTAAACGCACTTCATTTAAATACAGAAACTTTGTTCGATCCAAGAGACCCTTAGAACTGTTATATACAGATGTTTGGGGACCATGTCAAGTAAGAGGCAAACATGGAGAACGATATTTTCTATCAATCATGGACGATTATTCCCGTAAAGTATTCATTTATCCTATAGTCCAAAAATCTGAAGTAGCTGAAACCTTAATTAATCACATCAAAAGGGCAGAAAGATTTATAGGTAAACCTTTAATAGCTATCCGCTCAGATAATGGAACAGAGTTTGTCAACAAAGAATTTTCAACATTTTGTCAGGAAAAAGGCATCAAACATGAACTAACAAACACGTTCACTCCAGAACAAAATGGTGCTATTGAACGTTATAACCAAACTGTTATTAATGGAGCCCGTACATCATTATATGAAAGTGGTTTAGACTTTTGTTTTTGGCCAGAAGCCGTTTCACATTTCAATTATGCCTGGAACAGACTATGCCATAAAGATTTTGAAAAATCACCATTCGAATTGTACGGTGGAAGAAAACCATCAATCAGACACCTTAAACCATTTGGATGTGTAGCTTATGTAGGACTGGCAAAACAAAGAAGACAGAAACTGGATCCAAAAGCTGTGAAAGGTTATCTAGTTGGATATGCACACCATACAAGAGGATACCGTATTTGGATCCCAGAGCAAAATAAAATAGTAGAATCTTTAAATGTGACATTTAAAGAAGATCGTTTGTTCAAAACAGAAGCAAGTGGAGCAGTGCTGGGCACCATCAACCAGCATTACACAATTCAAGATGTATTTCCAAAGGATAGTGACGATGATTCTGATGAAGAGGCTGTTGACGAAACTCCTGAAATAGAGTCCAGCATACCGTCTGAATTATCTGACACTGAGGAATCCTCAGATGATGAAAAACCTGCTCAATCATTAAAGAACATAAAGTTTGAAAGAAAACAAGTTTTAAGAGGTGATAAATCCAGAACAGACGTATACTACTATCCCGAAAATACAAGAACAAGATTAAGATCCCATAGAGACGTTAGAAAATATTGCCAAGAAAACAAAATCAAGTATAACCCCACTAAATTTTCATTCACTCCAATAGAAGAATCTGACTCAGACACAAGTGCCAATTTTTGTCATAATTCCTCTTGACTAGAATTAATTATACCAAGAACTTTCAAACAAGCCCAAAAATCAGACCAGTTTCAAGAATGGTTAGAAGCAATGAAAACCGAAATAAAAACCATCCAAGAACGAAAGGTTTGGCATCTTGTAAAACCTCCTCAAAATAAGCAAATAATTGGATGTCGCTGGGTATATGCAATAAAACGAGATGAAGAAGGTCGAATTGCTAAATTCAAGGCAAGGCTTGTAGCTCAAGGTTACGCTCAAGTAAAAGGCGAGAGTTACGAAGAAACTTTTAGTCCTGTTATAAACTTCGATCTAATTCGTTTTTTCTTTTCACTTTTGGTAGTGCAGCACAAGTGGAATCACGTACAATGTGATGTCACTGGCGCATACCTATATGCTCCGCTAGAAGATGAAATATACATGCAGCAACCACCTGGTTTTATTAAACAAGGAGAAGAGAAGTTAGTTTGCAAGCTCGACAAAGCTCTCTATGGCCTTCACCAAAGTGGACGAGCATGGTTTTACGAAATTGACAGAGTTTTATCAAATATCGGTTTTATTAAATTTACTTCTTGCAACTGTGTTTATACATTCAAATTTCAAGTTATCCTATTATTATATGTTGATGACATGGTTTTATTTGGTAAAAGTAAAATGTTTTTAGAGGAAGCCATTAATGTTTTAAAACAAAAGTTCAAATTAAAAATTTTGGGAAGGACAAAGAAACTACTTGGAGTAGAATTTGTTGAAATTGACTCAAAGCTATTCATTCATCAAGAAAGCTATATTCAAGAAATATGCAGTCGTTTTAATAGTTTTAACCCTCCAATTTCATCCTTACCAATCAGCAAAGGCTGTATTTACTCAAAATCAAGCTGTCCTCAAACCGAAGAAGAAACCAAAGAAATGACAAAGTATCCATATCGCAATATTCTAGGGTGTTTATCATATTTATCTAACAGAACAAGACCTGATATAGCATATGCCGTCAATATCTATAGCCAATTCCAATCGAATCCAGGAATTCATCACTGGAATGGGTTGATCAAACTACTGGGATATGTAAAGAAAACCAGCCAATTAAAATTAAAACTTTCATGTACTGATTCACAGATCGTAGCCTACACAGACGCCGACTTTGCTTCAAATCGTGATGATCGGACATCCATAGGTGGACAAATAGTATTTCTAGATAGTAGCCCCATCAGTTGGAGGACCTTTAAAGAGAAGGCTGTTAGTTTATCCACTATGGAATCTGAGTTCATTGCCGCTACAGAAGCAGCAAAAGAAATTGTCTGGCTAGATCGAATTCTAGAAGAATGCCAAAACATGAAGATTATAAAAAATAAGAAAATTTCAAAATTACTAATTGACAATATGGCTGCCATAGACTTTATTAAATCTCCTATAGAGAATAATAGAAGCAAACATATAGAGGTCAAACTATATTTTATTAGAGATCTTGTTATCAAAAATATTTTTGAATTAGTTTTCATTCGTAGCAAATTAAATTTGGCTGACATATTTACTAAGCCACAAACTAAATTTGAATTACAAAAATTTGTGAAAAATCTTTTCTTCGAAAATGTTTCAAAAGTTAATCTTAAATTCTCAATTTCAAATTTTTCTATGAATTTATAAAATTTAAAAATGTAAATTTTCTAAAAATTTTTTTTTATGAATTCAAATCCTTAATGAATTCAAATTTTTTTTAGGAATTCAAAATTTATGAATTCAAAAAAAATTTAAACTTTTCTATGAATTCAAATGTTTCCTTGAATTCGGGAAAAAAAAAAAAAAAAAAATTTCAAATTTTGCAAGTTAAGCAAAATCTTTCCAGGTTTAGGCTGGAAGTTTTTTTTGAGAATTTCAATTCTCATTCTTTCTTTGACAGTAAGTCAATTTTTTTTTTTTTATTCAATTGCTCACAGCAATTTTTGTCTCTCTCTCTCTCCTCTCCATTCCCGAAATAATCCATTCTGTTCTTTTTGTTAAATATTTGTATGTAATTTATACTTTTATATTGTAAGGAAGAATTGTGTTTATACATATATTTATAATATTGAATGTGATTATACTCATGTTATATTTGTTGTTAAACTTATTATACAAATAATCCATTTTATGAACTTCTTTTCTACAGTTTTTTTAAAAGAGCATGTTAAAAATCTTTTTAAAACTGGAGGAGAGGTTTGAGTAAACAGGTATATGTTATTTGTGTTTCAAAAACAAATTGTTTTGTAGATCACCTCTATCCAGATATTGATCTCTGTTGCTGTGCAGCTGAAGATTATACCTAATTGTTTTTTTTAGTTCTGAAAAAACTGTTAAACTGATTAGTCACAGTCGTATGATTATGTAATTTGTGCAAAGTTTTGCTGGATGTTTTTTTATTAACTTTCTTAAGCTTAAAAGTGCAAACGATAAGAGGGGGGGCCTTGTTAATAGTAAACCTATAGTTTGCCGTTTTTTCTTATCGTTATGCTAATTAAATATATTAAAAATTAATCACTCTTAAAATAAAGCTTAAAGAAAAAAAAACGTTAGTTGAAAAAAATTAAACATTTATTAAAAATCCTAATTTCCTTTTAATATATTTTCTACTTACCAGGAAAATAAATATATCGTTCAATGAAATGCTATATTAAAGAGCTTTCAAATTTAAATCATCCATTTGATTTTTTCAAACGCGAAACGTAAACAATAGCTAACCTTCCGGAAGTTCCGACTGAGCCGAGTTTCAAAAATTTGCATAAAACATCTCTAAGAGCGATAGCCGAAGTCTACGCACGCGCCGCGTCGGCGCATGCAGCGACGTACGTCCGGAAGATCACTTCGTTTCTCCCGCGAAACTATAAATAGCGAACGGCGATGGTAGTGGGGGTTCGCGGTTGCTTTTACCTTTGCTCTTGCCCCTGCCATTGTTCATTTTTCGCCGATGCCGGCTTCATAAGATATCGCCGTAATATGTGGCGTTTATTTTTTATATTCAAATAAAATCTTTTCATTTTTAGTTAGTTATAACTCACGTTAATCCTTTTTGTGAGTTCGAAATTTAAATGAAATTTATAGGTGTTCATATCGCGACAATAACAAGTGGAAACAAGAACGTCACGTCTTCTACATAAGTGTCACCAGCTTCTTTCTAATGACACTTAGTAGTCTTTTTCTGCAACCTATATGGGAAATAAAAAGATGTTAAATATTGTCTTCGTACTCACCTTGTTTGTCATCCAGCATCTGCTTTGGTATGTTTGTTATATATAAAAAGTATTTGTCTACTTCAATTATCTCATTGTTATTCATATAAACTTATTGTTATATTTATATAAACTTTTTTTGAATTTATTGTTTCAATTAAAATACAAATTAAATTAAAATTTGTTATGGTCATTTATTTAACAATTTCTACATATTTATCTTTCAGCATATTTACTTACTCTAGCTTCCATGTATCTAATTCATTTAATTAACTTTAAATGTTGTTACGCTGGTGTTTACGTCTAGAGTAGGCTCCTCTGCTAATTCACTTAGCCTTGGATCTACTTCACACCAGCTAACAGTTTTACGTCGCACTAGCGCTGCGCTATTACAACAATAGGTATCCATGATTAATTAATCATGGAAACATACTATAGAAGTTACCATATGATTATATTGATGGAAAAAATTGTACAGGTAGGCACCCTGTATTGACAAAAATCTATATGTGATAGAGAAGAACTTGCTTCATTTTTGGTTTCAGTACACCAAAAACATAAAGATCTGCCAAAATTATAAAATCAAAATTTTACATGTCAACCTGTGTTAAAGTCAAGTACAAACTATAGTTGTGATATGTAATAATTAAAATAGTATTTACATGTAAATTTTTATATGGCTATTTTTATTTTACAGTTAGAAGGTAAAGCCTCCATAGAGCTTATTTACTAGAACCAGTTGGTAACAAAGCCTCCACGTAGATTTGGGAGCGAAGCGAGCAGGGGTGGAACCTCCTAATACTAAAATAAGCTATATTTAAATAAATTAGGCTCAAAGTTGGTAGATGGACAATGCTGGATTACCATTTAGTAAACCTTCTTTCCACATACTTGCCAACTTTTCCGGTTTTCCCGGAAGACTTCCGGTTTTTTAACGTATCTTCCGGTCTTCCGGACAGATGATGAAATCTTCCGTTTTTAAAAAAGTCGCGGATATCGTTCGTTTTAAAAAGAAAACCCAAATGTTCTACGAAAACTCCTGATTCCCAATCTTTTTCCATCCATAACATAAATGTCAATATTCATTTCAAACTTGCTTTATGAGATTCTAGAACATGTAAAGAAATAGAATTGTTAAATATTTCTTGCTAATGTAATTATTTTTTGCCCCCCCCCCCATTTCATTTATCTCCAACTAGTGATCAGCAATCAAATGTTCTGCAGAAGTCTTTTGTTTCCTAATCTTTATTCATCTGCAACATCAATGATAATATTAATTTTAAACTTCCTTCATTAGATTCTAGAAGTAGAGTTGAAAGAGTTTAATATTTCTTACTCTAATTATTTTTGTATCCCCCCTCCCCCTTCCCCGGATTGTGATCAATGATCAATTCTAGAAACAATAAAGCAATGGAAGTGCTCAATATTTCTCACGTATGTAATTATTTTTAGATCTTTATTACAGAATTTAATGAATCTGTTTATTTTTCCTCAATTAAATTAAATATTTGTATGTCATATTTATACCAAATGTGTAAACGTGGGAAAAAAATGAAGAATAATTTTTTCAGGTAGGAAAATTTTTTCCAAATCAATTTAAGAAAATGAATACTCAGTTGGTTTTATGCATGTTTGAAACTGATAATCAACTACTGCTACTTTTTTTTATATGTATGATTAATGCACATACACAAAAATCATATTCTATTTGTTTAAAAAATTAGTTATACTTTAACCTAACTAAGTTTTTTGTCTATTATTAAGTAAATTTCTTACAGATACTGTATTGTAGATATTTATATGTTGAAGAGGAATAACTTCATTTAAAACTTTTTTTTTTTATTCAGTATAATCAATCTATAGTAAAACGTTTTTATAGATTGCTTCTAAATATTAAAGTTGTAAAATTGTATTGTCTATTGTGTATTAAGAAGAGAAATTAAAAAAAAAAAATCTTCCCTTTTTTTATGAAATCTTCTGGTTTTTCAACAAAAATCTTCCCTTTTTTTATTGAAATTGGTTGGCAAGTATGTTTCCAGGATATCCTCAGGATGAAGGATATCTTGTGGAGAAGATGTGCTGTATGGACTCGAACCCAGGTCACAATTATTAGCCATTCAGAGTGTTCCATAGTTTTATCTGAAATTTATTTGATGTGGAGAAGACCCTTTGGGAAGGTCTCAACAGAGGATATCCCATCCTGCCTAGGTGTCTAGCATATAATATCAGGTTGTAACATATGAAATGTCCGATTCTCACCAGTAAAATTTTTGAGATTTGGTTCCTTAAAAAAATTTTTGATACAGTCGTTAATCATGTATCATTTTAAAGCTAAAACCTTGTCTTTTTCATCTGATGTGTTTCAAATAAAAATATTGCGATTTGGTGGTAAGTTTATAGCTTTAAATTATGAGATGAATTCTAGAGATTTTAGAGTGCTATTTTTGTATGAGTGGAAAAGTAAGCATAATGCTGCAGCAGCTGACCGAAACATTAATGCTGTATTTGGAAACGGTTCTGTAAATGAACATACCATTCGACGTTGGTATGCAAAGTTCGAAACTGGGGATGAGTCTCACAAACGAAGACTGGGGCAGAGCAGAGACTGTTGTGGACAATGAAGTTTTACAAGCAATAGTTGAAAAAAATCCAAGCAATACTGTTAGAGTTTATGCAGAAGAACTAGGTGTATCTCCTACAACCATTTCACGTCATCTAAAATTGATTGGCAAAGTTAAAAAATTGGATAAATGGGTACCGCATGAATTGAATGAGAATCAGAAGCGCAAACATTTTGAAATCTTGTCTGCCCTTCTTCTTTGCAACCAAAATGATCCTTTTCTCAATCGAATTGTAACTTGTGACGAAAAGTGGATTCTGTACGACAATCGTAAACCAACGCAGTGGCTGGATGCTGACAACGCTCCACAACACTTCCCAAAGCCGAAACTCCATCAAAAGAAGGTTATGGTGACTGATTGGTGGTCTTCAGCTGGTTTAATTCACCATAGTTTTCTAAAACCAGGCGAAACCATCACAGCGGAGAAATATTGTAGAGAAATCGATGAAATGCACCAAGAACTTACACGTAAACAGCCGGCATTGGTCAATAGGAAGGGCCCTATTCTTCTCCATGATAACGCTAGACCGCATGTTTCAATGGTTACTCGTCAGAAGCTGCACATGTTAAACTATGAAGTTTTAGACCATCCACCATATTCACCTGACCTCTCACCTACAGATTTTCACTTTTTCAAACATCTCGATAACTTCTTGCAGGAGAAATGCTTCAGAAATCCAAAGGATGCTGAAGCGGCATTCAATGAATTTGTTGACTCCAAAACGACTACATTTTATGATACCGGCATAAAAATACTTGTTTCTCGTTGGAAAAAGTGTATTGAAGCTAATGGTTCCTATTTTGATTAATAAAGTTTGTTCTGTAAAAATATATTATTTCTTTAAGTAGACCATGAAAATCGGACATTTCATATGTTACAACCTAATACAATTGGCCTCAGTTCATACTGCACTCCATTCAGGGTGAGAAATAAGCGGTCGTCAGTCGCATTTTGCGACCAGTTTTTTCATTTTGACGCCTAGAATTCCAATCATAGGTGCCATATTTGACGCCTGGATTTTTTCCTCATCATATCTAATAATTTTCCCAATCCCATCAGACTGTAAACAAGTCTATTTCAGACAATTGAACCAAATAAAAACTGATCTCTATGAAAGTAGTTGATGATTTGTTAAGTTAATGATTAAATTAAACAGCCCTAAATTGGAAGATTTCTGCCCAGAAAATGCTAATAAATTGTGGTGGAATGATGTATCTTCTGGATGAAGAATAAATTTGCGATTTTAAATATGTGTGTTTAATATTGTCAAAGTAATTACATTCATTACATAAATATGTTTTATATAATCTTGCATGCATTATTTACAAGTTGATGCTTTATTATTATTATTTTTTTAATATACATATTTAATTATAGATGGCACCTAGATTTTTCATTTTGATGCCCAAAAAATTTAATCCAGGCGTCATTTTGATGCCTAGTTTCAAAATTCTTATTTCTAACACTGACTCCATTCTACTTTTTTGAATGATTCTGTATATATAAGTAATTGTGCAGTGTATTTCTTTCTTATGCTCGAAAGCCTTGATTTCTCTCTCTAAAGATGCATTCAAGCATGCAGATAAATTTAATATATATATATATATATATATAGATTATTTTTAGACTAAACCTTAAGTTTTTGCATAATTCATTTTAAACATTTTATAAATAGAGTAATTATAATCCAAATAATTTGACTTTTTATTTTTATTTTATGGGGTTATTGAGCTAAATTGCACAAAATTTCAAGAAAGTTCCTCTAAAATTGGGCTTTTACGGAAGTTTTTTCAATTTTTGGTTCAATATTTAATCATCTAAAATTGGTAGCAAATAGTTATTAAGCTGTCAAATGTTAAGACAGTTTATTGACATATTTATTTAAACTAACAATATAGGATTAAATATTGTGTATTCCAATTTTATATAAAATATGAAGATTTCTATATTATTTTTCAGCTTCTGCCATATATAAGCCACTCTTAATACACTTCCTAATCAATAAAAGGAAAAGCTGCAATCAGGGCTCAGTTACCAGAGCCCCCTAGTATTCTTAATTAATAAAGAACTAATTTATTGAAAGAACTTTATATATGAATTTTAATTAAAAATAGGTATAATAGTCCTTATTGTTTTTATTTAAAACCAGTTATATATTTTTATGCTGAATTCTGTTAATGAAGGTTTGTTGTTATATATGTATATATGCTTTTTCTTTTTTTTTTTTTTTAGTTGTGGGATGCTATTAATGGAGGAGAACTTCATTCTTTTTCTCATCCACATATTGTTAAAAGTGTTAATTTTAATTCTGATGATTCTAAATTATTAACTGGAGCTAATGATAAAAAAGTTAGAATATTTGATTTACACAGGCCTGAAGAAAGTAAGTGTTAATTTTAAATGATAAAACATCATATGTTACTGTTTGTAAACATTAAAAAAAGTGTATTAAAAAAGGTGATTAAAAAGGTGTATTTTTTTTTAATAATGTGGTATAATTTGTTGTTTTTTAGAACCAGAATCCTATTTCTTTTAGAGAAAAAAATCTGTTTGCACATTAGGAAATAGTCTATTGCATTATTATACCATATATTCTACCATTAGATATTAATATTATTAATGCTAATACTTATTAATACTAATTATACCATTAGTTATTAGTATAATTATATACCATTAAGTAATTAAATACCATTTTTATTAAGTAATTAAATTCTTGCAGAAGGTTTTACTTTTCAGTGCATAACTACAATCTCCAAGTGTATTTTTCTTTAATGTCAAATTGAATCATTTTTATTATATTTATTTTTAATACAGTATTTATTTATGTATTTTGAAATTATTTTACTGCAGTGGAAAAAGATAATTTGCGAAATTTTATATAGTAAGGTTTTTACATTAAGAACTTGCATACTTCTATAAAAATCTTTCATATAACATATATAACAAATATTCTTAAATGAAAAAGTATTTCTATAACATTAAAATTTACAGATCACTTTAAAGAAATGCAAAAATGTATTTATTATTAATTATTAAAGATTTTAGTGTTTCTATTGCAGCGAAAGTGCATAAATGAAATGAAAAACATGAGTATCTGCTTTTATTTTTTTCCTCTAACATAAAACTGGATAATTTGGATAGAATATAAAATTTTCTATACATAATAATAAACCTGTTAAATATTATTTTATTATTTAATGCTCTTTATCTGTGAACAGCAAGGTTAATTTATGGTGTACATGATCCCTATTATCATTCATTACATAATGCATATTTTTAAATTCCGTTTTTGCATTAAAAAAATTCCTGACTGCTAAATTTTTAATATTTTACTTAGTAAAATGTGAAATTTCACTAAGTATTTTATTATTTTTTTTTTTTAACTTAAAAGTAAATAAGAAAAACTAAAAATAAATAAATAATTTGCAAAACATTATGCAATTTAATAATCATGAATTTTCTGAATGTGAAAATGGAACTTAAAAATATGTATTATGTAGTTAATAATAATAGGGAATAATTTTCCCCATAGATACATCGGATTTGGATGACAGTTGATGCTCACTGATAAGATGTTCACAGCCTTAACATTGAAGTTTAAAGCTCTTCATTAAATATCGACGTGAATGCGAATAATCATTTAAGCAATAAGAAAAATCTTTTCTTCATCTTTTTTTTTTTTTTTTTTTTTTATAAACATTAATGTAATAAAGATCCAAATTACTTATTATTTTTCGGATTTGATATTTTACTATTTTATAAATATTTAAACATTTAACTTAAAAATATTCAAAATTTTACTTCAAGCAATTTTTTATACGAAAAAAGCAAAAACAAAAATATATACTTTCAGTTAAAAATTTTATATCTTTTAATAGCTATAAGTATGCTATTGAATGTATTATAAAAATATTTCAACTTGCTTTTCAAACTGCTGGCTCATCACTAAAATCCATTTTATGCGTTGCCACTTTGTTTTGCAGCACTTACGACTACTTTGTTCATCTGATGAAAGGTCGGGTTTTATTTTGACCTATAACAATTATTTCAGGTTTTTTGCATGTCATGGTGTTCATTCAAAGTTTTTTACTTATTACTTTTCAATGCCAGTCATTTGGTGTTTTTTATTTTTATTATTATAGTTAATTTCATCCATTTTCATAGTTGCTGTTACAAATGTAAATATGTACTGATTGCCTGATTAAATTCCACATTATAAATCAAATTAAGTTCCTTGTTCACATTAGTGTAGCATAAATGCATTTGGCAACGTATATTTTTTAATTAAAGTAAAACCTGGTTTATGCATTTTCGTACAAACTGATGCAAATGCATGAACTGTAAGCCTTTGAGAATTTTAGAAAGGTTAAAAAAATGATGCATTTGCATTGTATGTGTGTATATATATATATGTGTGTGTGTGTGTAGGAAGTATTTCTTCACCCAGTCAACAGATGGCACTGTCTCTGATGTTACAAGTGAACAAGATGACAAACTGGAAAGTTTTAGTTAGCATCCAGCAGACCGTAGAGAGAGCTTTTGAGACCGTCAGCGCAAAGGCTGTGGTAATTGCTTTCTTTAGTTAGAGCATGAAACACTGTGATCAGTTGGGTAGAGCCATGGAAGGCTCAATACTATCATTCCACTATTTTTTTATAGCACACGTAGATGCTTTTGTGTCTTTAGTACCACATTGTGATCCTCTAATGAAGTGAACTTATTGATGTTCGTGTGGACCTTGGAAATAGCATTGTTTTACTAAATGTCTGCTTTTTATACTAATCTTTATGTGCTGTGTATGTTTCGTCCATTTTACAAATAAAGTGTTGTTGTATAATCACCATCTACTCATCGACCCCACCCCTTAGACACCTGCCGAGATTCTACATACATACATATATATATATATATATATTTTTTTTTTTTTTTTTTTTTTTATCGTAATAAAAAGATATGAATGAATTGGAAATTATACTAAATCGACACAAACATGAATGAGATACTTATAAACGGTGCTTTACTGTACATGTTAAACATTATATAAAAATCTGGAATGATTCCATTCGACTTTCTACCATTAAGCAATTAATGGTGTTTAGAATAAATTAAAGTAAGAGAAGTTGTTAAATAAACCAAAGAGGAAATTATAATAGGGTGTTTGAGTATTTCCCCCAAATAGTATATTGTTTAATTTAATGCTATTGCTCTTAAAATAATTTGTGCGCATGTAGGCCATAATGATGAAGTTTTTTTTATTGTGTCCCTGTAAAAATCTGTAAGTACTAGATTCCCCAAAATCTATACCGTTTGTGTGACGGTAACCTATTAACATGTACATAAATTGAAAACATAATCAAATAAGGCATTTAGTCGCTATCATACTTTAAATAACTTCAGTCCTCAGCCCATAATGGTAAAGAATTTTTCTTTGTGTCCCTATAAAAACTACAAGTGTTAGATTTTACTTAAAATATATACCTAAAAAATACCCTTTCTAATAACAGCACTTACGGCTTAAAAACCAAATATATTTCAGACGCTTTCGCGCTCATCTTCAGTGCAGTGTAGTGATACTCCTTCTGTTTTGGCCAGCCTTTGTTTCTTGATCTTCGAATCTCTTCACTTCAAAGTTGGTATTCTTCGTTAGTTGTTGCCATATGGATGGTATTATGCTGTGCTCACGGTCATTAATAGATAAATTGTTAGTAACTATTTCAATTGCTTCTCTTTTGAGAGCATAGTGGTGGTTATTATAGGGTGCTATTTTTCGGGTATTAACGGTATTAAAATTAATAGGGTTAGTTTTATGGGTGGTAGAAAGAGCAGTAGAGTATCTATTGAATTTAATGTCGGCAAAGTGTTCTTTTTCGCGATCGTTGATGTAGTGTTTAGTCAGGATAATGTAACAGCCTCTTTTATCATTTTCATGTTTAAAATTAATTTTGTAAATGCCTGAAGTGTTTTTTGGGTCAATTTGATCTTTTTCGTTACGGAGACATTGAAATATGTTTTTATTGGGTTTGATAGGTATGTTTATATTAAGTTTTTTAGCTTCGTTCTTTATCTTCAGCGCGATTACTCCCATATTGGGAATAATCGCCGAACTAAAAATGCATCTTTTGGAACTTAAGGCTACAGAAATTATGAATAAATGCAAATTCTGGAACCACTATGTCGACGACATATTCACTGTTATTCCCGTTAATATTAAACCTACCAACCTTCTCGAAAATCTTAATAACCTTGACAAAAAAATAAAATTCACGATTGAAACCGAAACTAATAACACTTTAAATTTCCTCGATGTTCGCGTAATTAAAAATTTAAACAATTCTTTCGATATTACCGTATATAGGAAACCTACCGCTAGTAACGAAATTATCAATATAAAATGTAAAACCCCCCTTTCATATAAACATGCCGCACTCCGTTCTTATATAAACCGTGCCATCCTCATTTGCTCTAACAAAACCTTATTAAAAGACGAAATTAAATTCATTAAGGTAATCGCGAAAAACACTGGCTATAGTGGAAATCTCGTCGATAAAATTTACAAAAAAGGATTAAAAACTTTAAATTCCATTAACAATGTACAAAATTCAAAACCACGTTTTACTACTTCTATACCTTTTTGTAACGGTGCCGCGCTGAAGATAAAGAACGAAGCTAAAAAACTTAATATAAACATACCTATCAAACCTAATAAAAACATATTTCAACGTCTCCATAACGAAAAAGATCAAAATGACCCAAAAAACACTTCAGGCATTTACAAAATTAATTTTAAACATGAAAATGATAAAAGAGGCTGTTACATTGGCATGACTAAACGCTACATCAACGATCGCGAAAAAGAACACTTCGCCGACATTAAATTCAATAGATCCTCTACTGCTCTTTTTACCACCCATAAAACTAACCGTATTAATTTTAATACCGTTAATACCTGAAAAATAGCACCCTATAATAAACAGAAGGAGTATCACTACAATGCACTGAAGATGGGTGCAAGAGCGTCTGAAATATATTTGTTTTTTAAGCCGTAAGTGCAGTTATTAGAAAGGATATTTTTTTAGCATATATTTTAAGTAAAATGTAATTCAATCCTTTTTTTAAAAACTAAGTTAATATCTACAAGTGTTAGATTTACCAAAATCCTTACAGTTCAAAGTTCATGCCCATAGTGATCTATAATACGTACATAAAATTAAATACAGCATTGAATTACATTGAAACAGCATTTGACACTATCACAGTTGAATACTTTACAGTATTTAGACACTATCACATTTTAAGTAATTTCATCCCATAGGCCACAATGCTAAAGAATCTTTCTTTGTGTCCCTTAAAAAATATATATATATATATATACCAAAATTTATACAATTTGTGTTTCGGTGACCCATAACAGGTATATATAAATTTTCAGTTCATTAAAATAAGTCGTTTAGATGCTATCACACTTAAAATAATTTCAGCCCATAGGCCATAACAGAAAAGAATTTTTCCTTGTGTCTCTTCTATGGTGACCTACAACACACCTACTAATTTCCAGCTCATTTGAACAAAGCATTTAGATGCTGATGTGTTCACTCACACATATACCCACACTATCGTAAAAATAGCAAAACTCAGGAGGCCTCAAAATGTATAGATACACCAAAATCTCAAAGTTAAATTTTTGTCTTGATTACAATATTTTCTTTACATATCTTCAGTCATTTTTAACATGAGTTTTATTTTGTTTTCCTTAGGGTTCGCCACTTGACTTTCCAGTAAGAATTCCGATCTCATTTCATTTAACAATTTACTATAGTATTCTTTCCATTTTTTTGTTGATATGTCCTGCAAGCTTTTATTTTTATTTTCGCTTCTTACTTTCTTTAGGAATTTCCATTCTTCAGAACATTTTCTTCCTACAATATAGGTTTCTATTTCTCTACATTTTCTATCCCAAAATAAGTTTTTCTTCTTCCATATGAATGTCTTAAATTCCCGTCTAAGTTTCCTATAATTATTCCTATCATCATCTTTTATTTGTGTTCATCCAGTTTAAATATGCTTCTCTCTTTTGTTCACATTCAGCATCCCACCAAAATGCTCCATTCCATCTATTCTCTCGCTGTTATAACAGAGCAAAATTTTCTATAGAATAACATTGGCTTCAGCTTTTGAAGACAATAAGTAGAGATTATTTCTTTTTCCTTTAGGTATATTTTGTATTCCATAGAAAAGTTACTTATAAATGTTCCAATTCTTAAAAAATATATATATGGGGAATTTTTAGAAATTCTTATCTGCCGAGGATTTTTTTTTTTTTACCATCCAGAAATATATGATACATTGTCTATAATCTTTACAGTAAAATTTATACAAATGTTAGGTTGACTATTTAATAGAATTCTTTCAAGTTCCCAAAGCACCATTTCTTAAAATACAGTGTTCAGTATCAAATAATAACAACTTAAAAAGTTAATAAAATCTAAAGTAGTTACCTATTCATACTGTTGGGAAGAGTTTTTTTTTTTTTTTTGTTTGTTTTGTTTTACACTGCCACATTGCTGTTTAATTATGTTAAATATTGTCAATTGAACAGTCTGACTTAAAATTCACTCTCCATGTTTGAAAAATTACTCGCCAGTAGTGAATAAATCGAGCATTTCCCCACCCCTGTGTATATAATTTTTTTAAATTCTGATTGAATATTTGAAAACAAATATAAATTTATATTGAAATATGGCTTAAAATAAATATTTCAATTTATAAGAAATAATATTGACTTGCTACATTTTTTATGCATTGATTTTTTATCAGCTATATAATAATTACACTATAAAATGCAGAAAAAGTACAACAGTTGTTCAGTTCCAATTTGGTTCTCTTCGTCAGGAGAACAAAGTAGGCTTGAGTGCAATAAAGAACTGCATCTGTTCCTACTTGTCTGACGAAGGCTGTAGTTTTATTTCATTGTGAAATAATTGTTGAGTTTTTATCAGTGTTTGTGCAAAGTTTTTTATTTATTACTTTTTCAACATTAATCCTCCAGTTATTTTTTACTTAATAATTACACTTATTATAATTTTTTATTAATAAGACTAGCTGCCTTCGGCAACCAGCTGGTTCGCGATCCTTGAAAAATCCGACTTTATGAAACTCCCGGTTGGTGGCGCCTGCGGGGCCTTTTTCCCATTTCAGATCTTACAACAGCTTATTGACATATAGTAAAAATAGCTTTATTGAAAAATTTCATCACAGTAAATTCCCGCTCGGTAGCCTGCGGCGCCCTGTTCCACTTTCAATATCTGAAACAGCCTGTTCGCTCACCATGTTATGATCTTTCAAATTTCTGACTTTAGCAAAGTCCCGCTCGGTGGCGCCTGCGGCGCTTTATCCACGTTTTAGAACGTACAACACCTTCCTCACGTATTAGAATTTAAAATATTGAAATTTGAAAATATTACAGCACCATCTGGCGGTAGAAATTTCTTTTATCTACTGTTCAATTCTAAATCAACAAACCTTTCAAATGATGTATTACTTATGAAAATAGTTTAATTAGTAGCTGAGATACAAAAGAAAACCTAAACAGGAAACCTTAAAACATGTAAATCGGGTAAACTCTCAAATTCCACTTTCGATAATATAAAAGAACTTTAAAATATCTTTCGAATGATGTATTAAAAATATTATAATCATAATTAGAATTTGAAATATTGAAATTTTAAAATATTTCAGCGCCATCTGCAGGTAAAATTTTCTGTAATCTACTGTTCAATTCCAAATCAACAAAGCTTTCTAATGATGTATTACTTATAAAATTATTTTAATTAGTAGCTGAGATACAAAAGAAAACTGATTCGGGACACCTCAAAACGTGTGAATCTGGCGAAAACTTTCGATAATATAAAAGAACTTTAAAATATCTTTCGAATGATGTATTAAAAATAATTTAATCATAATTAGAAAATGAAATACGCTTATTAGAATAAAATTTAGTTTGCAATTAAAATGTAATTTTTTTCAAAAATTAATGAAATTTTAACTGCAACTATCCCCTGTGCTGTAAATTGCGCACACAAAGTTAAAAAAAATTTAGAAGAAAATTGAAGCATTTTGAAATTTGTAATTTTTATTCCTAGTAGAAAAAGCACGTGATCTCAAGTGGTAAAATATTTCCTTCATTTGGGTGGATATCGAATTCTCTCTTCTCTGTCAAGGTCAGTTGCCATGGTAACCCACCCCATGGATGAAGATAGCAAGCAGTATTCAGTTCATTACGGAATGACGATCGCCGCTTTCAATGGTTTAATGCCTAAAATTAAAAAAATTATAAATCATTCAGTTTTTGAAAATTTCTCTCAATCTTTTGGGAATTGAATTGTGGAAGCGAGATCTATATACAAAAAAAAAAAAAAGAAATGATTTATCTCTAAACAATTTTGAGTTATAAAATGTTTTGTGAAAAAATAGATGTTTCATAAAATCTAAAAATATGGATCGCTAATCCGTATTTTGTAAAAATGTTTATATGGTTCGAAAGAGGATTGAATGACCTTTCCAAATATACCAGTTGTTAAGAAATGGAACAGTTACTCAGTCGTACAGGGCGTTTCAAAAAAGACGATCGAGAAAAAGAGAAATTTTTGACCCTTTTTAAAACTTTCTTTTTAAATATAAAAAATCCGTGTTTAAAAAAAAAAAAAAAAAAATTGTACCGTAAGAATCGGTAATAAATGCTCTTTCTCATGGTATAGGTGTATTTTCAATATCTCTAAAAGATCAGAGCAATCGCTTTAGAAAAACCCGTGAAATTTTTCTCTCTCTGCTTCCTCTTTTGAGGAACACGCTGAATTCTACTTGAAGGACGGAAATTATGATCCGCTTGCTTTTTAATTAGACATTGGTCGACGTTTTAATTAATATCTCTGGAACTAATTAAAATTTTTAAATTCTGTTTTCACTATCAACTCAGGAAGGCTTCTGAGCACCCGTATGTCAAATTTTATACTTCTGCATTCAGTAGGGGCTTAACGTATAGATGCTCAGACAGAGAGACAGACAGACATCTTCTTTTATTATTATAAATTTATTTCTTAATTTTTTGCTAATCATACTGAAGAAGAGTTGTTCGTTAATAAACTTTATATTGAGTTTTAAATAAAACTTTGAAATAATTTAGCAACAAGCTTAGATCTTTTACTAGTAAAGTTTTTCATATTCGCTATAAAACCAAACTTTATTTTGTTGTGTAGAAGATATTACAGAATATGTTCAATGTTAGTTCTTAAATTTAAATTTTATTTATGATTTATAACATTATATTTTTAAGGGGAAAAAGTTTTCTCAAGTACAAATTTGTAATTATTTCAGATGGTGAAATTCTGACTGGTCATACAGGTGCTGTAAAGAAAGCTTTATTCCTTCATAATGACAAGCGAATAGTCAGTGCTGCTGATGACAAAACTGTCAGGTAACAGAAAGTAAATGCAGTTAAATATACTAATCAGTGTGTTGTTTTAATTTTCTGTTTCATGCAATACAATATTAACATATAAATTCTTTCTAGATTTACTAACTTTAAAAACTTGTTGTTTTCAATATGCTATGAAATTTCGTTACCATTTCAGTAGTTAGAGCTGTTTTTGAGATATGCACTTAAAAGTCCCATTTCCGGTTTCTGATGACCCACTTCCTGTTTTCCAATATTCACCAAAATTTGGAAACTTCAACTGTACACCAGACCTGTATCAATTCCGAAGTTTCGTAGTTCTATCTTTATTAGTTTTACAGATATGATAGCCAGAAGATTCCATACATACATACATACACACACACTGACCAATTGCCAAAAACTACTTTTTTGGACTCAGGAGGCCTTAAAACGTGTAAATCAGGTGAACTCGATATCGAATTTTTGGACCGAATACAATACTTCCATTACCTACGGTAGTAGGGTAGTGGAAGTAAAAGTTAATACATACTTACAAAAGAATAAGGCGAATTCGTATTGTAAAAAAATCATGCTTCATTCAAAACATAAGTAATATATGTCACAGGGAATATAGTTCTAGTAAAAGTAAGAGTGAGTCAGACAATGCAGAGGTTAAAATTAGGATGCTTTAGATGTCCCTTCACAAAATTCCAATTCATAAAAATAGACCTTTTCATAAAATTTCATTAAGAAAAATATAGTTATTTTCCTTAATTTTTTTCCCCCCATCTATAGGTATCTTCCATACTATAATAGGTATGGAAACTTCATGAAAATTTTCGACCTTGAGGTTTTTGACATTTTTACTCATTTTGATGTGTTAGGAATCTGAAAATAAAACTGATGTGGTGTCAAAGTGCTAATTTGTTCTTGAGATATCATGTACACAGACTATCTTAATCCTTTATCTGCCACATTATGAAACAGACAGAAGATGTATTTAAAAAATATTTTTTTAGTTATTTAAAAATATGTTTTAAAGATATATACAATAAAAATTATGCATATTACATCTGTAATGAATGAGAATTTAGTGAGATGGTACACTGGTGTACCATTGGTATGTACAGGTCGAAAAAGATCAGGACCTTAAAGAGCAAAAAAAGTATTTACTTTTTATGTTCCTCACATTTTTTTTCTGAGATTGATGGTAGATTCTTGAGATAATATAAGAATTAATTATAACAGGAAGATTGCAAGAAATGCGAAGCAAAAAGATGATAAAACTTAATAAAATTCTTTCTCAAGCAAAAATGGCTCTATGTAGTATCTAGTGCAATGTAATGAGTTGAAAGTGAGGTATATAGGTTCTGTTTTTATAAATACTTCTGACATTTCTTCCATAAATTCGATTTTATATGCTTCTTAAACTAATGACATACTTTAAAGTACCGTTAGTAGCTGAAGGGTTAATGAGCTACTTCACTTACCATCGCCAGAAGCCCAAGCCAATGTTATCTCTTATATTATTAAAATCTGTACGTGTGTGTGTGTGTGTCTGTCTGTCTGTCTGTGAGAAACAGCTTGACGCAGCTAAGGCTCCGCCGCTAAAGGTCGCACGGACTTCGAACAGGTACCGTCGGACAGAGAATTTATCGCAGATCAGGGTTATCTAATTTGCTAAACGATGCGACCCTAATTAGCGGAGATATTAATTAAAATGTTGACCATTGTCTAACGAAAAATGACCCAGAATTCACGATTAAATGCTTATAAAGCGACATTTTTACGGAAAAGGTGGAAAATAAATTAGAAATATCAGTCGTATTGTTACAAACAAGATACCATTGGAAAGGGCTTTTTTTTCTTAAACCAATGGTTTAAACGGCTTATCGATCGTACAATTAGATTTTTTAAAATTATCTAAACTATAAAAAAATATTGGCAACAAATCACAAGAATCTTAGCTTTGCAGACTTTTCGTCTACAGCAGTCTTCAATGGAAACACATCTGGTATTCAATGAGATCACCTGTTTCGTACTGCGATTAAAAATTGCAAATTTCTATTTTCTTCAATTTTTCAAATTTTACACATTTTATTTAGTATATAATATTTACACCACAAAACAAACTTGCATTTCAAATTTCATCGATTTTCGTCAATAAACAAAAGATTTACATTTTAATTGCAAATTAAATTTTATCTTTACACGCCGGACATTTTTGCAATATTCTAATACACGTATTTCAATTTCTAATTACGATTGATTTATTTTTTATACATCATACGAAAGATATTTTAAAGTTTTTTTACATAATTCAAAGTTTTCACCAGAATTACACGTTTTGAGGTCTCCTGAATCAGTTTTCTTTTATGGCGTTGTAATATTTTCAAATTTCAATATTACAATTTCTAATTATGATTAAATTATTTTTAATACATCATTCGAAAGATATTTTAAAGTTCTTTTACTTTATCGAAAGTTTTCACCAGATTTACACGTTTTGAGGTGTCCTGAATTAGTTTTCTTTGTATCTCAGCTACCAATTAAAATAATTCCATAAGTAATACATCATTGGAAAGCTTTTTTGAATTGGAGTCGAACAGTGGAATACAGAAATTTGTACCGCCAGGTGGCGCTGTAATATTTTCAAATTTCAATATTTCAATTTCTAATTATGATTAAATTATTTTTAAAACATCATTCGAAAGATATTTTAAAGTTCTTTCAAATTATCGAAAATTTTCACCAGATTTATACGTTTTGAGGTCTCCTGAATCAATTTTCTTTTATGGCGCTGTAATATTTTCAAATTTCAATATATCAATTTCTAATTATGATTAAATTATTTTTAGTACATCATTCGAAAGATTTTTTAAAGTACTTTTATATTATTGAAAGTTTTCACCAGATTTACACGTTTTGAGGTGTCCTGAATACGTTTTCTTTTGCATCTCAGCCAATTGAGTTAGATCGTTAAAAATCGTTGAGTTAGATCGTCAAATTGGTATACGTAGGTTAATTAAGAGGGCATGAAAGGGTGGGGGAAGAAATAGGCGTGCACCATGCGCATATCCCCTAACTTGTGCGCGCGCAGAACGCACGGGACTGCGCTGCCGAAGGCAGTGGGGACCCGGTCCGAATTTGTACCAGATGAGAAATGATTTCTTAAATTTTCTTAAGAATAAAATTTTGACTGGAGAAGGAATATGTGCGCGCAGCGCACATATACCTTCACACATGCGTGCGCAGCGTGTGTATTCCTTAAGTTGTGCGCGCGCAGCGCGCACGGGACTGCGCTGCGGAAGGCAGTGGGGACCCGGTCCGAATTTTTACCCGATGAGAAATGATTTTTTAAATTGTCTTAAGAATAAAATTTTGACTTGAGAAGCAATATGTGCGCGCAGCGCGCACGGGTCTGCGCTGCCGGAGCCAGTGGGGACCCGATGGGAGTTTTTACCCGATCCGATTTTTTTTTTATAACCACGAAGGGTGAGGAAAGAATACACGCGCGCAGCACGTGTAACGCTTAAGCTGTGCGCGCGCGGGACTGCGCTGCCGAAGGCAGTGGGGACCCGGTCCGAATTTTTACCCGATGAGAAATGATTTTTTAAATTATCTTAAGAATAAAATTTTGACTTGAGAAGCAATATGTGCGCGCAGCGCACGTATACCTCCACACGTGCGTGCGCAGCGCGCACGGGTCTGCGCTGCCGGAGGCAGTGGGGACCCGATGGGAGTTTTTACCCGATCCGATTTTTTTTTTTTTTAACCACGAAGGGTGAGGAAGGAATACGCGCGCGCAGCGCGTTTATCCCTTAAGCTGTGCGCGCGCAGCGCGCACGGGACTACGCTGCCGAAGGCAGTGGGGACCCGGGCCGACTTTTTACCCAATCACAAATTATTTTTTTTTTTTTTAAATTTCTTTTCTTAACACTAAAAGTTACTGTTAGTGATTCATTAATTTTAGTGATTCATTTGAAAATACTGACCCGCTAGCGGGCGAAGCCAGCTAGTTCAGTGGGAAATTTTGTTTACTTATAACTCATTAACTAATACATATTTTTAAATTCTGTTTTCTGTTTCAGAAAATTCACAGCTGTTAAATTGACAGACTTTTTAAAAAATTGATTTCTTAAATTTTGGAATATTTTATTTTGAAACTGTAAACTGAAAAAATTCATATATTGAAAATTCATAGTGAAGCGGACCCTTAAAGAGGTCAGACCAGTTTTAAAATATTACTTATGACTTTGGCAGGAATTATAACTGCACATCTTCCCCCAGGAAAGATGTTCCAGAAACATCCTGAAGATATACTGTGGATATGTGTGCTGTTAGGGAATCTTATTTGTTTTCAACATTCTAATTTGAGAACTTTATAAGTTAGAAATTTTCTTAACATGGAGGAATAGGAGAAAATTTTCCATAAATGTGTATTTTAAGAATTATTTTTATCCTAATGTATGATTTTTGGAAATACATAATGGGGAACTGAGCAGAATCCAACTACGCCAGCTAATTTTAATATTATTTTAAATGCTTGCCACTGCTGAGTTCAATGAAACATTTTATAGCGTGATTCCTAAAATGGAAAGATTTATATGATATATATATATATATATATATATATATATATATTTTTTTTTTTTTTTTTTTTTTAGAAGAATATATACAAAGAATGAAATTTTAAAAACTCTATTTTTCAATTTCTATCCGTACAATACAAAGCAAAGGCAATCCTGAATGTGAATACTTACACGAGGAACGGGAAATGGCGAATCTGACTCATGAGTAACCTTAAATGTTTTAGTTCAGTTGATATTATTGTTGAAAAATACCTGAAAGCCATTGCAATTGACAGAATTTATGACCCGTCCATTATAGACAAAGCTATCCAAAAATTACAACTCCCTCGTATTTCGTCTAATAAATCAGTCTCTTCTAATATCAGTATTGTCTTACTCTATTATCCTAAATCCAGTCAAACCATAGCTAAAATTCTCAAACAATATGATTTTTAAATAATATTTTCGCCTTCCAATAAACTCACCTTTTCTCAGTTAAAAGATCCCATTGATATGCATAATTCTTGGGGCATTTATAGCATCTCCTGTCAGTGTGGTTTATCATATATTGGCCAAACTTAACGCAGTCTTAAATTTCGTCTAAAAGAACATATGAATTACGTCCGCAAACAAGAAACCAATAAATCCGCTATTTCTAAACATTGGTGGGAGGAAAATCATAATTTTAAATTTAATTCAGCTAAAATAATTTGCAGACCTAAATCCATTCATGAACTTGATTTCTTTGAAGCTTTTCATATTTATAAAAATCTTAAAAACCTTGCAAATTGTGATCGCTGTTCCCTATTTGTCTGATTGTTAGAAATTTTACATTCAGTCCACATTTTCTTAATTTTTCTACTGTTTACACAGCTTACATTCCTAAATTCCTATTGGCCACTCACCCCACCTTTCCCGTAATCCTATTAGTTTAACTAAATTCGGTCCTTCTCCTATATATACGAGCACTTCTCCAGATTCAGAATTCTTTTTGCACTGAAGACGGTACGCTTAAGGCTACCAAAACAGCTGTATGCATCTCAAATATTTTTCTTTGGTGTTTCTGACGTAGTAGTTTATTCGTGTTTTAATATTCCATCGCCAAGTCTCCTGTTATTATTGTTTAGTTTATTATTTATTATTTTACAAATTTATTTTTATAAAGCCATACTGTTGTGTAAAATGACTATTATGTTTGATTAAAACCTTTTCCTTGTAAAAAAATTTCTTTTGAGCCTTTTTGGAACATAATACTGAAACTTGGATGCTTAATAGAGTTTTAAAAAAATTTTTAATGTTTTAATGTAAATTTTTCTTTTTATTAAGATAATTAATTTGAATGCATTAGATTTGACTTAGCATACATGCATGCAGAATATGTATCATTTTGATACTTTGCTTAACTATTTAATACTAGCAAACTCATGCAAAATTTTCACTCTTTATTTTGTTCTGATGGACAATTATAACTTGATACTCATAAATCTTATACCAATTTACCTAGCCAATTTGAATTATAATTCACCAGAATTCAAATTATTATTAGAACCAAATTAATATTATGTGGTAGTGAAAACAAAACCATTCAAATATAGGTTTCAAAATAAAATTCATTTTAGATGACCCAATTTTCATACTGTCGCAGGCAGTACAGTTTTAGTATAAGGCCTCCATGGCGATTTTTGTTGCCATGTTGGTGATGCTTTTTTGCTTATTTATTTATTTTGACATTTTTTGTAAAAAAAAAAAAAAAAAAAAAAAAAAACTGGTACTTGCTTTGATTATACTTTTTATTATTATGTTTTTTAGTCAATGTTTTACAATAATTCATATTCTGTTGATATATTTAAAGTATTGTTACTTTAAAATGACATGTGCAAAGATCGTAAAGATGGAACTTTTAAAATACATTTTCTTATAAAAAAGATCTCATCAGACGAATGTTGTCATTTTTCTGATTAAGTCATTGAACTAATCAGAACCATGTGCTTAACTATGTGCTTAAATATTGCCGAAAAATATTATTTTTTATCCTTGTGTATTTTATTAAATATGTCACTATCGTATTGCTTTAACAAAATTTAATCATAACTGAACCACGTTAGAGAAATGTTATATAGATAGTTTACACTAAAATTTAATTTTAAAATCTGATAATTTAATTCCAGATAGTCAAATATTCTGCCACTTAGAATAATTAATTTAACTTGTAAAAACAATTCTCATGATAATGGACTGAATTTTTGTAGTTTGTTAATGGAATTTCTTTTTAATAGGTTTTGGGATTTGACATCTCTTCAGGAAATCAAAAAGTTAGAATTTGATACGCAGCCAAATAGTTTAGAAATATCTCATAATGGTTGTATTCTAGTCATAACTCATGGGCATTCTGTTAGCTTTTGGGATATTGAAAAGTAAGTACTTAAAATCAATAAACTGATTTTTCTTTTTCTTTTTTTTCTTAAATAAGTATCAATGAATATAACTTTGTGAACTTATTTGTTAATAATCTTCAATAATCCTTAAAAGTAATCTTCTGGAATAAAGATGAAAAAATGAGATTTCGCAAAAGGTTTTAAAGTTCTTTAGTTCTATCTATCATATATCCACTAAATAGGGGACAATTTTCACTTCTGCATTTGAAACATAATTGTAAAGCTTGTTTTGTTGTAATATTACCAGCAGAGCCTGGGTGTTTGCGAGAGCATAGTTATTGAAGTTTCAGTTATATGTCTCCTAATATGAAATACAAATTATATTGATAACATAATTATCATTTGTATAGCATCAAAAAACATAAATCATATGATAAAATAGATAATTTTAAAATAAATTGAACATGTCATTTTTTTTAACAATTGACAAAGAGTTTGCTGTAGTACTTTAGTAGCATTATCAACACAAAATTTGTGGTCATTGTTTTGAGCCATTTAAAAAGTAATCTACTCTGTAAACCATAAGACTTAGATAGTGCAAAGCCACGTGCCTTAACCAGGGTTGAAAAAAGTGCTGTCCAATAGTTTTTCTTTTTTAAGTTTCTTCTGGATTTAGAGTTTTGTGGAATATTATCTTTCTTTATTTTTTTTTAACATGAAGTATATTGTTAAAATGATTTTAAAAAACAAATGTTAATAGTTCATTAAAATCAAGATTTAATAAATTTAATTTTAAAATTTCTAAAGTATTTTTATGATTTAAGTTATGAAGAAATTAAAAATAAACAAATAGTTGTGTTTTGAATATTTTAAAATTCTATTTATCTATCCTTTACAACAAAAAACTGGATTTAAATAAATATTTAAGGTAAAGGCACCAGTGTTCTCCACCTCTAAAATTTGTACCAGTGTTCGGCATCCTCACAAAAGATGTGTTAAAGTAACCGTTAATTAATATCTATGAATTTGAATCTGCTCAAGCTTCTAATAGGAAATCTAATCCAGGCAAATTCAAATTCATAGATGTTATTAAACGCTTGTTTTAACACATCTTTTTTGAGGATGGCAAACACTGGTGTCTTTACGCTATTAGGATGTTATTATTGTCATATTTTAATTAATTATAAGAAAACTAATCAAAAATCAGACTTTGAAGTATCTTGTCACCGGATTCTGAGCTACTGTGAAAGTTTCAAATGCCTAGCTAGTAGGGAAGTTAGTTAAAATTCGATTGCAAGATTTGTACCGGACAAACAAACAAGAATAGAAGTTAATAAAAACATAGTAAAATAGCCATTAAAATATTAACTATAATTTAATTGTTGCCAAAAAAAATTTGAGTTCATTTTCTTTCGACATAAAAATAAATACATTTAATTAAACATGAATCTTAAAAAAAATTAACTTTTTTTTTTTTTTCATTATTATTATTAGTTCACTGAAATGAGTCCGTGTGCTTAAATATTGCTTAAATATTATTTTTTATCCTCACATATTTTATTAATGATTCATCAGAAAATTTAAAAACATGGTATGTAAAAAGTTTTTTTTTAATCTTATAATTATTTAAAAAAAGCACAATTTGATAAAGAAAACATAGCAAAATATTAAATATTAGAAAATTAAAAAAAGCAGAAGTATTAAAAAAAAAAAAAAAAAAAAAAAAAAAACTAATTTTCTAAGTAAAACATAAAAATATATTGATAAAAAAATAAGTTTATTGACTTAATCATTTTTAAAACCTCGGAGAAAACACCTATTATTTCACTTGATATAACAAACAAAGGCTTACTTAATCATTCATAAAAACTTGTAAATAACCATCAACACTACACAGATTAACTAAATTTAACATACAATTCAAAAGTATTTATAAATATTTTTTATATAAATACTGCCTACTGAAAAAGATTAATTAACTAACTTTTTACATAAAAACACCGCAACCAGCTAATGAACTCAACTTACAGCACATAGAATTCAAAAATGACCTACTTTTGCTATTTAAAAAAACTAAAATGTAAACCTAGAAGATTGAAAATAAAACGTTAGCTGCAAAAGCTAAGGGCAACAATCAGTGATAAGTAATAATCAGTTCGCAGCAATCAATAATACGCACATCTGTACGCTTCTCATATATGAAAACTAAAGGAAAAAAAAAAAAAAAAAAAGAAAAAATCACTATATACTCCTACCTCAATTTCCATAAATCTTTAACATGCATGAAATTTTGTTTCACAACATGCATGTCTGCATACTTCACATACATGGGGAAAAAAAAAAAAACTTGAAAAATGCATAAGATTTTGTTTGAAAATAGCAATCAAATGTGCGAAAATGCAAGATGATTAAAAATTTGAATATTCTTTGTCCATGATATGATAATATGTAATGTATCTGTTTTATAGTTATGTTTACTATATTATGTATTTATATATATGTATGTGACGTATTCTTTTGCTCCATGTCACATAATATCTCTAATGAAGAGAGGCTTTCACTCATTAACGAGTCCAAGGATTATAAACAGTCGTTTATTCGCACATCTTGAACATCTTACAGGTTATGGTCCATGATTTAAGTCTGAGCAGGTGGAACAGATTTCATCGGAG
Organism: Salticus scenicus; assembly: GCA_963930645.1. Classification (NCBI taxonomy): domain Eukaryota; kingdom Metazoa; phylum Arthropoda; class Arachnida; order Araneae; family Salticidae; genus Salticus; species Salticus scenicus. The sequence continues at coordinate 868,779 of CAWVNO010000753.1, forward strand.
CAGAGAACGACGGCAGCCGTGATTACATCGTGTTACCTCCCAGGGCCCATTTTGATGTGATTTTACTAGGCAAGAGCACACACCTAGAGAGGCCTCAAATCCTGCACGTTTTCTCTTAAATATCGGCATTTTTGGTGCAAATCCCCACCCCTTCTTCGTCTAATCATTGACTATTAACTTAATGATTGACAATTTAGCTTGTGCCCAGATTTCTGGGATTAATTAATATGCATCATCTAACTACAAGAAACTGAAAGTTGCGTTTGTTCAGAACTTTATTATCCTAAAATATGTTCACTTTTATGACTTTCACGTTATGATCGTGCATTGTAATAAAACTTACTTTACTGGGGAAACTTTAGAATTAATTTCAAGTTAAGAATTCCTATTGGGATTTTCTTTAAGTTATTATTCACTATTAATTTAAAATAATAAAATAATTTAAAATCTTCCCTCTCTTTATCCTTTCATGTACATAAATATGTGTGTATTATGTTTATTATAATTATTATAAATGTGTAATTTTAAATAAAGATTTTTAAAAAATCCACTTGTAATTTTTCAAGTGTTTTATTGAAAAAAGCCCACCCATTTTTTTTTTTTTTTTTTTTTTGAGTTGGACAAAATCAAGCCAATTCAGAGTGCTGGCAATGCAAACAAGAGATGATTGAGACATTTATCGAATGGCACTTGGTACCCTATACCATCACTTCAGTATGGCATTGTCAAATGCAAGCTTGCATTGTGTGTTCACCACAATGCCACCAAATATGAATGGATGTGGTCATTTTGATGCTGTAAACTTGTAAACAATATACAGGTTTATCATTGAGCACATTATTGAAAGTGTTTCTGACCTCTTATGAGCATAGAGAAATAACCAACCCAAATCCTGCTGTATGAATGTGCACACACACACTTCATTCATAGTCACTTGTAAAATTGATTAACAAAGTTTTTTTTTTCTTTTAAAGACAATATTGTGAAATGACAGATATAAATGCATTTTGGATAAGTATCAGCAATGATACATGCTGAGAAGGAGAAAAAAAAAAAAAAAAAAGCTTTGGATAGTAAATGTGTTTTTTTAACTGAAATAAATACTTTGAAATTGTAATTACTTTGAGTGTTACAAAATAAATAAATAAAAATACAGTGGGAGAAGCACAATTTCCATAGTTCTTTTAATACTTTGCTATAGTTCCATAGTTTAATGTTCATTTAACAAGGAGATCCGAAGTTATTAATATAAACAATAACAAAATATTGAACACAAGGATTCAATGAATTTCTCTTTTTAAAATATGGTGACTTTTTTTTTTTCTCTCTCTCTCTCTCTATTTAGAATCAACTTTTTACAATAATTTGAACAAAAAAAATACCACTTTTCCTATTTCATTATATTATTCATTTCAATAACATTAAAGTAAAGGATTTGAAATTTGAATAACTATCTAAAAATATTCTTAGTTTTAATAATAATAGGGGATGTGGGTTTGGGTTTCAGAACTTTGGCCTTTGCTGCAGGCCTCTACCATAAACATAATCATCAATTATAATAAGCGCACTTTAACTTTGCACAGTTTCCATGCTTTGGTCCTTCAGTGAGCTCTTATTCCACCATGCAAGGTTGTGAAAACAATTACAAACTGCATAGCACAGTAAGCAAAAATATTTGTTATTTAAGAACATTTTAAAACAGGCCAAGTATTTTTATTTTCTGGCTCAAAAGTTTATAAAATTATTTGTGATCCATGTTGTTGGAAAGCATTAAATTCTGAATTGATTACACAGTGTATTAATTGTTACTTTGGAAAATTAAATTTCTTATTTCATACAAAACAAACATGCTACATTATACATTACTTACAATTTTAAATATTTACATTTATAATAAAGTTAAAATATCTTAGTAATTAAAGTAGGAAAAATGCCAGAACCGGGAACCGAATCTGGGCCCTCTGCTTAACGTGCAGTTGCTCTTTCACTGAGCTACCCTGGCGGATAATCAGCTTGGCATTTCTCACATAATAACCGTTGGGAAGGTCACCATGTCTGCAAATTCAAATATAATAGGTGAGAATATTAAATATGACAGTGTTTAATATTCTCACCTGTTATATCTCCATTTACAGACACGGTGACCTTGCCAATGGTTATTATGTGAGAAATGACGAGCCTGGTTATTAGCCATGCTGGCTCAGTAAAAGAGCATCTGCACATTAAGCAGAGGGCCCGGGTCCGATTCCCTGCTCTGGCATTTTTCACATAGATTGAGGTGAAAGGCTCATTTTTGTAAAAACTATCTAAAATGAATTTTTATGGTTGATGAATTCATGCTTTTATGTAGAAATTTTATTCATAAATTTCAAAAAGTGAATAAAAATTGTGTAATTTTACACTTATAATTAAATCTACCTAAAAGATTTTTTATTTATTTTAATATATAGCTTTGAAAAATTAAAAGAATATTCTGTGCCATCTCAAGTTAATAGTGCCTCTTTACACCCAGATCAATCTGTGTTTGTTTGTGGTGGTGATGATTTTAAGATGTATAAATTTGATTATGAAAATGGAAATGAAATAGGTAATATTTTGATTTATATTTATTTAATATTTAGAAAATGTTTATTTTCTGCTGTTGTGTAGTAGTGATTGCTATAGTTGACAAAATTTGCCCTTTCTCAGAAATTACTGCTTAATAAAATAAGCTGTTGGATATGTCAACTTCTGTAGTTAACATGATATAATTCTTTTTGTAAAGTACTGTTAACATGATATAATTCTTTTGGTAAAGTGCTGTTAACAAATAATATATTTTTCATTATATTTAATCTAAATATATATATTTAAGAATACGAAAAAATATTCTGTTATTTAGTAGGTTCTTTCAAGGTTATTTTTATGCAATAACAAGGTTCCTACACTGATTTGAAAAAAAAATTCCCTGACTTTTTGAAATGATTTTCTCTGACCTTATGCTTAAATATTCATCGCAATGTCTGCTAAATTAAGATGATTTTTGGGAAAGAAAAGATAAACTTATTTTAGTGAGATTTGACACAAACTTTGTCTAGGCCCCCTTGTTTATGGTGCCCCCCCCTCCCCCCCATATTTTGAAATATTATGATTATACATTATAATTATAATAAGGAAAACTATATTATTCTTCGATGCATCAATCACTGTGAAACATTTCGGATAATAATTAGCTCATATTTAAAAAATTAATTAATCTAGTGCAATCGTGAAAAAGATTGCTTTATTTGATTTCTCCTTTGAATATATATGATTAAATATACAGAATTAAAATTTTTATTTAATTACTAATAAACAAATGTTACGTTTATATTTTCAATAAATAATATGGAAATTATTATGTTTCATAAATAGATAAGATGCTGTGCTTCATAATATACTTTACATCTTTCTATTTGTTAATTTTTATTTAAATCATTATATAATTATTTTTAAAAAGTAATTTTACTCATAAAATAAAAACATGTTTGAGTCATAACAAGGATCTTTCAAATTTGCTTGTATGACGATTGAAAACCTAAACGGTTTTGAATTCTAGTTGCTTTTTATATTTGAATTTGTGTATAAAATTGAACCTTTTTCATAATTTAATAAATTTGTAAATTTTACCTCGCTTTTTATAGTTGATAAAATGATGATAATTTTCAGTTTTAACTATCTTTTATATCAGATTTCCTTTTCAAATCCCACTCCTTTTTCAAACTAATCGCCTCCACTTTCACCATTCAAATTTTAATCACTTGTAAAAATTTGGCACCCTCAAACACTAGGCCCAGGTCTCACATGCCTAAGCCTAAATCCTCCCCTGACTTTGAGACTCCATTTTGTTCTTGACCCTTTAACAGCCTGTAGCATCTCTTCTTTTACGTGAATATTTTGTATTCCTCCTATGGAAGATACATAATCCTGTATATATCGCTGCAAAATCAAAGATTCTTCCAAAAGGTTTTCAAGCAGTAAGTTCTTATTGAGTGAGAAGCCATTTTCAACTGTTGCATTGCCCTGTGACAGGAATAATAGTTTCTTAGCAACATTCTACAGTTTAAAAAATTCTTTATCATTCAGCAGTAGAAAATAAAAAGAATTCAATCTCTGTTTTGTTGGATCAAACTCCAAGAAAGAATTTTTTTCATTGCTTGCAAAATCATAAAATTGCAAAAATTCTTTTTTTGCCTTCTCTGCAATAGATTCTGTTATCCAGTTATTCTCATGGAGAATTGTTAAACAGAGATTTATTCTTTGTTGAGCTGTGTGTGGGCTTTTAATGATCAGATCTGGATCCAAACATGATATGGCACAAGTTAAATCATTATATTAAAGGACTTCTCATAAAATTTTACTGATCCTAGTAATAAAATTTCTGCAATCCACTTTGAAATATCCTTTTTTTTTTCACTAGCATTTAATTTATTTAAGAATTTCTTAGTGGCAAAACCAACATCTGTATCACGAATATTTAAAAAAAAAATTCTTTTGTTATTAAGGTGAATGACTGCTAATATTTTAGCTGTTGTTGCCTCATCAATAATGGATTTCTTAACACACCGTCACAGAAGATTTTTTGTTAATTCAAACAGTGTTGCATAAAGGTATGGGCCAAGAGGTTCTGAGCTTTGAAATCTTGTTAAAAAAAGGCTGGAACTCTTCAGCAATTAATTTGAAAAAAGCTAACTGAGCGAATATTAGAGAATTTTTCATACAATCTTTAATATTTCTTAAAGATATTCCAGTGGATGATAAAACTGAACTTTTTTCTATGTATTTTTTTACATTTTCAAATATGGAAATTGTTTGTTCTGCACACTGTACATTCCCAAGCCATCTAATCTGACAAAATTTTAAGTGATTAACATCACTCCTGATATTTGTGAGTATTCCGCTCTTTGGGCTAGGCTGTCTTTTAAAACGTAGTATATACCCCTCAGAAATGTAATAACTCTCCAACCAACATTTTTGTGTGCTGTTTAGAATGTTCCATGCACAGCATGCAATCCACATGATCCAATATTTAACATTAGGAGAATTTTCATTTTGATCCAAGTGAGATTTCGGAAGTTTAAAGAACTTCCAGTTAAAAGCTCGTCTATCCATACTAATTTGAAACATTTTGTTAACAGAGAATGGCTTTAGAATTTCTAAAAAATTAGCTAGAATATTTTCTGCAGAACTGTTTGCTATAAATGCTGAATTTAAATAGCGAATTGCAACTTTTTGATCTGAATTGGACCAAAAACGAACTTGAATATCCATCTGTGCTTTTTGTGAAAGCTGGCACAAACCACTTTCTCTACTCAAACTCTTACTGTTACTACTTCTATTCCTTTCTTAATATCCTCATCCCCCCCCCCCCTCTCTCTCTCTCTTCCACTTGAAGTTTAAACTCAGAAAAAAGCAAGTCTATTTACTTCTTTAAATCTTCAAATCATCCTATTCAGTTAAAAGTAGTTTATTATAAACAAACCGATGCATACTAACTCAAGTTACCCATCTCAGAGTAACACAATCCTTTAGTGTGTTAACAAAGAATTGCCATAAAAATAAAATGAGAAAGATTTAGAAACTGTTTGAGTGGAAAAAAAGGTTGTTCAAATGGAATATTAGAAAGCACTCATAGATTCTCAATTTATATTTGGACCAGAGTTTTGAATATTTTTTAAAATCTAACCTTTGAGTAATTTTGAAATTCCCTGACTTTTTCAGGTTTTCCAGATTTTCCCTGATCATAGGAACCCTGAAAACAATATATATATTAAATATTATTTTAAATATACAGAATATAATTGCATTATTTATTTAAATATTTCATAGTATTTTTTATTTTATACAAGATATTAATTTAGGAAAACTTTTTTTTTTCCCTTTCTTCTGTGAATTATTAAATTTGACTATTTATAGAACACACAATTCTTAAAAGCAGCTTTTTATTATGAATATTTTTTTTACTTTTATTTGTAACTTGCATAAGTATGAGAAATAAATTATTATTGTGAACTTTTTAATCCTTTTAACGTTCACTAGATATTTTCATTTAGAAATTACTAAACTAATTTCAGAAATGACTATTAAAATCATAGCTGACTATACATGTAAACAAAAAAAAAATAAATAAATAAATAAAGCATTTTTAATTTTTAAGAAATTTTTGGTTTGAAATGATGTCTATACATTAATCTAATTAAATTCATTAATTAATTTAATGAGTAAATAACTTTGTTAGTAAATATTATAAATTCCAAAATCACACAACAGTTGTTTCAGGTCAAAATAATAAAATAACACACTTTTTCACCGGGTAAACAAGAGTGTATCATTAAGCAGAAAGTTAACTAATGCCTACTAAGAAATGTCAAGTAACTTCTGCATTTGACTTCCACTGAAACATCATTTGTCAAATTTTGGAGTAGTGCTGCTATTTACCAAATAGAGAAGGAACAGAAGTTCAAATATTAATTAAAACAAGGAAAAAATATTGAAAAATTATTTTTTTTTTTTTTTTTTTTGTGAAGTGTCAAATGTTTGATTTTAGTTCAGAAACAATGAACATTGTTGATGATAGGCAGGTGGCAGGTCCAACATTAGATTCAAACAAATTGTGATGCAATAGAATAATGGCTATTTTAAATTTTGATTATTATAGTTTTTAACAGTGTTATTTAAAATTAATAATATATATCCTTCAAGATTTAACAAATTACTATTTTAAAAGATTTAAGTAATATCCTTTTTCCCCACCTAGTATATATGACTGAAGTTTATTTTTTATTTCTTTTAAGAATCTTTTAAGGGCCATTTTGGACCTGTGCATTGTGTTCAGTTTTCTCCTGATGGTGAACTTTATGCAAGTGGCAGTGAGGATGGAACATTAAGACTTTGGCAAACAATTGTTGGAAAAACTTATGGACTTTGGAAATGTGTAATGCCTGGAGAACTAGGCAATGACATAGCTGATGCAACTAATGATGCTAATGCAGTAAAAGCAGATAGCTAAATAAATTGTTATTTTATATAAATAAAAGTGTAAAATATTTTTGGGACCACCACAGATATTTTTATTGGCACCAATGTGTTTCTTTTTAGTTTTTTAAATAAAGTGTATGAGAGAGATTGATGTATATTGTGAATGACTTAGTGAAACAAATATCAAGTGTTAAGTTAAATGATTTTTTCCTTTTTAAAATTTTTGTTTTTATTGTGGCTTATGGAATGTGTACGAGGGGGGGGGGGGTACATGCATATAGGAAAATAATTTTCGATAATGTAGTAGTTCTTAAATATTATAGTAAAAAAAAAAAGGGGGGGGGGGAGGATTGTAGACTTTTGCATATTTTTAACTAGGTTATTAGTGTCAATAAGTTGCTCTGTTTTATCATTCATTAAAACTATTTCTGCAATATGTAATAGACTGTTAAGGAAAAAAATATTGAATAAAATTTATATAATTTTTCTTTCTGTATGTACCTTATGCATAAGATATACAATGTGTTAAAAAAAATCCTTGACATTTTGTTTTAATTCTTTAAATATTGATCTTAGCCATACATAACAAATTACAACTTTAAAAAAAAAGATTTTTATACACCCCCCCCCCCCCCCAAAAATAATAATAATAATAATAACAATGAATAAAAATTCTAATTAGTAAAATGTGCTTCATACATAAGGTAATATACAAAATTACATCGGAAAGCCCTAGAGATTTGTTGACAGATTAGTCATAAATGTAAATGTGCTTATTTATAATTTTCGCCCGAAACATGATCTACCTGTAGACTATCAGAGAACTTATGTTGAAATGTTGGACCCCCCTCAATTTAAAGTCCAAATCTCAACAAAAGTGTGTAAGCATTCTTATGGAATAACAAACTAAACATCCTGATGTATTATTAAAAAGAGTTTTTTAGTTTATCTCCTTCAAAAGTATTCAAATTCAATGGAAAAAAAAAATCTTATAGAACTAATGCATTTTTACATTTTGTTTCCATCTACAATCATTTTCAAAAGTTTAAGAGCAGTAGCCGATTTTCAGTGTTTTAACACATTGCATCATTTATTGCATCATCATTACAGCCACTGATATCCATTAGATAATTAATATCTAAATTACATTCAAATGATTCATAAAAGGTACAAAATATCTAAAAGATGTTCATTAAAAGTCCTGTACTAATTATAGATATCCATTAGATGTTTAAATATAGACTAAATTTAGACGTGCCTTTAGCAATATCTAATAGATGTAACATGTTAGATTAAAACAAGATTTAGATATTTTCAATATCTATTAGATCTCACAAATCCAATTAATGGATAAACATTTATATGTGTTTATTATAGATGTTTTATGGATGTAAGTGGCTGCATGGGGTATTGACAAATCATATGCATTCTACTACTATAAATAAAAGTGACCAGCACGTTTGGATGACCCTTTTAGGTAAGTTTCCTGTATATATCATAACCTGTGATCAATGAATACAAAGATAAAATATCTCAAAACTTTCCTTTTTTCCTACCCTGCACATATTTAATCTATAGAAAGAAAATATCATACACTCTGAGAATGGCACGGTAATCTCAAAAACCGCTAGAAGTACCAACAAATGAAATGGCGCAAATATTAATAATATATCAGTGTATATTTGCTGGACACAGAAATTGCATGACACAGTACAGTGTTAAACAGTCGTATAATAAACTCTCTATATATAGTGGCCCCCTGTCGGAGAATTTCTGGGGCTACCAATATAAATTGTACCTTCTAGAAAATTTACCCATAAGCATAATTTGTATTGTTTTGGATGTTTCTTTACACAAATCATTTAGCGTAGCATCTTTATTTGATGCAGATATAAAATACCAAGTTTGAGCTTCTTAATATTTGTTTTCAACATATACTGATAAGTCTCATATGCACAGACCAACCTCTAAAAACCTGATTTCAGAAAGTAGATCTCAAAATAAACGTAAGTATATTAACAACTCAATTTCATACACATGCTGCCACTTGGAAACAATATGACGGAGCAAGTTGCCCAGCAAACTCATCTAAGATATTTGAAACATAAGTTCACTGTACAACTTTAGTTCGAATCAGTGCAGTATTTCAAAAGTTATTACTATGACAAATTTTCAAGTGACTGTAAGTGACCTTAAGTGGCTGTAACTTGGAAACAAAATGGCAGAGCAACTTTCCCAGTGAAATCATCCAAGATATTTGCATGATAAGTTCGCTGTCCAACTTTGATTCAAACTAATTCAGTATTTCAAAAATTATAAGAAATTTTCAAGTGGCCACCACTTGGAAACAAAAAAGCAGAGTGAGTTGCCAAGTGAACTTATGAGATATCTGAGTGGTAAATTCACTACCTAAATTTGATACGAATTCATTCAGTATTACAAAAGTTATCATAATGACAAATATTCAAGTGGCTGCCACTTGAAAATAAAATGGCAGAGCAAGTTACCATGCAAACTTATCCAAGATATTTGTACCATAAGTTCACTATCCAACTTTGGTTTGAATCGGTTTAGTATTTTAAAAGTTATGTTTTCAAGTGGCCACAACTTGGAAACAAAATGTCTAAACAAGTTGCCTAGTGAACTCATCCAAGATATTTATATGATAAGTTCACTGTCCAACTTTGGTTTGAATTGAATCAAAATTTATGAAGTTATCATGATTATAAATTTTCAAGTGGTAAACTGATTTCAAGTTGTTCCACTTTGTATATAACATCTGCACTTTGTAAAAATGGTGGATAAATTTCATTAATAAACTTGGTTGAGACCCTTATGTGGCCAATGTATACACATCAAAATTCAAGGAAATCCGGTCTAAAATACGCTTTTTACAATGCAAATTGAAATTTTCAAGTGGCCTCCACTTGAAAATAAAATAGCAGAGCAACTTGATTAATCTCATTCAAGATATTTATAAGATAAATTCGCTGTTCAAATTTGATATGATTTGGAGTATTATTTTGGAAGTTATCGTGATTATAAATTTTCAAGTGGCTCCACTTAGTTAAGATATCTGCCACTTTGTTAACAAACTTGGTTGAAAGCCTTGTATTCAAACAAATTAAGAATATACTTTTTACAATGTGAATTTCAAATTTTCAAGTTGTCTCCACTTGAAAGCAAAATGGCGTAACAACTTGGTTAACAAACTCATCCAAGATAATTCACTGTTCAAATTTGGTCCGATTTGGAGTATTATTTCGGAAATTATCGTGATGTTAAATTTTCAAGTGGTAACCTGATTTCAAGTGGCCCTGCTTAATTTAAGATAACCGCCATTTTGTTCATTAATAAACTTGGTTGAGACCCTTATGTGGTCTATATTTACATAAAAATTGAAGCAAATCTGCCCTTAAATACACTTTTTACAATGTGGATTTTAAAATTTCAAGTGGCCGCCACTTGAAAACAAAAAGGCGGAGCAACTTGGTTAATAAACTCATCCACGACATTTATAAGATAAGTTCGCTGTCCAAATTTGGTTCCATATGAAGTATTACTTTGGGACTCATCGTGATGATAAAATTTTCATTGTATATAGACAAGGTTGCCAACTTTTCAAAAACAGTTTGAGGAGTATTCAGAGAAGTTTTGAGGAGCATTTCGGCTACTTTGAGGAGCAATTTAAAAAAATTTTAAAAAAGAAAGAAAAAAAAAAAAAGAAAAAGAAACTACTAATAAAAATAAATTAACAATAATCATATGAAATTAAGCAAAAAAATTAAAAAAAAAAAGATAAAATGTAGGTATGCATCGAATTTTTAGTTACTATTCGGTATACTGAATATTCATTATTCAGTAATAATTGACCTCGACTAAAGGTCTATCTTTTAATCAATTAATTTTTATTATGCAGATAACACACAGTAAAAACTTAATTAAATTTTAAGGGTTTCAATAATAATTACATGACCAGTGTCTTAAACTAGATGACTCATCAAATACAAAAGTTTTTAAACCAGAACAAATTTTATTTAGTAAAACACAAAAAAAATATATCAAAAACATTTTTCAAAATATAACAGATTTAAAGTTACCTCATTTATAAAGTTGATGAACAAGCCACAAATGAACCATAATCACAATTCATTGTCTAACAAAGCCTCCGCGATCGCCAAGTTGATCAGCGGGAAAGAGGATGATGAACTACACTTCCACTGTCACTAAGTCGATCACAGAAACGAGATCACATAATTGAAGATTTGCACATTATAACTTGCACATCGAAATCACCATTATATTTAACTAACTCTCTAACTCAGTTAAATTTATTATTGAATACCAGCAGCTTTTCCTAAGCAAAGATTTACTAGAAATATTTCAAACTTAAACAAATGTAGCTTAAAAAGCTACTAAACAATTTCAACATTGATCAAACTATCAAATATAACAGCCTCAGTTCAAAAAAACATTTATCACTTTAAATTTTTAATTTCGAACATTCAAAACGTCGAAACTTTCATGAGATTAACTCGAACTTTCATAATGTAAAACTTAACGATTAGCAAAATAGAAACTTAACAATGTATAAAGAACTTCAACAATGGCAGCCATCAATATAAAACGTAACAGCTATAAAACAACATATTCAGCTGTAAAAGCCAAAGGCACACCTCCTCTAAGTGCCCCACTTTAACACAGCTTAAAGCTGTTCAATTATCAAAAGTAGTTAATACTTCATAGCTGATTGAAGGCGCTAACAAATGCACTGTTACAAATTCGCCGCGATCTTTTATACTGACTGAAATGTCAAAAATCTACATATAAACAGAACATCGCTGTTGCCACTCAACGATTAAAGTCAAAATACAATTTCTAATAATTATTTCTACAAAGTGGCAACAGCCATAAACGGAAGAATTAAGCAGATTCAAAGTGGCAACGGCAAAGATGTAAACAAAATATCGATGTAAACGTGTAGTGCATGAAAAACTGCAACTTAGATTTAAAATAATATAAATAGATAGATATTGAATATACTTAAAAAAGGTAAGTTAAAAGTTATTTTTCAGAAAATAAACATTTATATATGAGAACTAACAATGTTTTTATGTGTGAGGACATTTGACAGCTAGCAATAATCAAACATTTAGTGCATGCCTATTCAAAAGAAACTTGTTTAATTACAAGAACAGGACAATTGATGTGAAAATAATTTCAATGCTATACTTCAAACAGATACAAAAATTGAATTTTTTTAAACAAAATCTTAAATCTTTGGAGTAACAAGTCAAAATAATGAACAATTTTAATAGTTTAGATATTAGAAAATGTAATAAAATTGAATCTACAATAAAATAATCATTGTTATTAAGGATGGAAAAGGATTGAAATTGTACAACATTAAATTCAATTTCAGTGCAAACTGACAGCCATCAACTTTTCTGAAACTTTTTTTCCCCCTTAAGATTATTGCTAAATATACCTAAAAAATCGAGAATTTCTCGTAGAGGGGGGGTGAGGTAGAATTATGTTTTTACCATTAATTAAATTAATATGCTATTCTTCCTGCATTTGACAGAATTCGCGATATTTTTACGACCAATTGACGAAATTCGTAATTATTTCACTGCAAATTTACAAAATCTACGTTTAATAGCAAATAATTGCTAACATATACTATAATTTTTCTCTAATTGATAAAATTCACTCTTCTTTAGAGGTAAATCCTAAAATACGCGATTATTATGTGGCTGATTGCCGAAACACGCTATTATTTAGCTACTAATCTACGTAAAATGCATTCTTCTGAAAGCTGAATCTTAAATACTCAACTATTTTGCCACTAATCAGTGAAATTTGCAATTTTTTTTTTTTTTCAAAGTGGAATCTCTGAAATCGGGAACAATATTGAAGTAGATTTCGCAAATACGGGATCGCTTACCCACTAATAATAAAAAATTTACGTTTTATTTGGCTGCTAGCCAATAAAGATTTTTTTTTTTTTTCCCAGTTGATTTCAGTAAATCGCGATATTTTTGTAGCCGATGACGGAAATACGCAATCATTTTGCCGCTAATAAACAAAATTTATGTTTAATCACTGAAAAAGGCTTTATTTTGATGCTAATCGATGAATTTCTTGCTTTTTTCAAACATCATTTTCATTATAAGTATAATTTTGTGTCTTTTTATAGAAATACAGAATTATTTTACAGCTAACTTTTAAAATTACGTAATCGTAAACTAATTGCTAAAATAGATGTTATTTTTCTAAAAATGTAATTATTTAGTCATAAATCAGCTTTTTTTTTTTTTTTTTTTTTTTTTTTTTTTTAGTTACTGAAATGTCATTTTTTGCAGCTGATTTATAAAATACGCAATTTTCTTGCGCTATTTTTGTGACGAATCCATTTTAAATCCGACGATTTTTGCGAAAGTCCCATTTTCAGATATGAAAATTTCTTAGAATCACCCACGCACTATAAAAACTAAGTTATCGCGTATTCAGTTATCCTAAGAAAAAGCACAGAAAATATTCTTTTTTCTTTCTCCAACGGTAGATACTTGGTATGATAAAATTCGAAATTTTCCATGATTTTCTCAGAAACTTGTATATTAAAACACTTAAGAAAGTTTCCTATTACAGAGGACAATTCCTCCGTTAAAGTCCGACTTTATACTGTTTTCTCCAAAACTCGCGTGATTACAGCCTAAGACACTTTAGAAACTCCCACGGAAGATAGCTCTTCCTAGTCTTAGATTTCTTGCGTTGTCAAACTTACTTAAAGTTCAGTAGCTTTGAATCCACAATTTTTATCGATAAATAATTAAACAATTTTTTTTGTTAGAAAGTATTATTTTTTAGCGACTTATTAAGCATTAAGATAACTGAAACATTGATAGAGTTTAAATGAAAATCAAAATACCGCATAATCATAGTCATGAAGATAATCATAGCATTTGGTTTCTTTCTTCTCCCCCTTTCAGCTTGCGGTTTTAATTAAGCACACTCTCAGCTAATGTAAACAAATACTTGTTCCCGTTCGGAGTCAGCAATATTTCGATTACGCAATGCCTAGCACTAGAATGTTTTTTTTTTTCTTTACTATTTATGAGTATTTACGATGAAATGTGTGGTTCTTCAACTAGACTGTAAAAGTTAGTTTTGTTATTTTTTTATTTTCAAGAGGCGTTGATGCGCTTTCATAGATAAAAAAATAAAATTCAAAGAATGTTTTATGCGGCAACTGTTGGAAATGCAAAATCAAAAGTTGATAAGGATTGGCTCGCGATTTCTGTCTAGATGTGTGCAAGGGAAAAAAAAAAAATAATAATAAAACGAAAGAAAAGATAGGTTTTTTTTTTTTCAGTGTCTGCCACTATTCAGTTTTATGTACTTAATAAAAAATATTTAGCTAGGTGGTCAAGACTGAATTTGCGGAGCATAAAAAATAACTTGCGGAGTTGCGGTTATTAAATTTTTAAGGAGAAACTGCAGAAATCGGAGCAGTTGGCAACCCTGTATAGATATATATATATATAGATAAACAAAATGATTGCAATATGTCAATTTCTAAAGAAATCAACCTAAAAAACCTTTTGCTTCTATTGTGTGGGTTTGAATTAACAGTTTTTCTACTGAACAAATACTAAAATGAATCTCGGACCAAGAAATCAATTAAAAGCCCCATCAAGATATGTGGATTACAGAGTTCCAAATTTGATAAAGGGCAGGGGATTCTGGTATCTAGGAAAAATAAGGCAAGAGGGCATATTTGTGGATGTGTAAAGGGGCAACTTTTACAGAAAAAAAAAGGGGGGGATTTCACTTTGATGTTTATAAATGCAGTTCGTAAGCAACTGTTGTTGCCACTGTAATTGACACCTTCGTGAATAATTTTTAATTTCTTGTTACCAGGGCCGAAACCAGGATTTTTTTCACCCGGGGCAAGGAGAGATTTTAGCACCTCACACCTCCAACCAGAAATTAAAATTTCAAAGGAAATTTTACAAAGTTTTTATGGCCATTTTATTTTTAACTGCATTTATAAGAAGTAAATATTGAATTTAATTCAAAATTTTGATAAATTTACAGATTTTGAAATGTATTATGATTATATTTAACGGATGTGTGTGTGTGTGTGTGTCTGTATGGGACACAAATACTGTAGCTAATTTATGAACTGCCTGTTCGGAATTCCATGAAACCTAGTGTGCAGTTGAATTCTGACATAAACTGGTAATGTCTAGTTTTTGATATATATCGCTCGACTTGCAGCACTTTTATGCCACGTTTTCTTATAGCTATATCTCAGCATCTCCAGGACGGAATTTAACAAACTTTATACATTATATGCTTGTTATGAAAAACTGAGTTTACAAAACAAAACAGAATCGCAATATGTGTTTCGTGTCGAAAAACTTAGCATGACACTTCGCTAGGCATAAAAATGTACAAGTAGAGCTACAACCAGCCGATTTTTATTACGATTTTTATTTTAACGTATATGTTATATATCTTTATAACATTTCTTGAAAAAAAAAAATGATTGAAGTTGTGGATCAAAGCATTATTTTAGATGGAAAAAAAGAAGAAAAGCGTATTATAGAGAAACATTTAAATTAAGCTACAGTTATTATCTTTATTTATTTATTTTTACTGGTTTAATGATAGTTTCTTTTTTTTTTTTCCCCTCTCTCTCAAATTAATGGTATTTATAAATGACAATACTAAAACAAGTGAATGTAAATTTCATATTCAATTACTTTTAAAACTGAAAATATCATCATTTTGAGAGGATTTAAAATGATATTTTGAATATTATAGTCGTTACATCAACTATACTGCAGAGAAATAAACAGACAAATATTTAAGTTTTTAATATAATTAAGATGCATAAATTAATAGATATGAACAAGTATCTAAAAACTACTCATATCCATCAAGTGCGAACTAACCGTTAGCTGTCTAAATACACTGCGCTGCAAAAAAAAAAAAAAAAATTTTCGAGCCCTTATACCATTCCTACTGATTCTCATGTAAAATGATCTCCTGAATCGGAATATGACTCCCCATTTTGCTTAATCACCCACCGTTTTCTCAGGACGCCACCCTTTCTGTTACTGTTTGGTAGTTTTATGGCTATAAATTTGATTTGGAGAATGGAAAAGAATTATTTTAATACTTTGAAATAAAAAAAATGCAATTTATAATAAATAATAGTAATAATTGATTAATAAAATATAAAAAATGTAATTTGTAATTTCAGTGGCAAATCCCCCTCCTCCCCCTAAATTTTCCCCTTGCTGCAAATGTTCATGTTTTAGAATTTCTCATTTCTGTAGCCCCTCAAAAGACATTTAACAGTTAAAACAATCCCTTCACCTCTTTCAAATCAAATTTATAGCCATAAAAATACCGGAAAATGATAAAAATAGGGGAGAGTCCCCAAATAATGGTGGGTGATAGGGCAAAATGGGCGTCATAATCGTATTCAGGAGGTTATTTTACATAAGAATTTGCAAAAATGGGGCCGATTTTCATGCAGAGCAGTACCATTTGTAGATAATCTTTTTTTAAATCATTTTCAGGAAATAAAATAGAAAGGCAGGCTCTAGTCTATAAATATTCTCGGAAGCAATCCAAGGCTATTATTAGAACCACTAACTTCATGGTAATAGGAATATCACACCACAAAATAAGAATATCGTTTGTTCAGAAATAATATTCTACAGCTTTTTACAGAGGCAAATGCAAATACTTTTACATAGGCAAATGCATAGCTTAGAGTTCAATAGAATTCGCTTCTGTGCAGATATCTTACTTTTGCACTCTTTGACAAACAATTAGCTGCCAAGAACAATGCATAATATATAGAAAAAATTAACTCCGATAAAACTGAGAAAGGGCTTGCTGATTTTGACAATCCTGAACTATTTTCTGCCAAATTTGATTGCTAATCTTGTGATGTCACTAAATTCACCACCATTGTAGATGACAACTTGTCGCAGAGTGAATGCTTTGCCGACAAAGTTTGCAACCTGGCATTAATTTTGGTGAAAAATAGTGGCTTAATATTTCCGAAATTTGGAAGCTGGCATGATCTACTGTTTTCTTGCACAGAACTAACTTCATCAAAGGTTCTACAAATCACTAATGAGTATATAAAAAGGAAAGAGTCATTACTATAATTATTGTTGAAAAGAGCCTGTCTATTTCTTTGTTTTACTTTATACACGGTATTACAGTTAAAAAGGAAATAGATGGAGATTTCTTCACTTCCACAGAAATGGGCATTAGCGGCAAATTTTGCGACTTGGCGAAAGATTTGGCAATTTGGCACCCAATTTTGGCGAAAAGTTGTAATTTAGGGTAGCCAAAGTTTAGAAGATCTAACTTCAACAGAAACCGACTTGTAAAATTTTCCAGGTTAATTCATTAGTTTCTAGAGTAGAACTATCTCGAAAATTCTATAAATCACTAGCAAGACTGGATGAGTTCAGTTTGTGTTTGGACTGCAAGCTGAGCGTACACCTCTAAGAACTTTAAGCATTTGGTCATTGTTCTGAATTAGTAAAATTCCTGTTCAGTGGTGTAGGCTGTTCAAGAGTACAAAAAACTGGTTTATTCGATTGCTTCAAGAATAATCATTGATTATTGACTTATTTGGCTGTTTCCAGAATATTCATTAAATAAAATGCATTCATCTAGAACCTATAAGTCTTTATGAATTACTTTCTACGTGCAAGAATGTCAACAAATTTTGTAACTATCAATATTCACGCTAATATTAATTTCTGTTAAAATCTGTATGATGGAAAGTTATATATAATTGCAAAAAAATTTGTATTTTTGGTCATCATGGATATAATATTCGTGGATATTCCAAAAGGGAAAGGCGCACAGAAACACCAAAATGAGAGATGCACAACAACTGCTATAACGAACTTAGATGTGAAATTGCAACGTTCTACGTCTACTTGTTTTTGAGTTATACGAGATACACACACACACACACACGTACACACAGACATAAAAAAAAAAAAAAAAAAAAAAAAAAACACATAAATTTGTAGATATCATAAAAGCGGGAGTTCATGTCAAGACCAAAATTGGTAAATAACAGTTCCAAATATAAACTTGCAACTCTCTATGACTGTTCGTTTATGAGCTATGCGATACACAAAATCCATTTCGCAAATTGGTTTCATAATACTTCCTTATGCTTTGAATAAAGAAGTAAAAAGTATAGTAAAAGTACAGACACATTTCATTTCATTGTAATATTTATAATTATACATGTTAGGAGGTAGTGGTGGCTTTAGTTGTCATAGTACTTTGATAGAGACTTTTGCTGAGCCCTGTGAATGATAGCTCCTAACTCAATTATTAACTATTTATTTTGCATTCTTTTTGCCCTTTTATTTTTAGTGCACTGGATTGTTTTATAACATCATGGCCTTATTTTGACATACATATTTTAATAGTCACGACGGCGCCCTGAGAAATTTTTTTTTTGCTTCCTTATGAATTATAATTTCTAAAGAGCCCTTTGAAGTTTAGTGAAATATACTACGTATTTTACAACCATTTACTTTTTAAAAAACTTGGCTGAAAGTCAGGGACCACTTGTAAATTACTCTTCTTCGATTACAAGACTATTTTACCACACTCACTAACCTTAAATATTGTTAGTCTTGGAGAACACTCTATCCACCATGCTTTTCCTTGTAAATGAATTCTGTTATCTATTAATCTTCTTTCTACTTTCTTTTTTCTTTGTTCAAATTACCCTGAGTAAAAGAATTTGACTTTTTTATTATTTTTCTTTCTTTCTTTTCTTTCCCTCTTCCTTTTTTTTTTTTTTTTTTTTTTTTTCAACTTTGAAATTTTTTTTTTTTTAATGTGTAAATAAGGCAACAAACCTGCATTTTTCGGCGCCCTTCTCCATCTGGCACCCAGGCAAATGCCCCGCTCGCCCCCCCTCTAGTTTTGGCCCTGCTTGTTACTGTTGGATGTTGTAGAAATTTGTTAGAGTATCTAAAAATGAAATAATTAGAACACTAATTTTTAGTCAAGGAAGATATATTTTAAAAGTCAGAATGCCACACATGTAAGTCAGATGTCAGGCAGTGTAAAAATAAAGTATGCTGCAGATGTTTAAAAACTTGTTACTTGTGTGTCTTTTTAAACTCTGAACTTCAAAGGATATTTCTTCTTCATAGTTAGTAATTACCTTTATCTTTCACCCATGCAGGCATTAATAAATAAAAATTCAATATTATTATTAGACTGTACTTTTTTTTTTTTTTTTTTTAATCACAGATACAAGTGCTTAAAATTATGTATTTTTCAAATGCCTTGATGTAGATAATAATAATACTGAATGTGATACAATAAGCCTTTCTTGAATTTTCTTTCCTAACTCGCTAAAAAACAAACAAGTCCTTCCGGCTCATTCGGAAGGGCAGGTTGATTTCTTTCTCCTTATCAAGTAGCCGCCATTTGGTTTCAAAATGGTGGCTACAAATTATTAATTGACTTCGTGATAGATAGTGGGCTTGATGATATTTGATAAATCCATTTTTCAACTTTGGTTTGGACAGATTAAGAATTTCAAAAGTTACCATGATAAATTTTCAAGTGGCTGCCACTTGGAAACAATAAAATGGTGGAAGTTGCCCAGCAAACTCGTCCAAGATATTTGAAGCATAAGTTCACTGTCCAACTTTGGTTCGAGTCAGTGCAGTGTTTCAAAAGTTATTGTTATGATAAATTTTCAAGTGGCAGTCTAAGTGGCTGCAACTTGGAAACAAAATGGCTTGTCGAGCAAAATTATACAAGATATTTCTATGATAAGTTCGTTGTCCTACTTTAGTTCAAATTAAATCAGTGTTTCAAAAATTATCGTGATAAGAAATTTTCAAGTGGCCAACACTTGGAGAAAAAAATGCAGAGTGAGACACCCAGCAAATTTCTCAGATATTTGAATAATAAATCGGCTACCCAAATTTGATGTGAATTGATTCAGTATTAAAAAAGTTATCATGATAAAAAAATTTTCAAGTGGCTGGCACTCGGAAATAAAATTGGATCAAGTTACCAAGTGAATGTTGTATCCAAGATATTCGAACCATAAGTTTACTGTTCAACTTTGGTTTGAATCGGTTTAGTATTTTCAAAGTTATCGTAATGGCATATTTTCAAGTGGCTGTAACTTGAAAATAAGATGTTAGAATAAGTTGCCCAGTGAACTCATCCATGATAATTATATGATAAGATCACTGTCCAACTTTGGTTCGGATTGAATCAGAATTTAAAATGTTATGTTTATAAATTTTTAAGTGGCAATTTTCAAGTAGACTCCACTTGCAGAGCAATTTGGCTAACAAACTCATCCAAACTTTTTAAAAGATAAGTTCACTGTCCAAATTTGGTTAGATTTAGAGTATTATTTTTGAAGTTATTGTGATTTTAAATTTTCAAGTGGTAGCCTGATTTCAAGTGGCCCTGCTTAACTTATCTGCCACTTTCTTAAAAATGGCAGAAAAAGTTCACTGAAACACTTATATGGCAGGGCCGGCTCTAGGCGGTAGGCAAGGTAGGCAACTGCCTACGGCGGCAAAATTTAGGGGCGGCAAAATCAGTTGAACTACAAAAAAGAAATAAATAAAATACTTCGATTATTGAATGCAGAAAATAAATAAATAGAAAAATAAATAAGTAAAAAAAACAAGTAAATAATCATAAGAAGAATTTACAGGCTTCTCTGCTCATTCCTATAATTTGAAATGCAGACAAGAATAGACAAACTTGTAAGTTCTGCACAGTATGTATTGTATGCGCAGCCGCGACGCGAAGGGAGAAATGCACAATGCACACTCGCGGCTGATTTTACCAGGCTCTTTTTGCCCTCTAATTTAAGAAAGTCAAGAGTTTGCCAATTTTAGGGACTTTCAGCAGTGTTCTGAGTTGTCCGTAAAAACATGGCAAAATTTCAGTTTGAATTGGCAACAGTGATGTCAGATTTAAAACAATGCTTTATTTATGCAATAACGTCCATCAGATTCATTGGATGGGGGGGGGGGGGGGGGGGAGGGGATAAATTTTTGATGAAGGTATGTTTCCATTGGCCAATCAGCATTTCAATGCAAATTCAATAAACATTTTTAAGGTTTTCTTCCTGTTGAAAGATCTAGTGGTAAGGAACTACCTAAAGTTTTATTAAAAGAGTTGGAAAAAAAGGGTTAAAATTGGGAAATATGAGAGATCAAGGTTATGAAAAGTGCTCAAATTTGAGAGGTGACAAATTCGGATTACAATTTTAAATTCCAGAGCATTTCACACATATTGCAGCAGCCATTTATTAAACTTAGTTAATTAATTACTGCGAAGTTAGAAAAAATGTATAGATTCCCTAATATCTTTTTTTCTTAAATTAGAAAATATTTATTATGCTTTATTAAGCAATTACAAAAATTTAGAGATAGATAATATGATTCAAGATGAGGCAGTTGTTTATGGATTACAGTCGGCAGCAAAATTACTCAAGCACTAGCAATAATTCCTACTTAAAAGATGGGCACCTTATACTATTTTGTTAAATAAATATTTGTCGAGTCATGGTCTTTGTCTTATACTGTTTATAAAAAAGTAAGTTGAGGATAAAAAGAAGCGACCAAACTATATATATACAGTCGGTAACAAAAGTCTCCGAACACTAGCAAAAATTCCCATATAAAAAAAGTACACTTAATACAGTTTTGTTAAATAAATCCATGTCGAATCCTGTTTTCAGACTGACGAAGAACATGATTCGACAAGGATTTATTTATCAAAACTGTATTAAGTGTACTTTTTTTACATAGGAATTTTTGCTAGTGTTCGGAGACTTTTGTTACCGACTGTATATATATATATATATATACATACATGAAAAATGTGGATGCGTGCTTCAGTAATTTTTCTGCTGACCGTACAATAAAACAATTAAAGTTTTTTATGTTTGATCGTCATTTGACACAGAATTTTTAATTATATCAATCCGATTAAGTAAGCTATGTGAAACAAAAGTTTTTGATTTATACCAAGCCATTAATTTATTAAATAGCTCATTATTATTATTAATAATATTTTAAGAATTATGATCAGTTGAATCCTTTGAAAACTTTATCTTAGAAGCTGAAAAATTAGCTAATGTAATAGACGTACAAAAAACTTTGAAGTGACTACACCACGCCATCATGTTCAATCTTAAAAATGAATTTTTTCTTATGAAAGTGTAGACGAATCTATAGAAAATTCAAAAAAGAAATATAAAATAGATTTTTTTTTTCTTTTTCAGTGATCCGGCGATCAGTGCACTGAAGCTGAGATTAAATTTATTGAATAATCATAATCATTCTTTTGAATTAGTATGAAATGTCCACAAACTTAAAGACTCATGAAAAATGGAATTACTGAGACTAAGACACTCTAAAGATCTGGGAAAAGACTTAACATAAGGCGATTGTTAAGTCGTTTAAATCTCAACATTTTAAAATTGGCTGGTAAAATATACTTTATTTTCTTCAATTTTGAAAAAAAAGAATGTCCACTTTTGACGTCTTTAAATTCATTACCTTCCTTAACATTGGGCCGAATTTAAGCACTGCTTTAAAAATTTTGTTAACCTTGCCCATAACTTTTGCTAACGGAGAAAGATCTTTTTCTAAACTAATAATTTGGTGTGTCCCTCACACAACTTTCTCTTACCCTGACATTTAATACCGTAAATACAGGTTGGAGATTAAGAGGTAAGACAACGTGTAGTGTTATGTAAACTTATGTTAAAACAATTCAAATTTGGCTTCGGAAAAGTTTTATGTGACAATTAGTTCTATGTGAGGGGGGTTACCGCCCCCTCAACCCGCCGTTTCATTACTGCATCTACATTTATATAGAATTGAAATCTGTTATTAAAATTAAAAGTTCGCTTAATATTATACACATAATTTTCACGCGTAACATTCCTTCAAACTTTTCCAGCAACAAACTTATATTAACTTGAAAATACAACTTTTGGATCTCCTGAAATTATTCGTTTGTAAGTTACTCTAAGAGACACAGACAAAAATTAAACGTTAAAAAACTTTACTTCGGCAATCAGGAAGCCTTTGTAAATATACAAAAAACAAGAGATGAATGTTTAGCTTAAAAACATACGTTATTTATCATGTCTGTGAGGAATTAATTTCAATTTCTGAGCAGCTTTGGTGGAAATGGTAAAATATTACAGTAAAAAACTTACATTAACAACAACAAAAAAAAAAAAATGTTATCGCATAATATTTGCAGCAATGTATATCATTTGAAGATTATGTACAGACCACATGGTGCACCTAATTATAATCTTATAATAGTGATACACGGCACAACCTGAAGTACAATTCCATCAATTTTCAGCTATTGTCGCACTATAATCAAGTTTTTTTGTGTAGCCCTGTAAATGAACAGTGAAGGATTTCTTTACCATATTCTACATGAGACGTGTTTTTATGCATATAAAAAATATATATTCATTTCATTTTGGTTAAGTGCAGTCTATAGATGTTAAACTCTACTCCCCTGCAATTTCCCCCATAGACGTAATGTATTTGAATTCTCTTGGGTGTCCCTGTACACAAACTATATGCGTCATCGCAACAAAAAGCTTAGTGTAGCATCCCCATACCATACACATTTAGAATACTAAGTTTGGACTTTCTGCTACAATTTGTTCTTGAGATATGCTGATAACAGACAGGCAGACACACACACAGACACACAGACCAACCACTAAAAACATGATTTTCGGATTCAGGGGACCTTAAAACGTGTAAGTATAACAAAAACTCACATTCGAAAATTTGACCCTGAAACAATACTTTCTCTACCTTACGGGTAAGAGAAAGTAATAAGAGAAAGTAAAAATGATAAAAAATATTTTAAAACCATATCTAGTCAAAATCGACATTGAATATGAATTGAGTAACAAATTACATAAGTTATTCGAGATTTGCACAAAAAAAGGTTCGAAAGAGATTATTTTATTCAGGTTCAAATTTTGTATACTGTACTAGCATTCTTTATTCTTCGGTGTTTAGAAAATATTGTCTGTACTGTACTCGTATTACTTCCAAAGATTTTGTGTATTTAACTAAAAAAAAAAAAGAAAGAAAGAAAAACGAAATTGTAGTAAATATATGAGTATTATTTACTTAGCTCAATTCTATTAGACCATTTATATGATTTTTTTTTTTTTTTTTTTTTTTAAATATAAAAAGTATTTTTTTATTTTTTTTTTAATTTGGAAGTTTTTAAAGCTTGGGGTAGGGGGAAGGGGCGGCACTTTTGAGGTTTGCCTACGGCGGCAAAAACGTCAGAGCCGGCCCTGTATATGGTCTATGTATACATCAAAATTGAAGCAAATTCGGAATATGCTTTATACAGTTTGAAATTTTCAAGTGGTCTCCACTTGAAAACAAAATGAGTGAGCAACTTGGTTAAAAAACTTACACGAGTTATTTATAAGAAAAGTTCACTGTCCAAATTTGGTTCAATTTGGAGTATTATTTCAGAAGTTACCATGATTTTAAATTTTCAAGTGGTAGCCTGATTTAAAAAAAAGGCCCTGCTTAACTTATGATATCTGCGACTTTATTAAAAATGGTAGATAAAGTTCATTAATAAAGTTAATTGAGACCTTTATGTTATGTATATTTACATCAAAATTCAAACAAATCTGGCTTTAAATATACTTTTCACAATGTGGGTTTGAAATTCTCAAGTGGCCGCCACTTGAAAACAAAAAGTCGGAGCAACTTGCTTAACAAACTCATCCAAGATATTTATAAGATCAGTCCGATGTGCAAATTTGGTTCAATTTGGAGTATTATTTCGGGAGTTATCTTGATGACAAAATTTTCATTATAAATAGATAAACAAGGTATTTGAATAGGTCGATATCTAAAGAAATCAACTTAAAACTATACTTGTTTCATTGCTGAAAGCTATTATGCATGTGTGAGTATAAAATTATGTAAAGTCTCAATAAGTGGTTTTGTATTGCTTTGCAGTAGTGTATTTTTTTTTTTTTAACTAACTCATTGCATATAGGAAATGTACTTTTACATTTTTTGCAATCCTCTCACTAGAGTGCAGATCACATGTTTTTTGAAAATTGAGCCCAGCCTATTTAACATATTATTGTGGGGGGTATTTTTCTATGTTTTACAGTAAGCCCCACTTTTTGTCACTTCTCATTTTTTAAAAAAGTACATTTTTTCTTCTCAGTATAACTTTTTATGCAAAATTTTATTTGCCTCTACTCTCAATAGTAATATTTAAGTGATCAGCTGATAACAGCAGGAATGAAATACCATCATATTTACAGAAATTATTTATTATAAATGGAATAGAAAATACATTATATACATGTTACGTAGTAATCTTTTACTGAAAGTACAGATCTGTTAAACTTTTCCAATCCAAATGATATTGTATGGCTAAAACTATTCAGTTTAACATAAATTATGATGAAGAGATGTTTAGCAGTATGAGTAAATTATAAATTAAGTAATTTTATTAAATCATCTGTTGCTTTGATGAAAAGTTCTGAATCTGTATTAGCTGGGTCTTCAAAGCTTGCCTTAATCCTTTTACAAATATCCTATAATTAACAAACACAAAAGTTAAAAAATATTTATTAATAAAGAACATAAAACTGCAATGTTATTATTATATTTACAATGGAAAAAGTTTGACTTCAGATAATTATAAGAACTAGTATCACCCAGTGGTCAAAACTCGACCACTTTTTGCAAAGCAAAGCCAAATAATATCCTTCTCATTAATGGAATTAAGTTGCAGCAACACTTGTCGGCTAATATGCACCCAAATTAAAACAGCATAGTTTTAAATAATATCATCCCATCTCGTACACCAGGTTTGGTTATGTAATAAAGATGTTGAAATGAAGCCAGTCGAATTGAATTAGAAAATCTCAAAAGTTGTAACTTCATCGAAAACCTGAAATTTTTTCTGAATCTTATACTTTCTTCTTATATATGAAGAGGACAAAATAATAAATCCACATTTTAAAAAATGTTGAAGGAAGGATTATATCATATAAATTATTTAATACCTTATTTTAAATCCTTACTATTTCCGAGTTTTAATATATTTCGGCATCCAGTCAGAACCATCATTTTAATTCGGAGTTTAGATATTTTTTATTAGAACAGATAAGTATAGCGTGATTAACATAAGAGCGTATAGTGGCATATTTGTAAGTGACGGGAGTGTGACATTTTTTATTTATAATTTCGTTGTTGCTAGAAGGTTTTCTGAAAACGGCGGTATCTATAGAATTGTCTTTGTTTTTAATAATGGTGACATCGAGAAAATTTAAAGAATGATTTGTTTCTATTTCGTGTGTTAATTTAATGTGTGGATCGATTTCATTTAGTTTTTCGAGGATGTTTTCAGGATTAATATTGGGAGGGGTAACACAAAATATATCATCTACATAATATGTAGTAGTAGTATGTATATGTGTATGTAGATGATATATTTTCTGTTACCCCTCCCAATATTAATCCTGAAAACATCCTCGAAAAACTAAATGAAATCGATCCACACATTAAATTAACACACAAAATAGAAACAAATCATTCTTTAAATTTTCTCGATGTCACCATTATTAAAAACAAAGACAATTCCATAGATACCACCGTTTTCAGAAAACCTTCTAGCAACAACGAAATTATAATTAAAAAATGTCACACTCCCCTCACTTACAAATATGCCGCTATACGCTCTTATGTTAATTGCGCTATAGTTATCTGTTCTAATAAAAAATATCTAAACTCCGAATTAAAAATAATAAAAAACATCGCTAAAAATGCCAATTATAATCCCCCTATTGTAGACAAATTTTACAAAAAACGTATAAAAGCTCTTAATCATATTCCCAGTGCACAAAAAACTAAACAATCATTCACCCCCGCGATCCCATACTGCAAAGGAGCCTCCATAAAAATTAAAAACGAAGCCGCCAAACACAACATTAATATCCCAATAAAACCAAACAAAAATATCTACCAGCGAATTCATAATGAAAAAGATTTAATCGACTTTAAACACACAGCCGGCATCTATAAAATTAATTTTCAATACCAAAATAAAAATAAAGCTTCATATGTTGGCATGACTAAAAGGAAAATAAAAGACCGTATCTCTGAACATATAACTGATTTAAAATACAATAGACACTCTACAGCCTTCTCAAGAACTAACAACACTAACCTAATTAACATTGACTCCATTAACTATAGAAAAATAGCCCCATATAACTCCCACTACTATGCCCTCAAAAGAGAGGCACTAGAGATACTAAGATCTAATAATACCGTTAATGACATCGAAGATAGCCTAATTCCACCGGAGTGGCAACAGCTGTACAGACAGGAAAAGCAAAGTGAAGAAAGCAAGAAAGAAGCTACAAAAGATCAACAAACCGCCCAGTCATAACACCTGCGGATCATTTTGCCGAGTGTTTTCTGATGATGGCTCCGACTGGATGCCGAAATATATTAAAACTCGGAAATAGTAAGGATTTAAAATAAGGTATTAAATAATTTACATAATAAATCCACTTTTTTAAAAATAAGTAGTCAATTTCTCTTAATGCAAGGAGATCTCAAAATGTGTAAATTCATCGGAAACTGGAAATTGAAATATTTTTCATATCTTCTACTTTCTTCTTATGTATGCAGAAGCTAGTAATAAATCCACTTTTTAAAAAATAAGTAGTCAATTTCAGTTAATTGAAATGCAAGCTCAAAATGCGTAAATTCATCGAAAGCTGGAAATCAAAAAGTTTTTCCAAATCTTATAATGCAGAAAATATAGTAATAAATCCTTTTTTTTTTTTTTTCCCAAATATGTAGTAAATTTCAGTTAATTGGAATGCATTATGTTTTAGTTTAAAAATGTCTTTAAATTAGAGCTGATATAAATCACAAAAAAAAAAGAAGAAATAAATAAGATCTTAAATAAATGAAGAGGGAAAAATAGAACTTTCATAAATTATATCCTTTTTTAATTTACATATATTTTCAACAATATAAACTTCCAATCTAACACTCATTCATTTAAATTTCTACCACTCTAATGGCTGTTTTCTCTTAGAATAAAAAATTTGTAGTCCAGAGTATAGTGATGCAAATGCTACATCTATACAAATTACTGTGTCTATGGTTTTACTTGAATTTTAAGAATTGCCAGATTTAACAATTTTCTTCTTCAGATATTTTTTAATTTAAAAGAATACATACACGTACACTAAACGACAGAAAAAAAAAAAAAAAAAAAAAAAAGCTGCACTGCAGAAAAAATGACTTGTACCTTTTTTATTTGTAATAACTTTAAAATTGATGTTTGAAACAAATAAAACTGTCTTGTTTGCATAATACTTAATACCAAAGGGATGAAATGATACCTATGTACATTTTCGATTTAATAATCCACTTTATTGCACTCTACGTACTTTATAAAAATCTGCATAAAACTTTCTTTTTAAACATAATGCAATAACCATACACTTTGTATTCTATTGTGATTTATTATATGAAATAAACAAGTTATATTTTAATTAGGGCTGTGCCGATTAATAGGTTCGGTTAATTGATCAATGCTTATTCCCAATCAATTTTTTTAATTGAGTTAATCGGTTCGATTAATCTGATTAAAAATTTTCAAACTATGAATTAATGTAAAAATTTTAAATGTTAGTCAATCGGCCTTAATCCCAAACACACACACACACCCCCTACAAAGTATTTTTTTTTCACATATTCGTACATATATATTGCACATAAGATCAAGCTTAGATCTCGAAAATGTCAATGTGCTTGTGTGTTTAAGGAATTGGTTGAAGCAGTATCTTTTTTATGATCTGTTAAGTAATATTTGGAAATAAACATGACTGTGAGTTTCATTCTGATCTGTCATTATATATCAATAATTAAGAGGCAACCGCATTAAATATTCCTAATTAAATATATTCACAATTAAATCTAAGTTAAACCGAAAATGTATTTAATTAAAAAAAAGATTTATAAATGCTCAGTCACGTACGAATATTTGCAGTTGATTTTCGAAGTGTTGTATATTATCTTCGTATTTAAAATAGTTTTTCACTTATTAGAAAAAATTAAGAGGTTTTCGTTTAAGGAACTAGTTAAATTAATATTATATCATTTTTATGGTCTGTTGTGTACTGTCTTGAAAAAAAAAAAAAAACATGCAGAGTTTTATCCGTTGTTCAAATAAAAATATACAAAGAAAAATGGAAATCAATTAAAAATCCAATTAATCGATTCCCATCCCTAATTTTAATATATGAAATAAAACTATTTATTTGTTATATCTATGCAGTTTTTAATTAAAAATATATATTCTGCATTGGGTTAATTCCATCTTTATATGGAATTATTGCTTTAATGCGCAATGGCATAGTTTTATACAGTGTTTTAATATAAGTCTCAGAAATTTCAAAGCGCCAAATATCACAAATAATTTTTTCTAGTTCTGGCAGAGTTGTAGGCTGGAAATTTCGAATCCTCTCCCCTCTCCCCCGCCTTTTTATAGACAAAACAGTTTTGAGCGGATTGCGATTAGGACTATTTTCATGTCTGGTAAAGAAGAAATTCTACTATATCCTTTGTGGGATTTAACTTAAAGTGAAAAAAGATATGACTACTTACAGAATTATAGGTTCTCATAGGAATGGATAGGAAATTTTGACAATTTGAAGTGAATAAACTTACCACAGACGTATTAAAGTGCATTATCATCTTGAAATGCTGTTTGTGGAAATGTCCAAGATACCTCTAAAATAGTCGGTCAGGCACCACTTTTATGAAGATTGTGTTTTATTTCGAGTTAATTGATCCCTTGAGCATAAAAATTTGCCTGACTGATTGAAAAGTTATGCACCTACGTACCATAATGTACGGAGAATGTGTAACTGTTTTAAAAGTGCAATTTTCATTAAGTCGGTCATATTTTCGTTGTCAGATCTACTTGTTTTCTTTAGCTCGAAATAAGTTAAACTTGGCTCATCAAAGAGAACCAGTTCAGCTCAATAATTAACTAATCATTTTTTATTTTTTTTAGCCATTTGAAGTCTTGCTTTCCTAATTCTCTTCACTAAGAATAATTTTTTTCAAATTTTCTGTCATTAAAAAACCTGCTTAGTTTAATAGTTGCTGCACTTCAGTTAAAGAAATTACGCTGCTAAACACTTTTTCTGAATCTCTTTTATGCTCTAAATGTAATACAAGCCGATTTTACAAGCAATGGCATTTTAACTTACGTTAAACTTGCTTGGATGAGCAACATGGGAGCCTAAAGCCAAATTTCCAGTTTAAACAGCCAAAAAATTTTTATGTCTTGCTAAAAACCATTTTACTAATATTTCGTTAACATTTAATTATTTTGTCATCTCACGTATTAAAATATTTTTTGATTTTCATTCAAAAAATAATACTTTTTGTGAAATCGTTAATTGCCTTATTCTTACCATTTTTGAAGTGATTTCTAAAATTACAATTTTTCTGACAATTGCATTTGTTTTTAACATTGGACTCAAAGCTACAGTGTATGTGGAGGACAACATAATAAAATCTGTTCAAAAATTTGCTTTTTAAACGATAAAATTGGCGGTTGTAGAAGGTGAAAAGGAAAATATCCAAATGTGGCTTTTTTTTTTTTTTTTTTTTGGGTCGCTTAGTGCATAATATAGAAAAATGCATAAAAAATATAAAGTATTTTTAAATAACTTCTCGACATCGTAAGAAAATAATTTTTGTATTCTGCAAATCTGGCTAATCATATCTTTTGAATATCATTTTATCATGTTTTTATTAACTTCGATTCTTGTTTATTTGTCCGGTACAAATCTTGCAATCTATTTTTAACTAACTTTCCTCCCTACTAGCTAGAAATTTGAAACTTTCACAGTAGCTCAGAACCCAGTGACAACATAATACTTCGAAGTCAGATTTTCGAATTTTTGAAGAGTTTTCTTTTAATTAATTAAAATATGAAAATAATAAGCTCTTAATACCAATAAAATAGCCATTCAAATATTAGCTATAATTTAATTGTTGCCAAAAAAAAAAATTACAAGTTCGTTTTCTTTCGACATAAAAATAAATACATTTAATTCAACATGAATGTTAAAAAATCATAAAAAGTTAAATTTTGCATCTCACAAAAACTGACGTCATTATCACATTAAAAAGTTTATACACATTGATAAGTGCTAATGTAGTTCATGATGCTAATATACATTGTCCTAAAAGGAGGAATATTTTATTTTTAAAACCAACTTTTTCTTTTTTGCATTATTATTATTATTTCACTGAACTGAGTCCGCGTGCTTAAATAATATTTTTTATCCTCGCATATTTTATTAATGATTCATCAGAAAATTTAAAATCATGGTATAAAAAAAGTTTTTTTTTTTTTTTTTTATCTTATGACTATTCAACTCTCTACTCCCAAAATTAATATGTTAACAGTGTACCACAAATTTCATGTTTGTGTATTAATCATGAAAAACGGCAGTTTTTCGAGTGACGCAAGCGGAAGGACAAGCTGAACGCTGCGAACTCATATATACGGCTAGTTTGACATCAAAGAGATTTGTAAAAGCCGACACTTAATATCTCAGCAAATATGCCATATTTTGTTCTGATCTTTTCAAAATAGTCTTTTATCATCAGTCTTAATCTATCCTGAAAATTTTACATTTCTACATGTAGTATGTTTTGAGATCTGAATCTCAATTTAAAGCCAAAAAGGGAAAATGTGTGGTGTAAGGATGTAATGGACTGAATTCATGAAAAAATATCTCTAAAACCGCAAGAACGATTTTAATTTAATTAATATATGTTGTTAATGGGATCTTTCTGAATCTAGTAACGTTTTTGTTTTTTTCAGGAAAACTCTTGTTTTTTGTAAAAGTTGCTTTAAAAATCGAACTATATTACTCCACCAAAATGCATGCTTTTATTTGGCGAAAATGTCGTAATTCGGTTTTTACTTTCAAGGCACGTTGGTTGGCTGACCAACGTGAATGCAGATGCAGTCAATGAATTATTTAAACTTTCCTTTTTTTAACGCAAAAATACTTTATTACATTTTTTATATATTTATTGTATATATACTAAGTCAAATTCACTTAAATATATTTTCTCTTCTGCTATGAAAAAGATATTTTTGATTTCAAAATTTCATATTTAGTCAAAAAAGTATTTAGATAACATTTTAAATAAGGAAGTATTTTGTAATTTTAGATATTCCATTTTATCATAATAATGATGAATTTACAATTTTTTAAAGCAAAAAATTCTTAATCATTCATAAACATCGATTTTAATGATTTGCGATTCCTTCAATGATTTGCGATTCCTATTCATGTATCCTTCCGCACAGGTAATGGAAAAAAACAGCAAATGGAGTTTTGGCGTCATCTTTTGTTTTTAATTTAAATTAAAACATACACTTTTGCAAATATATATATATGAATTTCTTTTTAAAAATTAAAAATCTCTTTTGAAAATACAGTTAGAGTTCATTCATATATTTATTTTTCAGACTTTAAAATGATACATATTTTAAATATTAGCATAATCAAACTAATTTTTATTATTATTATTTAAAGCTATAATGGCTAGGGAATGAAAGAGGGGATAAATACGCTGTATATGTATATATATAATGAAAATAGAATTAAAATTCATGAAAAATGTGTCAAATAGCAATTATTGAAAAACACGTCAAAATAAATAAATAACATCTTTACTTTGAAACCCATAATAATTTATTTTAAAAATATAATTCTCTCTTTCTTTCTTTTTTTTTTTAAATTAATTAATTTCTGCATGAAAAATTCCATTTCATAAATATATTTAAAACTACAACAAACAAAAAACCCTCCTTTAATTTTAAATAATTATTTCTACATGTTTCTAAGCAATTAAAAGTTTTTTTGTTTTTTTTTCTTTTAGAAAAAATAGCTTAAATATTGGAATGTATATGGTTTTATCATGAAGGTAATAATTTGGCCATCTAGTGGCGCCATCTCGTAGCTTATATTAAAACCATATACATTCCTATATTTAATTTATTTTCCTTAAAAAAAAAAAAAACTTTTAATTGCTTAGAAACACGTAGAAATAATTATTTAAAATTAAAGGAGGGTTTTTTTGCTTATTGTAGTTGTAAATATATTTATGAAATGGAATTTTTCATGCAGAAATTAATTAAAAAAGAAAGAAAGAATTATATTTTTAAATAAATTATTATGGGTTTCAAAGTAAAGATGTGATTTATTTATTTTGACGTGTTTTTCAATAATTGCTATTTGTCACATTTTTCATGAATTTTAATTCTGTGTTTTTTTTTTTTTTTTTTTTTTTTTTTAATATACAGCGTATTTATCTCCTCTTTCATCCCTTAGCCATTGTTGCTTTAAATAATAATAAAAAAATTAGTTTGATTATGTTAATATTTAAAATATGTATCATTTTAAAGTCTGAAAAGTAAATATATGAATAAACTGTAACTGTATTTCAAAAAGAGATTTTTAATTTTTAAAAAGAAATATATATATAACTTGTATTTTCCATATAACTTAACTTGTATTTTACTTAACTTGTATTAACTTTAGCTTAACTTGTATTTTACTTAACTTGTATTAACTTTAGCTAACTTGTATTTTCCATAATTTTTTTTTCTCCAAATGATTTTATCTTACTTTTAAAATTATAGAAATGTAGAGCTTAATTTATATTTTGTCTATTTTTTTCCACCAAATATTTTTATGAAATAATTGTTACCTGCACTTTTGACGAAAATTTAAATTGTGAATATTGGAGCTTAGCCTCAAAAGGGAAAAGAAAATAAATAAATTTCCATTTTTAACATTAACTTGATTTTTTTAAAATTGTTTAATTTGCATTTGTAATTCTCTAAAAAGAAACTTGCAAAATGTAAATTACGTAATTCTAACTTAAATTTGAAATTTCCCACTTATTATTGTAAGAGTTTGAGAATCCCACTCAATATTTTTTTCTAGTGTGAAGCTTCTCCATTTTGTTTCCAAGTGGCAGACTACTTGAAAATTTGTCAGCATGATAACGTTTGAAATACTGAATTAATTCAAACTAAATCTATAGAGTGGATTTATTTCAGAAATGTATTTGTTATGTTCATTTGCCAACTTCATCTACCCTCTTGTTTCCCTGTGCCAGTCCACTGAAAATTTCAAATTTACATTAGAAAGGTTCTATGAATCGATTTGCTTAAAACTCCATATATACAAGCCTTCATTAAGAAATCCACCAAGTCCATTAATAAATTGTAGAATTGAAAAATTGTACAATTTTGGGGGGGGGGGGGAAATGGTGGCAACTTCATAATAAAAGATAAATCAGTTTACCCTTTCTAGGAGCTAGAAGGACTTGTTTTAATTTTTTGATGAATAACCCCTAAAAAGTAATGATATCAGTACAAAAAACCCTTAACGGGTTAAAAGTTTGTGACGCCGCTATTTAATGGCTATAAGAATTTGAAATATGAGTCTTAAAAATAATGATATCAAATTTTAAGTAACGCTTTGCAATTAGTTAAAATATACATAGATTTTCTTATTTGATCATTTACTTTCTACTTTTATTTATGTTTGTAATGCAAACGTAATATTTTTAGCTCCAAGATCAGACAGATATATAAAATACACTCGATGATGCTTTTTCATTCACATTTCAAATTCAAAATAACAGTTTTAAAGGGAATAATATAAAAATTCCAATGGCGCCTCGGTGTTATTTTAAAAGATTTGTTTTTAGGTTCCATTTGTTTTTAGATTCCAAACTGCAAGTAAAATCTCTTTAAATATTTTCTTTACGTCACACTACCTCTTTGCGCAAATTTTCACTCAGCTGGATACTATGATACTATGTTTTGGATAGCGTGACGCAAAAGATAAATCAATTTATTGAAATAAATAATTTTAATTTATAATGCAAACTCAGTGAAAGTATAATTATTTGACAGTATATTTGAAAATTAAAAGCACTGTTTCAATGTGTAAATATACTTTATTAGACAAAACAAAAGTAATTTTAATGGAATCTAAAAACAAATCTTTTAAAATAACACCAAGGCCCCACTGGAATTTTTATATCATTCCCTTTAAAACTGTTATTTTGAATTTGAAATGTGAATGAAAAAGCATCAGCGAGTGTATTTTATATATCTGTCTGATCTTGGAGCTAAAAATATTACGTTTGCATTATAAACATAAATAAAAGTAGAAAGTAAATGATCAAATAAGAAAATCTATGTATATTTTAACTAATTGCAAAGCGTTACTTAAAATTTGATATCATTATTTTTAAGACTCATATTTCAAATTCTTATAGCCATTAAATAGCAGCGTTACAAACTTTTAACCCGTTAAAGGTTTTTTGTACTGATATATAGATACACACAGATTTTTAAAATAAAACTTTGATAACTGCAAATTTAATGGCACTGAAGCAAATTTTTTGTGATAATACGATTCAGTAATGTTTTTTAAGACAGTATATTACTTTAATTAAAGGAATTAGCGTTACTTTGTAGTAGAATTTATATTTGAAGATATGAATGAATTTAAAAAGATAAAAGTGAGTGAAAAAGTGAGAAAAATATTTTTTTAGAGCCAATTATTTGGTTTTAATCTTTTAGTTTCTTGTAATGTATTTTAATAAATAAATCAGCATAGTTTTTCATAACCATCTCACATATCAAATTTGGTGCATTTATATACTAAAGGAGCAAAGAATTCCATAAACAGTGCCACCTATCAACTGATATACAACAAATTAAATCAGCATAGTTTTTCATAAGGTCATTTTGCATATTTGGTGCACTTGTACACAACATAAATCATTTCTTCCCATAAATGGGAGAAATTGTAGTAAAGCAGTGCCACTTACTGTGTGATGTAGGCCAAGATCAAATCAGCACTAAGTTATATCAAAGTCCAAACAAAGTTTTGTGCAGTTTTTGTTCATTATTTTATGAGATACATGACCCATAAGATATTGGTAATAGACTGATATTTTCTAAAAATAGTCAAAACGTGTTCATCTCAAAACATGTAAATTAATTGAAAACTGGAAATCAAAAGAAAGTAATAAATAAAAAATATCATAAATAATCATATCTTATATAAAAATGAATTTTTATATATTTTTTTGGCATAGTTAATCAACAAGCTTCTGATGTATTTTAAATTATACTGTGGCCCTTTCTCTTACCAATTAAGAGTCGTGGTAGCCTAGTCTGTAAGAGCAATGGTTCGTAATTTAAAGATTGCAAATTAGAGCCTTGAGCCATCCAAAGACCATGCTGCACATTAAATCTGTTGTGGTGACAAAGTCCATCAATTTACAATCAAAATTATACCTCTGAGTGTAATAGGGAATTACTCAGCCCTTATCTGGGTTAAAATTCAAGCTCTAATTCTTTGCTGGTGCAGCCATCCTTTGCCAGTTTTTCGAGCTAAGTCATTTGTTCCACCACTTGTGGTACTCCCCTAAAACAGAAGGCACTCTACTGTCACCTTAAATCCAGGTAGTTTCACTATCGGGATTTGAAGTTTCTGAGTGGTATAAGCAATAACAACAAATTATGACAAAAGTCAGAGCTAATTCTAATAAAAGATTTATGCCAAAGTAACCTTTATGTTTACAAAATATATTAGATCAGGGATTAATCCAGCTTTTTAAAAATGGTACCCTATTTGTGAATTTATAAAATAATTTGTGAAAACATCAAGTAAGTTTGTGAAAATTAATAATACTTCAGAACAATTAACTGAAATGCACAAAGCAGTTTTTTTAATTTTAAAATATGTTTATAAAATAAAATGAAACAGTTGTAAAGTAAAGATATACATGTGCAAGTCAACTTATTTCTTATATGTAAGGTAAGATAAGTTGTTTACTTAGATATTTACCATTGTTTCCAGCAAATATCCAAATTGAGGGTATTTTTATGTGTTTGATGCAATGAAGCTTATAAAATTTTTTAGTGTGCAGCTATATTGCTGAGAATTGACTTTCTGAAGGTGCTTCTTTGCTAAAAGTTGAATTTGTGAAGGTACCTCATTGTCAAAAGGTGACTTTGTGAAAGTGCCACAATGTGACACTAAATTTGTTCTGTATTAACCTCTGTAGATGCTAAATTCTCCCACCTTCTTCAGTTATTTAATATATATAATGGATAAAAAAGAGGTAAGAATTAAATTAATATTTTTATATTTTAAATTATTATTTTCATATTTTCAGGGTATTCTGTTTATATTTCAAAGTAATATTGCAAAATAAATTTAAGGAGATTCTATATTAGGCTGTAAGACTAAAAGCATAAAAAATAATGAATGGGAATTTACAATCATCATCATTTGAAAAGAAATAGACAAATTAATCATTTAAGTATTTTGATATCTAGAAATATCCTATAAATAAATTTAATGAGCAATAGAAAAATATCTGGTCGCCGGAAAGATTCAATTTAAAAGAATAAAAGATTTATGATTCTAAATTAAAGGTTGATTACTTATGTCAAAAAGAGAGCTATAAATAATTGTATTAATGACTTGACGAATTGAAAAGTAAAAAGTCATTATGGCTCCAGACTGTCTGGGAAAAACAAAAGTACAACCAATAAGACACAAAGAGAAGGTGTTGCTATTAAAGGGGTAGCCAATTAAAAGAAAATGGGATGGGTTTAGAAATACGCCAAATTACACCAAAAATTACGGGTATAAAATAGAAAACTCACAAAAATTAAGAGAGAGATTAGAGTTTGAACAAACTATCAACTGCTAAGAACTAACGAAGAAGCCGGTCCCGAGGTCCGGAAAGACTATGACGATTTTCGGTAATGCCGTCAACTAAACCCCAAATTGGATTACAAACTTAATATCCGACCTGTCCATTGCCTTCATAGTCCTTATAATTTATGGATATTCAATAAAGAGATGTTCCAGCAGACCTGACTGTTTCCTTAGATCCATGACTGTACATCCCAGCTTATTTTACATATATATCTCAAGAACTGATTATTTTAAGATTGTTTTAAGAACTTGTTAGACTTGACATTTTTGCACATATGTGTGTTAATCTCCTCCCCCCCCCCCCACTCACCCTCTCATTATCCATATCTACAGGTAAATGTTAAGTTTTTTATTGCTACATATCATATTTATGTGACTAAATAATGATAAAAATGCTCTATTAAAAATTAAATACTAATTTAAGAAAAGAAAAAAAAAAGTTGACTGTAATTGGGAAATTTTATATATATATATATATATATATATGTGTGTGTGTGTGTGTATATATATATTTTCACAATCATACTAAATATGCAGTTCCAATGAAAGGAGAAAAGGGCAGAACAAAAACATCAAAAGAAACTATGCCAGGGTTTCTTTTATACAAAATATTTTAAATATAAATAAATAGAATCCATGATTAGCTATACAACTAAATAATTACCTCCCCTCCAGGAACATCCTTCAACAGGGCCAGTATTTCTTCTACTGTATTAGCAGACATATGTGCTGCATCTAATTCCGAAAGCTTTTCATCAGCATCCTAAAATCAGGAATTTCATAAATGTTTCTCTATATAAAAACAGCTAAATATATTAAGCCCAAAATTTAATATAAGGGAAAATCATAAATAAAATACCAAATGATGAAACATCACTGATGTTTCCCACACTTTGGAAAAAAGTTTAAAAACAAATTCTTAAACAATCTCAATGAATATAGTTAATTTGGAAATTTATAAATCCATAACCAAGCAAAATAATTTAAATGAAATTAACTATAATAATAGAAAACAGAAAAAAAGAATACAATTGCAAAATCAGTGAAGTCTTACAAAAGCTTTTGACTGGTTAAATTGATGTAAAAGAAAAAAAATCAGGATGTTCAGCAATCGGAAACAGAAATTTTAGGGAAGGTCTGATAAATCAGGAGAATATAAATTTTTAAAATGATGAATTCCATCAAACTGAGAAAAAATATATCAACCAAGTTTTTTTTTTTTTTTTTTTTTTTTTGTTAAGTGAGGTTAAGAGTAATTTTTATCAAGGAAAAAGCAAGTTACAGGGAGTTATGAGGGAAAAATCAAGAACTTCAAAATACTTTCCTTTTGAACATCCTGAAAATTACATCTATTTTTGGAAAAGGATATTAAGAAACAACTACAAATCAAATTTTAAAAGATCAAATTCAGTAATTAGCCTTGTTTATCAAATCCTAACGATATAATTTATCAATTTTTAGAGGTGTAAAAGAGAGTAAAAAAAAATAGTTAATTTGGCTTTGCTTTTAATATAAAGAATTGTAGATTTTGAATAATGATTTTGCCTTTCTATCTGCACAAAATCATTTCTGGCAAACTCTTTCTGGCAAAATCATTATTCAAAGTAGAGAGCATTCTCTACTTTGAATACTGATTATATCTCTCTAGAGAATGGCTTATACCGATTACTCTAGCTGACTGATTGTTAGATAGTCTGTGAGCATGGTATAAAAATTTTATGAAACATAAAACATCCTATATTATCATCTAAGCAAAATTATACATGTTCAGGGCTTATCTTGCTGACAAGCCACATGTCTGTATGACACATCTTTTATTTATTGATTTTACCATGTGTTCATTAACTTCGATTCTTGTTTGTTTGTTTGTCCAGTACAAATCTTGCAATCGATTTTTAACTAACTTCCCGGCTAGCTAGACATTTGAAACTTTCAGGATAGCTCAGAACACTGTGACAATACATTTTTTTAAACACTTTTAGTCAACTGTTTCAGGTCCCTACTGCCTTCAGTGGCGTTTATATGATTCAACAGAAAATTTATTTAACTAACTTCCCAACTAGCTAAACATTTGAAACTTTCAGGATAGCTAAAAACAGGGTGACAATACATTTTTTTAATACTTTTAGTCAACTGTTTCAGGTCCCTACTGCCTTCAGTAGCGTTTATATGATTCAACAAAAAAATTATTTAACTAACTTCCCGACATTTGGAACTTTCAGAATAATTCAGAATACAGTGAAAATGCATTTTTTAAATACTTTTAACCAATTGTTCCGGGTTCCTGCTGCCTTCGGTAGCATTTATATGATTGAACAGAAAATTTAAAAACATGGTATATAAAAAGTTCTTTCTATCTTGTAATTATTTATTATTTTTATTCATACCTTTGATTCCAAAAAAAAAAATACTGTCAAGTACATTAAACAGTGCAATTGATTTTAACCTACAACTCATACTATGGGCATTGTATTGGGGTGCCAATGTTACTTGAACTTGACTCAATGTACATTTTATAATAGGTAAAGCACCAACTACTGTTAAAAAATTTAACTTTTTCCTACAGCCATATTTTTCTCTCTCTCTCTCTCTCTCTTTCTTTGCATATTTGAATAAAATATCAATTGATTCTGATTAATGTATGTATAATATTAGCATTAAATTCAGTTGAAACATATATTTTTCAACTTTTTGAGTATTTGATGAATCGCAACAGGTTAAAATGAACAGTTTTATCATTTTCAGATCGTTTGGCAAATGTTTTTAAATTATTATTTCTGTTTTGTGTTACAAAACAATTTACCAACTTCTAAGTGTTTTTTAATAACCGTATTTATAGTAATTTCATACTTTTAGGGAACAGCTTTAGAATAAGACCTCCTTGGTGAAATTTGAAATCCAGCAACAATGTAGCTTGGATGTTTCTCACCAAGGTCTGTACAAATACAACTTCAACAGCCATTTTAATTAATTGACAAAATGACAACAAAAATTAAAAAGTTGCCAATGGAGTTCTTATATTAAAGCTGTACCAACGAAATTTCACTGTTTCAGTTTATGTGTGACTGAACATATTTATATGTTTAAAACTTTTTTGAAAACGCCTCATGGGAGACTATGAAAAAGAATTATTTTTTACAATAGAATTACAACATTTATATTAATTAGTAGCAGGCAACGCCCGCTTCGCTGGTCCCTATTTTTAAATGAATCACTATAATTACTGAATTCTCAAAATTGCATTAATTTTTATCACGTGAAAAAAAAAAGAAACAAAATCTGATTAGGAAAAATGTCGCACCAGGTTCTCACTGCCTTCGGAAAAAATTCCCAAAATGCTCTAACTCTTATTTCTATTATTTTCCCCCTTCGCACCCCCCTCCTGTCTATCCTAATAATTTTGCAAATTTGAAAATATCCGCAATCGATTTGTAAGTATCAAAAACCTCTATGCACCAGTTTTGAACGATTTATCTTTATTTTTATTTTTTTGCCCCACCGCTCCCCCCTCTTCCCGCCCCTCCCAATAATTTTAAAAATTCGAAAATATCCACAATCAATTTGTAGGTATCGAAAACCTCTATGTAATGTACCAATTTTGAATGATCTAACTCTATTTTTTTTTTTTTTGCTCCTCCGCCCTGCTTCCCCTTCCCGGCCCTCCTAATAACTTTACACTTTCGAAAATATCCCCATTCGACTTGCAGGCCTCTAAAATCTATCTGTACCAATTTTGAATGGCCTAGCTATATTTCTATTTGTTTTTGCCCCCCCCCCTTACCACCCCTCCTAATAATTTTACAAATTCGAAAATATCCGCAATTGATTTGTAAGTATCGTAAAAATCTATATACCATTTTTGAATGATCTAACTCTATTTTTATATTTTTGCCCCCCCTCCACCCCCGGCCCTCCTAATAACTTTACACTTTCGAAAATATCCCCAATCAACTTGAAAGCCTTTAAAACCTATCTGTACCAATTTTGAACGTCCTAACTGTATTTCTGTTTGTTTTTGCCCCATAGCCCCCCCCCCTCCCCCCCTGGCTGAATTTCTAAAATTCCAGAAATTGGTTTTTAGGTATTTTCATTAGCTATATTTTAGAGCAAAAATTTCATATATCTGTTTTTTTTTTTGTTTGAGATATATAGGATTATGCGAAATCACACACATGTGAAATCGCGTTTTGCCCCCCTTGGGGACCGAATTTCAAAAATTCCAGAAACCCATTTTTAGACATTTGTATTAGCTATATTTTAAAGCACAAATTTTACGGATATCTGTTTTTTTTTTGTTTGAGATATGAAGGATTTTGTGAAATCATGTTTTGCCCCCCTTTCCCCCTTGGGGGGCGAATTTTGTAAAATCGCTTCTTAGTGGATGCCTACATCATAGAAAGAATATTGTCACAAAATTTCATGCTTCTAGGTCCAGGGGTTTGGTCTGGGCGATGATGAATCACCCCCTCACTCAGTCAGTCAGTCAGGAAGAACGATTTTATATATATAGATTAATAGTAATATTATGTAGCTTTTTCAAGAATTAAAAGAAAAATGTCATTAAAAGTACTTTAGCTAATAGAAAATCAACACTATACTCTTGATATCATATGGAAAGATATATAAGCATGCTATTTTATAGTGAACATTTTTTCAGAATCTCTGGCCAGCTAGCTAACAAAAAGAGCTAGTTTACATAAAATGTGGAATATTGTGAATTCAGAGTTTTTTTTTTTTATCTCTGATCTAGAGTAAAATGGATGTGACATATATTTTGATAATTTTCAAAAAAAAAAAAAAAAAAAAATTCTATCTCTATATACCACATTTTTATTTCAAAGTTTATTTTAACATAGGAGACAGTATACACATAATTGTTTGTAAATAATACATATAGTAAAAAATAAAGCATTTAATAAAAATTTTGAAATTTGAACAATCTACTCTTGAAATAGATTTCTTAAAGTGTGTTTTCCCTGTATTAAATTTTATGAGGCTGGATAATGTGCAGCAGTTACTACACAACTGTGGCATCAAGTAACATTTTATTCTTTTATCAGATGTTTTCTCTTCTGAAATCCAAATGCTAATTCAGCAAAAATTTAGTATTAAACAGGAAAAAATGGTTGTTTTTTGTATGCTTAGACAAGTAAAAAGATGAGGATAATTTATATAAAACTTGAAAAATAAGAAAATCCATCAAAAAGCAGGGTATTTTCACTCCTGATTGTAAAAGTATATTCTTAACCTTTAAAGGGGAAAAAATTCCTAAAATTTGCATACCTTAATTACAACATTTGGAAAACCAGCCATTTTTGCAACGTGAATACCAAAACTTTCGTCACAAACACCTAAATTAAAACAATGGAAATCAGTTATACATAATATTACAAAACACAACTTAAATTACTTATGTATATTTTAAATAATAAATATTTAATAAACATATAATTAATTTAATTAAAAAAAATATTTAATTTAATATATATTTAAATAATAAATAACCATGCAAAATAATGAAGAGTGCTTAACAAAAATGTTGAAGGAAGGATTATTAATATAATCAATAATTTTACCTTACTTAAATCCTTACTAAGTCCGAGCTTCATTATATATTTCGGCTACCTAACGGTGCCATCTTCAGAAACACTCGGTAAAAATGATTTGAAGGTGCTGAATTTGGATGACTTGTTTATCTATTGTAGTTTCTTCGATTTCTTCACTTCTCTTGTTTTCCTTATATAGCTGTTGCCACTCGGTAGGAATAATACTATCAATGATATCGACCATAGCATTATTCCTACCGAGTGGCAACAGCTATATAAGGAAAACAAGAGAAGTGAAGAAATCGAAGAAGAAACTACAATAGATAAACAAGTCGTCCAAATTTAGCACCTTCAAATCATTTTTACCGAGTGTTTCTGAAGATAGCACCGTTAGGTAGCCGAAATATATAATGAAGCTCGGACTTAGTAAGGATTTAAGTAAGGAAAAATTATTGATTATAATGAAGAGTGTTTAGTCCCTTTCTGGCTTATCCTGAGTTGAGCTTGGGCAGGGGAAATGCAGAAAGCCAACTTTAAAAATATTTTTTACTTGAATTTAAATGTGTATTTTTTTGCTAAGGAAATGTTATTTGCGAATGATGCTATTATTTTAATTTAGAAATTTATTCATCAACCCTTAAAGTTCATTTCAGAAAATTTTTGAGTGGAAGGTTTATACCAACTATGTGAACAGTACCAGAGCCGGGAATCGAACCCGGGCCTTCCGCTTTACATGCGGATGCTCAAACCATTGAGCTACCCTGGCTGATTACCAGCCAGGCATTTCTTACATAACATTCATTGGCAAAGTAAGTGAGTAGACACGACAGCATACAAATACTGAATTTTCTATTGAGCTTAAATTTGGTAAACATGTTTAAAGTCATCGTTGCAAGAATTATTTACAGAATTTTATAAATTTAGAACTTATAGTATTATATCAAGTGATACAAATTATAATTCCTTTGTATTATTAAGAATGCATATTACAGTAGGTGCCATTTAATGTGATCGTGGATAATGTTATCATTCGTTTAATGTTATCAGAATCACGAAGTCCCGAACGCTTGTATATTAACACATGTTAAAAAAATCAGTTTTTGTAATCAGCGCCTTCGTTTATTGTTATCACTTTCAAGTACTATTTTCCCCATTCGGTCAACAAGAATTTCAAACTATAAAATCAAAGGGTCAAAGGGGAAGGGGGGGGCCTTCTATTCTCCAAAAGAATAGAAGGCCCCTCTGAATTTTCTTCTCTGTTCATTTGCACCTATAAGCCAAACATTTTAGCTATGGAGAGAAAACCCAATGATTTAACTCTTAAGGACAACTGACATTTAGAAT
The DNA here is from genome assembly GCA_963930645.1 of Salticus scenicus. Taxonomy (NCBI): domain Eukaryota; kingdom Metazoa; phylum Arthropoda; class Arachnida; order Araneae; family Salticidae; genus Salticus; species Salticus scenicus. The sequence goes on from CAWVNO010000753.1 coordinate 913,653, forward strand.
CGCTTTGATAAATTACCCAAAATTAGTCAGAGAAACGCTGCTGCTGCACTAAAAATCTATCAGCCATTACTCTGTAAAATGATAAAGAATCGCGACAAGATTGACAATAAAGGGAACATGAACGCAAATTTGAACTATAAATGAAGACGTACTGGAAACGATGGAGAAGTTGAATCTGTTTGGAAACTGTGGTTTGCCAATGTTGGACAAAATGGTGCGCACATAAACGGTCCTTTAATGCAACAGAAAGCTGAAGATCTTGCTTCTAAAATGGGCAAAGGAAATTTCGTCGCAACAGACGGGTGGTTTAATCGCTGGCCTAAAAAAGAGAATATTGTGTTCAGATGTACCCATGGAGAAGAGAATGGCTCATTATTCACCCAACAGCATCTGCAATACTGATGGAACCGCTCTTTATTTTCGTGCCTTTCCAGAACACACGTATCTGTTCAATGTCATGGGATAGTGTCCGGGGAAACAATTAAGAAATTTTTCAGTGGTTGGAACAGGACCCCTTTTATAGCCTCCTATTAATTCAGAATTTTACAGTAACTTCCGTAATAATCGAGTTACATCTTAGAGAATGGGTATATTGATAAAAAAGATTTTTCACCAAGGTCGCCAAAATAGTTGTCAAGGAGTGATAAAGTCACCAAATTTGTTGCCAAGTCCATTACATCCCCTGATAAAGCAGGTTTTTAACAGGAGAAAAGGAGCTTTTTTAATGCGGAAACAAGTTAGAAATGTGCAAAATTGACATTTCATAATCTGACTAAACCTCTTAGAAAGAAATCACATAAAAATAACTAGTACTATTTAGGAATTTGTAACACTATATTTACATCTATGCATAACACATGCGATTTTTATTGATCTATTACACAAATATATTCATTATGCATACATATTATATTTATAAAAGTACATACATAACCTGCAAAAAGAAATGATATCTCATAAAAAACAATACTATTGTAAAAGTCATCCCACCCAGCAAAAACTCATGCCTTTCTCATGCAGCCAAAAAAAGGATTGATATCAAATTTCGCCGCTGCTATTGATTCCCTGGAACTCAATGCTTTGCTTCATGAAGATCTGCCAATAACTCTGCATGTATCTATCTAATAAATCCTAATCTCTTTCAACATTCTTTGTTATCTGTGTTATTTTTTTGATTGCATTATAAAGTTTTAATTTAAAGTATTTTTACGACGGGGTGCGTCCTCTATGTAGAAGTTTTAATCAATAAAAATTTAGTAAAGATTAAAATGTTATTACACACCCAGACGTAAAAATACTTTAAATTATAACTTTATAATGTAGTCAAAAAACTAACACAGATAACAAAGAATGTTGAAAGAGATCAGGATTTATTAGAAAGATATATGCAGAGTTATTGGCAGATCTCCAAGCAAGGCATTGAGTTCCCGGGAATAAATAGCGGCGGTGAAATTTGATATCAATCCTTCTTTTGGCTGCATGAGGAAGGCAAGAGTTTTTGCTGGGCGGGGTGACCTTTACAATAGTATTTTTATTTTATTTTTTTATGAGATATATATATCTGTATAGCTGAAATTCCTTAATCTTAAAAGTGCAATGAAAAAAGGGCAGAGATTTCAAGCTCCTTCTTGGAGTGATAAAAGTCAAAATGTAATATAATGGCTCATGATTTAGCTTATTTTCTGGATTTATTTTTCTCTATTTACTTTTATTTGTCTATCAATAAAAGTATGCATAATTTTACTTTTTCTGAACTTTTGACAACATTGTTTCAATATAGATAGTGTTCTTTGCAATTGAAATACCCAGATTAAGAACTTTGATGAATCAGATTAAAGGCTAATAGATAGTAAAATTTATAGAGATATGCATTATGTAAATAAAGATGATTAAAGTTACAATTATTATTATTATAAAAGATTTTATCACTAATAATATTTTCTACATAGAAATTTTAAGTTTCTATATTTTTTATTTAAATGCTTTTGCCCCCCCCCCCCCTCAAAAAAAATATATATATATATATATATATATATATATATATATATTGGTTGAGTATTGACTAGTAGGCAATACCAGTTTTTTTTATAAGGGAACACAACTGTACATTTAAATTTCTAATGAAATATATTTATTATAACAGCTTATAAACATTTACCTGGCTTTACATGATATAAAAATATTATATCGCCCTCAGAAGTTATTGCTTCAACATGCAGATTACTTATTGAAGAAACCGCTTTACTCAGCTCTGTCAGTTCATGAAAATGTGTAGCAAAAAGGCAAGGTGCTTTCACATTTTCAGCAATATGCCTGCAAATATAATAGAATGTACAGAAAAATAGAAGTGTATGACAAAAAGAAGACACATTTTACAGTTACATAAAATATATATAAAACATTATATAAAATTGTCTTCAATTACCTTGATATAGACCATGATAAGCCAAATCCATCATAAGTTGAAGTTCCACGACCCATTTCATCAATAATTATCAAGGAAGAGGATGTAGCAGACTGGGGACGAAAAAAAAAAAATCATACAAATATTAAATTAAAATCACTGTACTATTATTGAAAAATATTTTTAATAGACAATCATATCAATCTTTTGGCTAAAAAGTTTTTATTTATTTATTATTATATATTATTGTTAATTATTACTTTTATTTTTCAAACAATGATAATATTGACTACAGAGTATCCTGAAGAAACTAAATTAATAACAATAAATAAACCTATCAATTATTAAGGAAATAAAGTTAACCTATAATAAAAGAAAATTAAAGAGGAGACAAGAATGAAATTTTTGTGCATATAACTAGTCAGTTCATTTTAATACATGCACTAATATTAATACTTTTACAAATAATATTTTACTGCAAGTGAAAAATAAAGAGCACACACCAGTATAAGAGTAGTCTTATAAAAGCATTCAAAAATCAAGTTAAATATTCATTAAAGAGAACAAATTTGTTATTACCTTAAGAATTGTCTGAACTTCAATCATTTCAAACATAAATGTTGACACTGCTTTCGAAGGTTTATCACAGGCACCAATACGAGTTAAAAATGCATCAGTAATAGATATTTCTGCATAATCACATGGCACAAAACATCCTATTTGTGCTAAGAGAACATTCAAAGCAACCTGCAGGCAATAAAAAAAGATTATAATTTGATATTTTCAATAGACAATCATATCAATCTTTTGGCTAAAAAGTTTTTATTTATTTATTATTATTATTACATATAAGTAAGTTTTTAATAAGTTTTTTTTTTTTTTTTTTTTAAGGAGGAAATAAGCAGTAATTAAATACAGATCAAAATAAGATTTTATTTCAAATAATTTTATATACTATACTCAAATATTCTATTTTAAAAGAAATTCAGTTCCTGGAACTGAATTGTTCCATCAAACATTTCTTACACAATTTAGTTTGTTAAACTCATGAAAAGTAGTTAAAAAAAAAAAAAAAAAAAAAAAAAAACAAGCAAAATTAACAAAGAATATGGGGGAGGGGGGGGGATCCTTCCAGCTCAGTTAAAAGAGTAGGTTTGTGTCTTTCTTATTTTGAAATAAGATAGTGGAACAAGTTGATTGTTAAAATAGATTGAGGCCTTGATATATGTTACGTACATACTAGTTTCTAGTAAATATGTGATAAGATAAATATGTTTTCTGTCTGAATTTGAAATTTTTAAACACCTGCTATTTTGAAATAAGATTGATTAATTAATTTTGTTTAAACCTTGCTACAAATCATGTATATACCGAGTTTCAAGTATATTAATTCATAAATATATTTTTTATATGAATTTAAAATTTTCAAATAGCTGTTATTTTGAAGCAAGAAGATAGATGAAATTGGCCAATAAATCCATCCAAAATATTTTTAAAATAAGTATACAGTCTAATTTTGGTTGAAATTGATTCATTATTTCAGAAGTTATCAAGATGACAAATTTTCTAGTATTTTTAGATATCTAGATAGAATTAACAATTGCAGTAGGGTAATTTCTAAGGAACAATCTAAAAATAGTTATTCAAAATATGTCACAGCTTACATCTATAACTTATCAGCAGGGAGAGATTCAAGTTAGACTGCACCCTAGGCCCATTTTTGCTATGCCCCCCCTCCCCACATACTATAAACTTAATCAACATTTTTCACTACACCTGCAAACTAAAACTCATACCAGAATGTAGAAATAACCTTATCGGAAAAAATCCCCATTAACACTTTCATGACCAGCATATGTATCCCTTTTCTAAAACTGATTGTCGAGGAATGTTAAAGTAAACTCAAACCAGTTGCCGCAAACTTTTCATGTATAAACATGGGTAAAAATTAGATATAATGTTTTGAAATGTTACTCTTGTAATTATCAGAAGCTTGAAATGAAGATTAGTCATATAATATTAGAATGAACCTATAATACTATCGAAGAAATTAATACCCTAAAAATAATATCAAAATAATATTAAAGTTTTGTTTCCACAGAAATTCTTTAAATGATGTGAATTCACGTCAGCGGTAACCAGGAACAGAATCTGAAAAGACGTGAATTTACGTCAGTGGCAACTAGCTATAGAACTATAGAAGTTAAAATGACGGAAATTCACATCAGCAGTTGCAAATGTGTTAATATTGAATTCCCCAATAATCTAAAAAATATTTTCAGCAATATTTTAGGCTATTTAATTAACTATAATATGACATTATTGATCCTTTAAGTGCTAAGCCCGTCATTTTCCGTCATGAATAGTCAAAGTAAAAGGCTGGTATGGCTAAATTTTTAAATATATGTTGCTTTTCTTTGAGAAAATAAGATTAAGAAATAAGTGTAGTGTACAGAATTAATTCTCATATTTATACTGTGCATAGTATTAATCTCTAGGGATGTGATGGATCGTCAAGTGATCTACGGATACGGATGTCACACCTAGACCAAAAGGTCAATCTTTTAATTAATCTTATTATGCAGATAGCATACAGTGGAAACTAATTAATTTTAAGTTTTCAAGGGTTTCAATAAAAAGTGACCTGACCAGTGTTCAATTGTTATAACACATTAAATACAAAAGTTTTAACAAGAAACAATTTTTATTCAATAAAGCATAAATATATATTAGAAAAAACACTTTCAGAATATGACAAAAATCAGAGTTACCTCTTTTCAGGTGATGAACAAGATAAGGCAGTAGGTATAATCGAAGATCTATTATAACACACTTGAAACACAATTATATATTTCGTTCTATAAAGACAAAACATCAGCGCTCGCTATGTTGACCAGCGGGAAAAGGATGAGATACTTTGCTTCCGCGATCGCCATGTTGACCAGCGGAAAAAAACAAGAAGTATTGTCAAAAATATAACAAAATGAAGATTACGGTTGCACACTATTAATTCTATGATTTAATTCAAAAGATTTTCAATCTAACTTTTTTAACTTAACAAGTATGACTTAAAAAGCCATTAAACATGATTTAACATTAGCAAAAAACAAATGTGAACAGATTCAATTCAAATATCGATTATCATTTTTAATTTCTAGAATTTCTATCATCCGGGAATGATAAAAACTATAAACTTATCCTTTTTAAAAGGAAAACAAACTTAATAAGGAAAGATTTAACGTTTGTAAAATTTATAACAATGGCAGCCATATAAAACGCAACAGCCAAAAAAACATAACAAGCTTAGCTCACCAACAACTCAAAGGTGCTCAATCTAAAGCTATTAACACTTCATCTCTAATTGAAGGCTGGCTGACAACTGCACACTAACACATTCGCCGCAAGCTTTTATACTGACTAAAAATGTCAAATCTGCATATAAACAAAACATCGCTGTTGCCACTCAACGGTCAAAGTCAAAAATATAATTTCTAATAACAGTGGCGTCGCTAGAAAATTTTTTAGGAGGGGGCAAACTTAAAAGTGCAAAATTTCAGAATATATATATATCTAAATTTCATATCCTAAAAATGCAAGTCGGGTTGGTTTGACTCTAAATGGCACTGTGACAAATTTTATTTAGCTAATCATTTCAAATCTAATGACATAATTTTAAAGCTTTAAATGTTATTATTTTTTTTTTTTTCAATAATTTTTTACTTATTAGAATTTTCCAGGAGGAGGCAAGCGCCCCCCCCCTTGCCCCTATGTGCCGACGCCCATGTCTAATAATTATTTCAACAACAGTGGCAACAGCCATAAATAGAAAAATTCAGATTCAAAGTGGCAACGGCAAAGATGTAAACAAAACATCGATGTTAATGTGTGATGCATGAAAGGCTGCAAATTAGATTTAAAATAAAGAAAATAAGTAGATATTTAAATAAACTTGAAAAGAAAAAGGTGAGTTAAAAGTTATTTCTTGAAAAATAAACATTTATATCTATGAAATTTAACAATATTTTTATATGTGAGGACATTGACAGTTATCATTTCTGTATCTGCGGATATGAATACGGTACCTAGATCTGCGGATACGGATCTTCTAAAAATATATTGTTTTAATATATGTAGCAATTTTTTTATAACTTTGTTCGGGTCTCGTTCAAGACACCATATGACCTAACGACAAAATTACTTTCGATTCAATTTCGAGTGGAATTTGGTACCGGATTGAGTTGGGACTAGTTCTTAAAAAAATTTTTACATTTAAATGTTGAAATGTTAATTTTTATAATGTGTCTTAATTTGTTTTTTCTTAAAATATATAGCCTCATAGATAATGCATGATCAATCTTATAAAAATGAGAGTTTCAGTTCTTATATCAAGATTTTAATTTTAAAGCTCAATTTTTTTTAACGATTTCTATACCTTTTATCTGTCTTTTTAAGATTCATTTCCTACAATAGACATTTTCAAAATAAAATTTTCGTTCATGCTCCATTTTTGTTTCGGTAAACATTTTTACTTTCTCCTTTATACTTAAAATGACAGTATTGTATTTGCGAAAATTTTTCAATTCTGATTTTCGATGGATTTGAACTTTTTTAAATGTCCTAAACACGATTCGACTCTTTTTAGAAAATGTTTGCAGTTGATATGTGTGTTAGCAAGATTTTGTGAACACTGTACCTCACAAAAAATGCATGGTATTTCACGGAACTTTATGTGGTTGGATGTCGATATAATTTGTTGTTGATTTAATTTTGGCATATGTCGCCTTACAGGTGGTACTGTTATATTGCTATAAACCTCACTTATTTAAAGGTATATTTCTGTTTCTATAGAGTATGTGTACATTAAACTTCATATGTGAGATGGTTATTATTGAAAAAAAAAAAAAAAAAAAAAAAAACTATGTCATGTACATTGGCTTATTAAGCTGCAAATTTCCCTATTTAAGGAAGGCAATATTAGTTTCTATAGTGTACCAACTCAATATAAGATGGTTAATTTGAGATAATGAATCAATTTAAATGCATATCGACACTGTTATGCAATCCTTTCCATGTTTTAGACAGTTTTCTGACCAGTTATGTTATAACTATGCAGTAGGAAGTTTTGTGATGGTCACAGCATTACTAGCTACTTTCTCTTACACATATAATGGTAGAGAAAGTATTTGAATTTAAGATTTTGATATGATTGCATGTTTGAGCTCTTCTGAATCTGTTATTCAAATAAGTGATTGTATTTTATGTTAGACAACTAATTAATCTTAAACAGGAGTACTGAGAAGTAATTACTATTTATGTCTTCGAACTCAGCAGTTAAAAAAAATAAAAATAAAAATAAAGATGCAAATAGATTACCATAAAACATACATACACAAATACTATCATTATTTTATCTTATTATTATTATTTTCATTTAAATAATCCATAATTGTTTTCTGGTTTTATTTTTATTATTATAGATGGATTGTTTTCTATTTCCTACAACTTATAAAGCAACAAGAATTTAATACATAGTAAAATTCACGGGTAAACATTTGCTTTCACACAGTCAGTTTAATTATATATAAGCAAATCAGATTCCTCCAGTTGCAAAGATGCATCATTTATTTGTTCTAGAGTTTTAGAGGAGACGAAAAAGAATATTTTTTGTATTGATAGAATCAGTCTTCTAAATGTTTACATTTTATATTAGTTTTATTAATTAAATCATAACAAGTACTTCCTTCATATTTACTGTATATGTAAGCATACATGGAGGAAAATTCAAAATTTCTTTAACATAAAATCGAGAATTGAAATTCATTGTAAATATAGGAAAAATGAAGGTATCTATAAGAATTGTAAATTTCAAGAAAACATAAATTGCGAGAACGCAAAGTCGAGGTTATACTATATTTCTTTTATTTATGCACTAGCAGACTTTGCCCGCTTCGCTGGTCACTATATTAAAATGATTTCTTTTTAATTGAATAATTGAAATGTTTAAGTAAATACATTTTGATTGGCGTCATTTTCGCCACAGTTTTAGTATGGGATCTCCTCAGTGATATTAAATATTTTTTTTTAGCTTCTCGAATATATACAACAAAACTATTATTAAAATGAATATTCTCGAAACCTGTCCAATAGTAAAGCTTATTTTTTGACTATTCTGGAAACAGTTGAAGCTGTTACTCATATAGCAAAATTCACTATTTAGTGAATGTTCTGGTATACTCTGAAAACAGTCACTTGTTCCACAGGAGTAAAGCAAATAACATCAAATACTCTGGAGCAAAAATCTTCACAAGCTCAAGAAAAATGTTCATTCGCTTTGAGCTCAATTCTTAAAGTGCAATCCCTCAGGGCAGTTTTTTTTTTTTTTTTTTTTAACAACAACTTGACATCATAGAAGTTTCTTTGTAATTTTTATACAATTTCTACAAAAGATTCATATTAGATCCATTGAAGAAAAAAAAACAGATACAGAACTTTTATTTCTGGCGCAGATACCTACTGATATGGATACGGAGCTTCGGCACATGCCTATTAACCTCATTAATCATTAAACAGATATACCAAAAAACAGCTAATGCTGAGAAGGTTAACTACATAATTTCTCGTTGCATATAATGAAATTGAAAATTCAGAGATCAACTGCAGTGGAGAAAACTACACTGCCTTTCCATAAATGACTGGATACTATTGATTTCAGACATTTTTTTCAAATATCTCAAAGAGTACTTGACGAATCATATTGAAGCTTCAGGAGTGTGAACAACATGTTACATGTACTTCAGTGAAAGTTTTGCCCCAAACATAAAAGAGGGACCAGTAAAAAATTAAATAAAAATGAAAACATTTGGGATCACCCTGTAAAAAGTAATGCTTGAAATGTAATCTGGATGTAGTATGTGATTATGAGGCTCCTTCTTATTTTCTGTATAAATTTTTATGGGGCTACTTACTACATATATTAATTGAGATATAATGGTTTCTTTAAAAAATTGCAAAAAAAATTATCACTTATTTAACTATAACATGCACGGTGTTAAATCCAGTTTAAAGCCATTTTCAGAAAACTTGACACACAACATACTGCAATCAGAATGCAGAAATATTAAATATCTAATGAAATATGATTATTTTTGCTGAATAACTTTTAACTGTGCATGCGTGAGCTTTAGTGAAATTTTATTTGCATAATTTAATAGCCAAAGGTATTGAGCTATTTATATGAAAACTTTACACAAATATCGTGTAAATTCAAAAAGTTATATGCGATAGAATGAACTGCTTTTCAGTTCCTTTCAAAAAAACAGTTGAACTACAAGGGATTTTACTCAAATTTTTATTTTGATTCAGTCAATTGTAATGCAATGTTCGTTATTTGCAAATAAATATTGAGAAAACCCCTTATTTTTTTTATTTTTGAGAAGTACTGAATTTCAGTTCATTCTATTGTGTAGAACTTCCTGAATTTACATGGCATTTTTTTAGAATTTTCATATAAGTAGCTCAATGCTATCAACTATTATATTATGCAAATGAAATTTCGCTGAAGCTAGTGCATGCACACTTAAAAAATATTTAGTAAAATTTTTTATATTTCATTAGATATTTAATATTTTTGCATTCTGATTCCAGTATGCTGTGTCTAATGTTATGTATCAAGTTTCCTGAAAATGGCTTTGCACTGGGTTTAATACCTTGCACGTTATAGTTAAAAAAAGGTGACTTTTTTTTTTTTTTTTTTTTTTTCATTTACTTAAAAAAAAAAGTTATATCTTATATTATTTTATGGGTAGCCTCATAAAAATTTACAAAAAGAATAAGAAGAAGCGTTATAATCACATAGTACAGCCAGACTGCATTTCAAGCATTACTTTTTACAGGGTGATCCCAAACATTTTCATTTAATTTTTTACTGGTCCCCTTTTATTTTCAGGGCAAAACATTCACTGAAATATATGAGGTGTAACATGTTATTCACACTCCTGAAGTTTCAAGAAGATTCGTAAAGCCCTTTTTGAGATATTTGAAAAAACATCTGAAATCGAAAGTGTCCAGTCATTTATGAAATGGTAGTGTATACTGACTTAATTAAATCATTTATGATGTTAAAAAAATTTTATCCCCCTCTCTGCTTTCCAAAGATAATTTTCAGTTTATTACTATCTCCACTTAATGTTCCCTTGGACTCAATCTACCCTCCAGTGTCGGCTTTACTGCATCACAATGTTGGGAGAAAAGAATGATTTTTTGTTTTATTCCCTTTCTCCAACTTAAGTTATGATGATGCAGCCAATAGGGTTATTTAAATTTAACTATGTTTTTTTATTAAAAATAATGGAATTTAGGTAACAGAATGTAATTTAAACATAATTATTTATAAAAATTAACTTCAACAAAAATTCATTAAAATCGCTGTTAATTTATTTATCAACAGGATAACAGGACTTAAATATCACAAATTTATTCTTTTTTTTTTTGTGCCAATTTAAATTATTTATTATCGATTTACATGATACTTTTTTAATACAATTTCTTTCAGAATAAATTTAGATATTAATTTAATCAAATTATTGAAAGCTACAGCCATTTTATTTTTTCAAACATATGTCACACTTATAACACATTCATACTTCTTAAGAATTGTTTTATTTTACTGTTACTATAATTTTCAGAAAGAACATTTTCTTTCTTGAAGGTTCTAAAACCTTCAAGAACCACATAGACCAATACGAAAGATATATATATATATACATTTTTTTTTTAATTGTGGTGACAGTAAAATAAAAGTATTGTAAAAAAAAAAAAAAAAAAAAAAAAAAAAATAGGAGCACTACAATCCCTGATAGTGCAAATTAAAATTAACATTACACTTACTTTATACCTTTAGAATAAGCCTTTCTTCATTAAATGAACTTTTCTTTTTCATACTATTCTTTAATTTTTTTTTTTTTTTTTTTTTTTTTAAATAAAGAAAAATCTAAACACCTATAATAAAAGATAGCGAAAAATTTGAAAATCTAGAAATTCTTCTGCTTAAGTCAGTATCTCTATACCATTATCATAAGTTACCATACAGAATACCTATTTGATAATAAAATAATTATAAACACTTAGCTATCAATACAAATTTTCATATTACATGAAATATAATCCTTTTTCTCCGAAATTATAAGAAAAAAATGTTGACTAAAAACTTCATTTTAATAATTACTTTTGATAATATAAAAACAAAAAGAAGTTTCACAATAAATAATAAAAAGAAATAATAAATTTTAACTTGGAATTCACAAGAAAAATACTTAGATAACATAATACATAAATCTGAAATAACTGATACATACTGATCTTATGTAAGTTGATTTGCCTCCCATATTAGGTCCAGTAACAAAATAAAAGGTATGTTTATCTGGAAAAAAGATAATCCTTCAAATTTATGAAACATTTAAAATGGTTTCAATGTTAATTTTAATTTACAATTCAATATTTTATACTAAAATATATATCATTATACAAAAAGTTTGCTAAAATTATTACGCTTAATATATATGTACTGTAAAAGTTATTTACAGATTGCAACTATTAATTTATTAACAATACAAAATAAAAGTTTTAAACATAACACAGGAAAAGAAAATAACTAAAAAGTTTTTTTTTCTTTTTCTTTTTTTTTCTTTGTGTGGCTAAACAACTTATATAACATACCCTTCCAGCCTATTTGGGTTTATGTGACCTGAAATATTTTTCAAATTCCTAATAAAAAATGACAGTACAGAAATATTTAATAGCTATTTTATGACATTGCCATATATATACATTATATATATATATATATATATATATTGACATACATTTTAAAAAAGTACTAATGCATTGTTTGGATTATTATGACCTAACTCTGTTTTACACTTAAAAATTTGCAAATTCAGTTTTTAATCGAACAAGTAAAGATAAGAAATTTTATATAGTTGGTAAACGTGTTTCTCAGAAGTTGACAAGTTCATTTAAGCCCAGGTGTAGTAAAACAAGATGTAGAACAGGAGCAGTAAATCTTTTTATACTTATCTATTTTTGTATCTCTATTAGTAGTAAAATTTTCTAACCCCCACTGATCTCATAGTAATGATCATTTATAAAGTAGAAAAGTAACTTTACTTTATAAAATTTATAAAGCAAAATTATAGCAAGTTAAAGCATATATTCATTTCTATGTTTTTAAAAAGTCAATCAAATTTAAAAGAAGAAAGTGCTTCTGTATTGGACAAAGTCTCTACTGCGTACAACAAAAGATGAAGCGCCCATTAGTGAGCGTTAGGGACCAAGTTGACTACCACTGATGTAGAACATAAAGCGACAACATCTCTGCTAATAAGATGGTTTGTAAAGATATTCACTTTTTGTAAATGGTTTGAGAACCTGATAAAATACTGTGCACTCGAATATAACGCATTTGACGGAAAATGATAAGTCTATATATGAGCAGTATATGCCAAGTAAACCATCTAAATGCAGAATTAAAATATCATTCTTTAGAAATTTTATCAGTTCTACACCTAAAGACACAGAGTTATATGAGAAAAAAAAAAGTAAAGTATTAAAGTTGTAAGTTATCTTAGATATAAACTTGCAAGGTATAATTTTTGATGTGATAACTTTTTTACATCATATAACCTGGTGAAACTATTTCTAAAATGGAAAAATAAAAATAATAAAAAACCTTTATTAATCTCCACATCATTTGGAATGAAATTTTCTACTCTAGACTCCAAAACAGGATGACGAACTTGCTTTAAAATTATACAGCAATCACCTTAAAAATAAATAAATAAAAATACAGAGGTAAGTGCCAGTAAAAGTCAATATAACAATAAAAAGACTAACAAATCTAAAAATTTTATGAAGTAATTTAAAACACATTAATTTGCCTTAAAAACTAACATTTTATTTTCCATTTTTAAACGAAAAAGTTTAAAAAGCAAAAATGATTTTTTTCTAAACAATTCATTTAATAAATACTATTTGCTTTTAAAATGTAAGTGCTCAGAGTCTATTATTTCTGGAACTCTATGAAGAAATTTTAATCAAGAATTATGAGACAATATAAGTGATTTTACATACCCTTTTCCCTAAGTTTAGGCCTAGTATAAGGTTTTGGAGCATTTACTGAAACGGATGCAAAGGAAAGTGTTACATCAAGCCAAGCAACTGTATGACTGAGAAGTTTCAAAGGTTGTGTATAGGAAACTAAAACAAAACCATACACATACAAGTTAAAATTTGAGAAATGGGAACCGCAGGTTAAATGACACTGACTTTTATATGTAAGAGATATTGAGAAAAACAGAGAGATACTGAGAAAAATAGAGATGCCAAACAAAGAAATTGTAACAATTATAAAAGTTTTAATTTTTAATAAACATTTTTAACAACTTTTATTATTATTTAGGTAACAACACAGTTCTAAATTAATGGTCAGACAGTAATAATAAAAGTAGTTCAAGAAGGAATAACAGCAATTAGCAAAATAAACAACTAGTCAAAAAATTTACATTATCACTCGTATGAAATTCTACTCCACACTGAAGTAAACACATAAATGCTAACTTTCAATGTTTCATTTTTTAGTCTAATATATGATAAAGGTGGATGCCAATCTAAGAATAATACTTATTAATGAACTATCTCATTAGACATTTTTTGGCCATTACCAGGAATGAGATTCTTACGCGGATTCGTGATTTTCCACTTTTATGTGATTTCCGTTAATTCTGCCTTTTTTTTTTTTTTTTTTTTTGTTTAAATCAAACTCCAATAATGATCAGTGTTCAAACGCTCCATGAAAGACTTTAGATTCTCAATCTTTCTGCATCCAAAATATAAATATCAATATTCATTTTAAATGTGCTTTATCAGATTCTATAACATATAAAAGAACAGAATTATTCAATATCTCTCACTCATAAATTTTTTTGTCCTCCCCCCCTCTTTGTCATCATCTCTAACCATCGGCGATCAAACATTCAGTGGGAAGCCTTTTATTTTTGAATATTTATCCATCCACAACAAAAATATCAATATTAATTTTAAACTTACTTTATGATATTCTAGAACCCATAAAGAAGTAGAATTAGGTTTAATATTTCTCACTCATGAACTACTTTTTACTTCCCCCCCCCCCTTCCCATTTTCTACCACCAATCAATGATTAAATGTTGATTGCTAGCTAATTTTTTTTTTTTTTTTTTACACACGTTTTATTGTGTTGATGTGCATTATTTAGGGTTGCCACACTACCTGGAAAATGGAAAACCTGGAGAACCTGGAATAGTCAGGGAATTCGAAAATTGACTATAAAAGTCAGGAAATTTTGTAAGATGATAGCCAAAAAAATAAACAATTTGTCTGTCAACGTAGACTCTTTTTTTTTTTTCCCCCTCTCACCTTCCACAATTTGTTTTAAACACCTCCACCCCACTTTTTCACTCATGAAAGAAATTTCTTATCTTACTTTTAAACGGTAGATGTTATCACTAAATGTAACTTTTGTGTTTTCACAAAACCACAGCGATACCATAATTAATTTGCCCTTAACACAACCAATGTTCAATATATGGTTAGACTGGAATTTTCTTAGAATATTTCTAGGAAACCTGGAAAAGTCAGGGAATTTTACTCTCCTGTTTGAGTGGCAACCCTGATTATTCTTTTAGTTTAATTTGTCACTTTTAAAATATTTTGTATAGTTTTTCCCTATGCGCATTGTTTTTCATTTGAAATAAATTTTATGAATATATTTGTATAGTTCTACCTGCGTGCATTATTTTTCATTTGAAATCAATTTTATGAACACGCATGTTTCCTCTTTTTTTAATTTTCTGCATTCTCATGCCTGCATTACTGAGAATAATTTTTTGTTCACTGAATGGGCATTTATAAGTATCCATAATTCAATGGGATTTTTATGTTAACACTTCTGTACCAATGCTACTTTAAGTTTGCTATATTAAATTGATGCTCTTACACTGCAGTAGCACTAATGATTACCTTTATTATCTGATGTAAGGTCATGCATAATTATTTCAATCTGAAATAACTGTTTCCCCCACCACCCCCTCCAAATTTATGGTGTTTGTATATTTTTTTCATCTTTTAACACCAATCCTTTTGGTGCCTTTTACTGTAAGTTGTTAAAAATTTATCTTATATATAATTTATATATTTAAATTAATTACTGAAATTTAACTTTTCTACCTTTGTGAGAATCAGCAGAGTGATTGTGACACAAAGGCAAAAACCCTAAAAATCACAGCCTCATTTAAAAAAAAAAAAAAACCTGAACATCAAATGATACACAAATTATTTAAACCAGAAGCCCTCAATCTTTTTACAATTTGTTCACATATCACCTAGATGAGAAATGAATAACCAATGAAAATAAAAGATAACTTTAAAGGAAATATATAAATATAGATGGATTAGATTAAAAACTCTGAAATCAGGGGTAACCTCTGAACACAAACATCCTTGAATCAGTGTTAAAATAACACAGAAACACATAGATAGTTGGTGTTTAGAATATCTTAAAATCAATGCATGTGTATGCTTTTTTATTTATTTATTTTTATTTTTTTTACTTAAAAGTCTTGATACATGTATTTTTAAAATACATATAGAAGTGTACATGTTTTAATTTAGAAATTTATACATCAACCATGAAAATTCATTTCAGAAAATTTTGGAGTGGAAGGCTGATATTTTATACCAACTATGTGAAAAATACCAGAGCCGGGAATCGAACCCGGGCCTTCCGCTTTACGCGCGGATGCTCAAACCGTCGAGCTACCTTGGCTGATTACCAGCTAGGCATTTCTCACATAACATACGTTGGCAAAGTCACTGAGTCTGTAAACACAGCTGTATCAAGTGACATTAATATTCATGGCACAACTCCAATAGACCATGAAATTTTATTTTAATTTAGAAATTTATACCATCAACCATGAAAATTCATTTCAGAAAATTTTGGAGTGGAAGGCTGATATTTTATACCAACTATGTGAAAAATACCAGAGCCGGGAATCGAACCCGGGCCTTCCGCTTTACGCGTGGATGCTCAAACCATCGAGCTACCTTGGCTGATTACCAGCTAGGCATTTCTCACATAACATACGTTGGCAAAGTCACCGAGTCTGTAAACACAGCTGTATCAAGTGACATTAATATTCATGGCACAACTCCAATAGACCATGAAATTTTATTTTAATTTAGAAATTTATACATCAACCATGAAAATTCATTTCAGAAAATTTTGGAGTGGAAGGCTGATATTTTATACCAACTATGTTGGTACCAACCTATGTTTATACCAACATAGTTGGTATAAAATATCAGCCTTCCACTCCAAAATTTTCTGAAATGAATTTTCATGGTTGATGTATAAATTTCTAAATTAAAATAAAATTTCATGGTCTATTGGAGTTGTGCCATGAATATTAATGTCACTTGATACAGCTGTGTTTACAGACTCGGTGACTTTGCCAACGTATGTTATGTGAGAAATGCCTAGCTGGTAATCAGCCAAGGTAGCTCGACGGTTTGAGCATCTGCGCGTAAAGCGGAAGGCCCGGGTTCGATTCCCGGCTCTGGTATTTTTCACATAGTTGGTATAAAATATCAGCCTTCCACTCCAAAATTTTCTGAAATGAATTTTCATGGTTGATGTATAAATTTCTAAATTAAAATAAAATTTCATGGTCTATTGGAGTTGTGCCATGAATATTAATGTCACTTGATACAGCTGTGTTTACAGACTCGGTGACTTTGCCAACGTATGTTATGTGAGAAATGCCTAGCTGGTAATCAGCCAAGGTAGCTCGACGGTTTGAGCATCCGCGCGTAAAGCGGAAGGCCCGGGTTCGATTCCCGGCTCTGGTATTTTTCACATAGTTGGTATAAAATATCAGCCTTCCACTCCAAAATTTTCTAAAAAGTGTACATGTTTGTTTACCACTTTATATTTTTTTGGATTACCAAATCATAAATTAGGTATTTTTTTTCGACAATTAAATTTCCATTACTACCATGAACTCTAGCAGGGTGTCCACTCAAATTCGTTAATAAATTTCGACAATTTTCCAGGCTTTTCGAGGCTTTAAGTTCCAGTTTTCCAGGTTGTTGCAATAAAGAATTAAGAACTAATCATTGATTCCTATGACAGCTTTATACTTAATTATTTGAGAAATCTTACAACCCCATATTATTTTATTTTTCCCCTATGCACAAAAAGAAAAAAAAAAATCTTTCTACAATAAGTATTATGAACATTACAAAAATAATAATTTAGTAACCTAAATTGATGATACTAGCAATATGACAGAATATGTTTGACACTGACCAACAAAATTCAAAATTAAAAGTTGCTGAATATAAGAAATTGGATAAACAAATATCACACAAATCACTTTTAATGTACAACAACAACAATAATAATAAAATAAATAAAATATACAAGTAAGAATTTAAATGGACACACACACATATATATATATAGATAGATAGATAGACAGACAGATAGATATTCCCATTTCTAAATATTTTCACTTTAAATTCAACTCATTAACATCTTTTAACCTTTTTAATTCACTGTCAAATAAATAAATAAATACCAAAGTCAATATATTATAATATTTTTTTAAGTTATAGATATATGCTTAAAAGCGTACAAGTTTTATAATATAAGAATATTTACAGAAAAGTACAAAAAGCATATTTGATGTCCCTGGAAGATAAAATTATGAAATTGAGGGTGCAGGAGGGGGGGGGGGGATGAGAGAAAGAGAGAGACCTAATATGTTAAAATTCGTAATACACATACGTACACACATATATCCATTGCACGCATATCTACAATGCAAACACATAACCAACAAATATGAAAAAATATATACATACCAGCAACATTCAGTATTTCATCTACAATTTTTTTCTGCTTTTCTTCATACGACTTTTTAAAAGAAAGATATTGTTCATTCAAACTTTTCAAATGTGTACTTTGAAAACGAACACCAGATGCCTTTGTATCGATAATTACATAATTTTTTTTATGACGAAGACTTTTTTCTTCCTTAAAAAAAAAAATATATATATATATATATATATATATATATATATATATATGAACAGCATAACACAAGTAATTTCTTATCTGTAAAAACCAGGTTATTAAATTAAAGTTATAAGTACCTTTCTTGTAAGCCTATAATGGTAACCTATCACTTTACAACACTCCAATTTAACAGTCGGAGCATCCAAATCATCTTTAACCTAATGCAGAAAAAGAAAGTTATGATTTAAAGAATAATAGGTTGATTAGTGTAAAAATCTATAAGAAATTCTACTTACATCATCAATGGTTGACATGATTTTATTTTGTATCTTGTTCATTTTTTGTCTGATTTCTGAAAAGAAAGATTAATATATGAAAAAATACCTGAAATTTTAGCAAGAAAAAATTTTAGTATAGAGAGAGGACATATAATTTATTTCAGGTAGGTTCAGTCATCTCGTTATGGAAAATATTAATTTTAATTAGATTTAGCATAGTAGTCATATGAATTTGAAGTTTTAGTCTTATTTTATGAACTTAACTATCAGAAACATGAAATTTTTGTATTGAAGATGAAGTAAATACCTGAATTCAAATAAATTACTTGAATACAATCAACCTCAGGATTAAGTAGGGACATTTTGAGCTGTCCATAGAGACATGGTAAAATTTGAGTTAGCAACATTGCCTGATATGGATACTTATGTCGAAATGCATGCAAAAGTTGTTCTTTAGTAAATTGTCACTAAAACTAGTACAGGCTTAAACTAAATACAAGTCTTGTTAGGAAATAAACATGCTGCTCTTTTACTCAAAGGCAGTTTTAGAAAAGTAAAGCTACATGGTGATACATTTAGCGTTTTAGGAACAGTTGACTATTAATTAAAATCCATATAAAAGACCTTTTTCAAAAAGCAAAGACTTAGTGATGAAAATTTTCTCTGCAGATTTAGAAAAAAAAAAAAGACATCTGGAATAAGCTTAAACATTAATTCTGCGATAAATAAATGAATGTATAAAATTTTTTTGTTCTACTCAAAATCAAAATTATATTATTTTTCAATTTCCTGGTAATAAGGAAGAAAACTAACGACGGACATGATTCAGTGAGAAAAATATTGCCATCTTACTTTCTTCTTTTTACAGTACGAAGCCGAAAATCCGGACAATTTTGGCTGTGTTATTCATCATCATCATCATCATCAACAGGTTTTTTTTTTTTTTTTTAAGTATAAATATATGCAAAAAAGAAATAAAAAGACATTTTGTTTCTTATTAATCTTCAAACTGGCACTTGCAAAGTCTGAAAGAGGAGGGAGAAGAAAATTATAATAACGGTACCAATTCTTAAAAATTTATCTAATTGAAAGCTAAATTCTGCATTCTATTTCAATTATGTCCAAACTTTTAATTGAAAAACTTAAAGTACTTTTTAAAAAAATAATAATAACGGAAAGGTTTTTAAAATTGTATGTTTTTCTTATTTATTTTATTTTTTTTTTTTTTTTTTGTAATTTATACTAATTTTTGTATGCAAATATTTCAATAAACCTGTTTTGTTTTTCAAGTTGAATTATTTATTTTATTTATTTTTATTAATTTATTGTTAAAGTTGATTAAAGAAAAATATTATAGAATATGTTTTAAAATCGTAATATATTATTTTTTATTTGAATTTGCATATTATCCAAGTACTTATACCAAAACATTATATCTTTTAGGTAAGCCCAAAAATCCAGAAAATCTGAAAATCCAGAATTGCCGCGGTCCTGACGATTCCGGATTTTTGGCTTTGCACTGTATATACTATTTTATATTATAGTATTAGTTATGTTTTGATAAGCAAAATATATTTAACTAGCTTATATATTGATTATGCTTTTCTTTATCTACTTAGAAGTAAACATTCTGATACATTACCCAAAAGATCTTCATCATATTCTGCTTTCACAACAAATTCCTTGTTCTTTAGGGCATCAAAATCAAGAGTTGATTCAACCATTGAAACATAATTTGAAAAATCATCAATTCTTTCCTAGAATATAAATATATACACATAATACATTGTCATGCATAGAGCATTTTGATATTAATTTAT
This sequence comes from Salticus scenicus, assembly GCA_963930645.1. Classification (NCBI taxonomy): domain Eukaryota; kingdom Metazoa; phylum Arthropoda; class Arachnida; order Araneae; family Salticidae; genus Salticus; species Salticus scenicus. The sequence continues at coordinate 934,269 of CAWVNO010000753.1, forward strand.
ATTGCTATTTAATGAATGTTTCTTTACACATTGATTAACCCTTTTGCTACCAGCATCACATATATGTGACGATCTGATTTTCTTACCTGAGCCCGGCATCACAAATATGTGACAGGTGTTCATTATCAGTTTATGATAATGTGTCACATATATGTGACGACGGGGCTACCAAAAGGATTATTTATTTATAGCCCAGTGTCACTTATGTGTTTCAGTTTGCAAAATTGCAAATTTCACTTAGTTAGAATGTTATAGATACATCCCACAAAAATAAATGACAATTGGTATCATATTTAAATAATAAGACGTCTGGGGCTTAAAGATTTCTGGGCTGTGGTGGCAGTTTTTCTCCTGGGGTTCTGGTAGCGAAAGAGTTAAAAGTATATTTTCTGTCACAACAGATGTTTGAATTTTTCAATACTTCAGGTAGAAAAAAAAAAATCTTTTCAGCTTTAGATCGCAAACTACAGTAAACAAAAAGATTTAATTCATTAATCCACTAAAATTAAATAATGAAAGAACAGACATGGTGTTTTTATTTTTATTTTATTTATTTTTTTTTTGGTCATATTGAATGAAATAGAGATGAAATTTACAAAAGGGTAAAAAAATGCTACTTGTGGAAAAAAATGTAAAATAAGGTTTTATACTAAAAACACACATTAATTTTTACTCTGGCAAGAAAAAGTTCAGTCAAGTTATAGAATTCTTACACCATACACAGGCAGCTTTTTTTTTTTTTTTTTAATGGCAACATATTGTCGATCTTAGGCAATCACCTCATGTTTAACTTCCCCCTTTTTTCACTTCACAGAGTGACGAATTTCTATGTGCGCTGTGCTCCATCCTCTTCCCCTGCCTCACAACACAGGAAGAGGAGAAAAGTTTAGTGCGTGTATAAAAGGGTTAACTTCTTCAGCACTTTCATTTCTTCAAGCAGGGAGAGAACAGAACAGAGAGCCTCTTTGATTATTTCACTCTCTCTGACCATCTGAGAGAAGAGAAATGGGAAAATTTGCACATGTGTTACCATTGTATGGTTCAACCGAGTATGGGATGGAATGAGTATGAGAGTGAGGATTTTTTTCGAATACTGCCTGTGTTTAATTTGTTGAATAATGACTGAAAAACAGTCAACACTCTCCCAGTTTGTTAGTAAAATGCCAAATATTTGTGCTTCCAATGATGTAGTAGGCAAAGATCTTATTGAGAAAAGTTATCCAGAAATAGTCATTTCAAATGACAACAATGAACGGATATAGATATCAGCATTTCGTCTAATTAGAAAAATAAATTTAATGAAAAAGACATTTCCGATGAAAATGGTTAAAAAAAAAAAAGTTTGATCTGTCATGGGGAAAAGATTTTGACTGGATATTGCCTGCCAAAGTGATTCTTCGAATGACTCATCGCATTTATGTTCAGATATTTTAAACTTTTTGAAATCTCAAATACATAAAAACGATTTTTAATTATAGATGATAATTATAGAGATATAGGATGTGAGGCCATTTTATTACATAAAATTTTATGCATATTTGTAAAAGCCTTTCAAATAATTGGAAAAATAAAATAAATAAATAAATAATAATAATAATCCCAAAATACACAAAAAATAAAAAAAGAATAAAAAAGAATATATCAATTCTATTTATTAATTCTTTGTTTTTTTTTCGGCAAGTGTAATCCGAGTTGAAATTTGGGCCCTGATATATACGAGGGCTGTCCATAAAGTATCCGGATTTAATTTATAACTAAAAAAATATAATGGATATACATACTTCAGTTTAATCCCCTTCAAAGTATCGTCCTTGAGAAGCAACACACTTAGCCCAATGTTGTTGCCACTCTTGGAAGCAGGATTGGAAGTTGTTCTTTGGAATTGCCAACAGCTGTTCAATCGCTTTTTGTTTGATGGTCGTCACATCCCTAAACCGTCGTCTTTTATGCAATTTGAACGGTGCCATGTTTGGTTGAAAAATTTTGCATTTCCAAAGCAAAAGAAAAGACTTAAAGGACGACGGTTTGAGGATGTGACGGCCGTCAAACAAAAAGCGATCAAACAGCTGTTGGCCATTCCAAAGACTGACTTCCAATCCTGCTTCCATGAGTGGCAACAATGCTGGGCTAAGTGTGTTGCTTCTCAAGGACGATACTTTGAAGGGGATTAAACTGAAGTATGTATATCCGTTATATTTTTTAAATATATATTAAATCTGGATACTTTACGGACAGCCCTCGTATATATATATTTGGAATTCTTATTAAAAATCACAGAGTAATTCCTAAGATTAACACTGTATCTTAAGTTTTACTAAATAAACATTTCATAATGCAAAAGTTGGGGAAAAAAATTCAATTTAAAAAATAAAGTTACTACATGACTCTTCTTGAGGTTCACAAATGCATAAAATTATCCTCGGATATTCTTCAAAAAAAGACGAGCTCAAGCAATAAAAGGAGCTTTATTATTTACTAGCTGGCTTTACCTGCTTTGCTGGTCACTATATTTAAAGGAAACTCTCTTCTATATCGAGTTACAAACAAGAAATAAAAAGAAAATCCTTTGAAATTGATCAAAAGTTTGCTTTGGGTCCCTACTGCCTTCAGCGAAATCTTGCTCATCTGCAAAATCTCACGTGCATGTTCCTATTGCCTGCCACAATGCCTTACAAGTGAGCATCCATTTAGATGCTTATCAGATGACAGTTTTGAAACGGAAAGTACAAAAAAAACTTAAGTAGCCTTTTTTATATTTGAATCCCAATTACATATGAACAATACTATATACACTGTACATAATATTTACTTTCACATTTTTTATTAAAATCACACAATCAACTGTGGAAGAAAATCCTATTTATTGAAATTTTATTTTCCAACTGAGTGAAAATAAAATTTCAATAAATAGGATTTTCTTCCACAGTTGATTGTGTGATTTTAATAAAAATTGTATTTCTTTCTCCCATTGTTTAATGGTGTTTTCCATTTCCTGCGTCTTATTTCTTTTGAGCTATCTACATGATAGACCAGAGATGTTTCTGCCTAAAGGTTGTCTGAGTGAGTAATCCTGACCGGTTGTCGGCCTGGATAGCTCAATTGGTAGAGCCTTGACCTTGTAAGTCAAAGTTCCGGGGTTCGACTCTCAGTCCAGGCATTATTGATAACTATCAATGTCCTCACATATAAAAATATTGTTAAATTTTATAGATATAAATGTTTATTTTTCAAGAAATAACTTTTAACTTACCTTTTCTTTTCAAACTTATTCAATATCTACTTGTTTTCTTTATTTAAAATCCAGTTTGCAGCTCTTCATGCATCACGCATTAACGATCGATGTTTGTTTACATCTTTGCCGTTGCCATTTTGAATCTGCTTAATTTTTCTATTTTTGGCTGTTGCCACTGCTGTTAAAATAATTATTATAAATTATATTTTGGCTTTGATCGTTGAGTGGCAACAGCGATGTTTTGTTTATATGCAGATTTGACATTTCAGTCAGTATAAAAGCTCGCGGCGAATGTGTTAGATGGCAGTTGTCAGCCAGCCTTCAATTAGCTATGAAGTATCAATAGCTTTAGGTAATAGAGCAGCTTTTAGCTGTTGAGAAGTTAAGCACTTAGGGGAGGTGTGCTTTTGGCTTTTTACAGCTGAGCATGTTTTTTTTGTGGCTGTTATGTTTTTTACCTTGATGGCTGCCGTTGTTAAACTTTTTTTTACAAACTGTTAAGTTTCTTTATTGTTGTTAAGTTTCTATTTAAAAAGGTGAGTTCAATCTCATAGATTTTTGTCATTTGCGAATGTTCAAGATCTAAAAATTAAAAGCGATAATTGATAGTTGAATTGTTCTGTTCAAGTTTGTTTTTTTAATAATGTTGAAAGTGTTTAATGGCTTTTTAAGCCATGTTTGTTAAGTTTGAAAGTTTAAATTGAAATTTTTCGAATTAAATCATTAATAGTGCACCTATAGTAATCTTCAACATCTAACGATATATCTTGTTCCTTTTTCTCGTTGGTCAACGCGGCGACCACGGGATGTATAGTGCTTATTCATCCTTTTTCCCCGTTGGTCAACGTGGCGACCATGGGATGTTGTTTCTTCATTGATTTATATAGTATCCTCGGATCAATAGTATCCTATTGATTTATATAGTTACCCGGATATGTGTATTATTGAAGATTATATTGTATCACAAATTTGTTGTAACAGAATTTAGGCTGCTACAATGTTATATCTGCTACATTGTTTTGTTCATCACCTAAAAAGGTAACTTTAATTTTTGTCATACTCTGAAAATGTTTTACTAATATATATTTATGCTTTACTGAATAAAACTGTTCTTGTTAAAACTTTTGTATTCAATGAGTTATAATTTTTAAAACACTGGTCAAGTCACTATTATTGAAACCCTTAAAAATTAATTAGTTTTCCACTGTATGCTATCTGCATAATAAGATTAATTGAAAGATTGACCTTTTGGTCTTGGTCATTTGGTTATGGGCGTAGTGTGTTTTTTTCGGGTGTCATATTTTTTAGACTTGACTAGTTGTTTTCTCTTGTTTACTGTATAATTATTAATTGGTAAAAATGGCTTATAATATTGTTCCTCAAATTACTAAGTTAAACTCTACTAACTATGCTGATTGGAAGTGTGACGTTAAATTCTTGCTCATGGAGAAAAATGTTTATGACATCGTCACTGGTGTCGAAAAAAAAACTAAAGTTAGTGATACCGTGACTGAGGAGGCAGTGCTTGACTTTAAAAGAAGGCAGAATGCTGCCATGTCAATTTTGTATTTAAATATTGATACTGAGTTTAGAAGTCTCATAAGTGAGTGCACTGACCCCTCAGAAGCATGGGAAATTTTGAAAGTTAACTCCCAACCGGATAGTAGAAGTCACCGCATGAAACTTTTTTCAGAATTAATGACATGTTTTTTAGAACCTGGCGAATCTATTGGTGTTTTTGCAGCTAGAATTTCTAAAATTGCTGATCAATTAAAATCTATTAATAAACCAATTGCGGACGAGTATCTATGTTTCCAAGTGTTGAAATACTTACCTGATAAATTTGATCAGGTTGTTCAGCAAATTTTACGTTGGCCTGATAAGGATTTTGACTTTAAGAAAATTATTGTAGAACTTTGTTCTGAAGAAACACGTCTCCAACTTAGGAATTTTGATAATAGTCGAATAGACTGTACTATTGAGGCCCAAAATGTAAAATTTAAAAGGAGGTCTGTTTTTACCTGTTGGAGATGTGGCAAGATAGGCCATGTATTTAAGGATTGTAGAGTTAAATTAAATTCTGATCTAGCTGCAAAAGAAAAACCACTCAGGAGTAACTTTTCTAAAAAGGGTGGCTCCGGTCAGCAGTCAAAACGTGATAGAACTCCTACCCCTAAAACTCAAAATTTTATTGCAGAAGCTAATTTAAGTGGTTTTGAGAGAGAGGGAAGCTGGGCATTCGATACAGCGGCCTCTCACCACTTCTGCAAGGATAAATTTTTTTTCTGTAGTTTTTCTGAAATTTTTGGTGACGAGTTACACGTGGCTGTTGACGGAGTTACTTTTCCCATTACTGGCAAAGGCGAGGTTGAGTTGGATTTCAATGGGAATGTTGTTAAACTTTTGAATGTTTTGTACTCTCCTAACTTGAGAAAAAATCTCTTGAGTGGTTCTAGATTCAACCAGGGTGGTGCTAAATTTATTGGTGAGGCTGGTAAACTAAACGTGGTCGACAAGTACAGTGATTTCCTTTTCTCAGCTAAACTCCATGATGGGATTTACTATACCTTTCCTAAAGTAATTAAAAGCAAGCATAGTGTTAAATTGAATGAGGGGCAGAATTGCAATGTAAATGTTAATGCTGAAATTTCAGCTTCGCCTATTATAAAGTCTGTTAATGTAAAAAACTTTGATACCTGGCTTTTACGTTTTGATCATATTAGCCCTGATTTAATTTTTAATACTATCCGTAATTCTGCTGTTAAAGGCTTGCCCAACATAAAATCAGTTGATAATTTCTTTTGTGATCCCTGTCATGTGAGTAAACAAAACCGTGTTTCTTTCAAACCTTTGAGTCATTCTTCTTCCAAAAAACCTTTAGATCGACTTTTCATGGATACTTGGGGTCCAAGTAAAATTTCTGGTAAAAAAGGTGAACGTTTCTTTTTATCCATAATAGATGATTTTTCTGGTAGATCATCCGTTTACCCTATCCAGGAAAAGTCTATGTGTTTTGAAGTCTTTAAAAGACATATGTTAAGAGCTGAGAGATTTTTGGGAACCAAGTTAAAGTCGATAAGAACTGATAATGGTAAGGAGTTTGACAATGATTCTTTTAAGGTTTTTGATATCTATCAATTGTCCTCACACATAAAAAAATTGTTAATTTCATAAATATAAATGCTTATTTTTCATTATATAACTGTTAACTTACCTTTTCTTTAAATTTAAAAGTTTTCTTTACTTAAATTTCGGTCAGCCATCTTTGCCTGCATCACGCTTTAACGATCGATGTTTTGTTTACATCGTTGCCGTTGCCAATCTTGTTCTGCATAATTTTTCTATTTTTGCTGTTGCCACTTCTACTAAAATAATTATAGTAAATTGTATTTTCGGCTGTGGCCGTTGAGTGGCAATAGTAATATATTGTTTATAGGTAGATTTTTGACTTTTCAGTCAGTATAAAAAGATCGCGGCATGTGTGTTAAGAGGCAGTTGTCAGCAGTTATCAGCAGTTGTCAGCAATGGCTAGCTAGTCTTCAATTGGAAATGAAGTAGTAGTTTTGTGAGCAGCTTTAAGCTGTTGTTGGCTGAGCACTGGAGTATGTGCTTTTAGCGTTATTACAGCTAAGCTAAATTATGCTCTTTTGGCTATTGCATTTTTAGAAACGATGGCTGCCGTTGTTATTTTACATATGTTAAAAGTTGTTAAGTTTTTGTTTGAATTTGTTCCTTTTTAAAGGATAAAGTCTTTTCGTCATTCGCGGGTGATGAGAATTCTTGAAGTAAAAATTGATAATCGACGTTTTTAAATAAGGCTGTTAAATTTATTTTTGATTGATGTTATATATTGTTTAGCTGTTTTTCAAACAGCATTTGTTAAGTTTAAAAAGATCTAAAAGTTAGTAAAAGTGAAATTAAAATCTTCTTCTAAATTAAATCGTATACTTAACAGTGTGTAAGCATAATCCTCATCGTTGCTACTTTGTGCTAATACATCTAGTTTTACTTTTGCTGGTCAACCCGGCGATCGTGGAAGTATGGTTATCATCATCCCATTTTCCCGCTGATCAACCTGGCGATCACGGATGTTTTGTCATTAAAACGAAATGTGATTGTTCTTCAAGTGCATGATTATAGATTGTGCTTATTGCTATGTCTGGTTCACCAGCTGAAAAGGTAATCTTGTTTTTGTCATATTTTTGAAAGTTTAATATATATTTATACTTTGTTGAATAAAATTGTTTTTTGTTAAAATTTTCGTATTTAATGTGTCATAATAGTTGAACACTGGTCATGTTACTTTTATTGAAACCCTTAAAACTTAAAGATTAATGTTTCCACTGTATGTGACTGCTTAATAAAAAAATTAATTAAAACATAGACATTTAGTCTATGTCATTTGGTTATGGGCTAGTTTTTTGAGGGTGTCATTTTTTAAACTTGACCAGTTGTTTTTTTTACTGTGTAATTGATAAATTTGAAACCATTTAAAAATGGCTTATAATATTATGCCTCAAATTACTAGGTTAAATTCAACTAACTATGCTGGTTGGAAGTGTGACGTTAAATTTTTGCTTATGGAGAAAAACGCGTACGACATAGTTATTGGTGTCGAGAAAGAACCTAAAGTTAGTGAATCCGTGACTGAGGAGGCAGTACAAGACTTTAAAAGAAGGCAGAATGCTGCCATGTCAATTTTATATCTAAATATTGATAGTGAATTTAGAAGTCTAATAAGTGAATGTACTGACCCCTCAGAAGCGTGGAAAATTTTAAAAGTTAACTTCCAGCCAGATAGTAGAAGTCATCATATGAAACTATTTTCTGAAATTATGAAGTGTTTTTTAGAACCTGGCGAATCTATTGGTGTTTTTGCAGCTAGAATATCTAAAATTGCTGATCAGTTAAAATCCATTAATAAACCTATCGCAGATGAATATATATGTTTCCAAGTTTTGAGATACTTACCTGATAAATTCGATCAGGTTGTTCAACAAATTCTTCGTTGGCCTGATAAGGACTTTACTTTTAAGAAAATTATTATTGAGCTTTGTGCCGAGGAAACGCGTCTTCAACTTAGAAACTTTGATAAAAGTAGAACGGAATGTTCTATTGAGGCCCAAAATGTAAAATTTAAACGTAGGCCTGTTTTTACTTGTTGGAGGTGTGGAAAAAAAGGCCATGTAATTAAAGATTGTAAAGTTAAATTAAATAATGATCTAGCTGCAAAAGAAAAGGAAAAACCACTCAGAAGTAATTTTTCTAAGAAGGGTGGCTCCGGTCAACAGTCAAAACGTGATAAAACTCCTAAAGCTCAAAATTTTATTGCAGAAGCAAATTTAAGTAGTTTTGATAGAGAGGGAAGCTGGGCTTATGATACAGCGGCCTCTCATCATTTCTGCAAAGATAAATCGTTTTTCTGTAATTTTTCTGAAATTTCTGGTGATGAGTTACACGTGGCTGTTGATGGTGTCACTTTTCCCATTACTGGCAAAGGTGAAGTAGAGCTGAGTTTTAATGGGACTGTTATTAAACTCTGGAATGTTTTGTACTCGCCGAACTTGAGGAAAAATCTTTTGAGTGGTTCTAGATTCGACCAGGGTGGTGCAAAATTTATTGGTGAGGCTGGCAAAATAAACATGGTCGACAAGTATGGTGATTTCCTTTTCTCTGCTAAACTCCATGACGGGATTTATTATACATATCCTAAAGTACTTAAAAACAAGCACAGTTTTAAATTGAATGGGGGGCAGAATTATAATGAAAATTTAAATGATAATGCTGAAATTTCAGCTTTTCCTGTAATAAAACCTGTTAATATAAAAGATTTTTATACCTGGCATCTTCGTTTTGATCATCTAAGCCCTGATTTAATTTTTAATACTATCCGTAATTCTGCTGTTAAAGGTCTGCCCAATTTAAAATCAGTTGATAATTTTTTTTGTGATCCCTGTCATGTGAGTAAGCAAAATCGTATTTCTTTTAAACCTTTAAGTCATTCTTCTTCCAAAAAACCTTTAGATTGACTTTTCATGGATACTTGGGGTCCAATTAAAATTCCTGGAAAAAAAGGTGAACGTTTTTTCTTATCTATAATAGATGATTTCTCTGGTAGATCATCCGTTTACCCCCTCCAGGAAAAGTCTATGTGTTTTGAGGTTTTTAAGAGACATGTTTTGAGGGCCGAAAGGTTTTTGGGAACCAAGTTGAAGTCGATCAGAACTGACAATGGTAAGGAGTTTGATAATGATTCTTTTAAGGTTTTTTCTAGAGAAAATGGAATAAATCATGAATTGACCAACTTTTACACACCAGAAGAAAATGGAGTTTGTGAAAGATTCAACCAGACAATCATGAACTGTGTTCGGGCAATGTTAAAATCCAGTGGTTTGTCTGATGATTTTTGGCCTGAAGCATGTTTACATTTTAACTATACATGGAACACGGTTTGTCATGGTGGGAACTCTGAAACTCCATTTGAACTCTATTCAGGAAATAGGCCTTCTGTTCGACATTTAAGACCGTTCGGTACTTTGACATATGTGGGTGTCCCAAAGGTCAGACGTAAGCACAAGTTAGACTCCAAATCAAAACGTGGTGTCCTTGTGGGCTATGCATTACGTACTCATGGTTACAGGGTCTGGTTGGAAGAAGAGAAGAAAGTTGTGGAAACTATAAATGTATCTTTTGTTGAAAGCGGTGATGTTTTACGCAGTGGAGCGGTGATGGGCGACTCTTCTTTTGAGTTGGTGTTTGTCCCAGAGGAACAACCACGGCCCGTTGACCGGTACCATCTTCCTGGTCCGGAGCCTGGTACCTCTGGGGTCTTGCCCAGCAAGACTGAAGTTGTCGTCCCAGCCGTCTCTCCTGTTACTCCTGCTCCTCAAGTTACTCCCCATACTACTTCTCCTAACTGGATGACCAATCCCATATGGTACCGGAAGGTTGTACCTCGTCCTAAGGGGAAAAAGGTCGATATTTACTATTATCCTGATGGAGAGGGTAAAAAGTGTTGTCTAAGGTCACCTAATGATGTCGAAAATTTTTGTAATTCAAATAGTATTGATTTTAACCCTGCTGATTTTGATTTTTCTAAGTTTAATAATTTTTCTGGTGTTGTTAATCCTAGTGTTATACCTTCCGCGTCCAGCACGACTAGTTGACTAGATGTGGTGGTCCCGAGAACGTATAAACAGGCTTAAAAATCTGCACAGTCTGATGAGTGGCATGGGGCTATGCTGGAAGAATTGGAATGTATGGCCACGAGGTGTCTGGCATCTTGTGAAACGCCCTGAGGACAAAACTGCGTTGGGAAACCGCTGGGTTTACACAGTAAAATGTGACGAGTCTGGTAACATTGTCAGGTACAAGGCTAGATTAGTCGCGCAGGGTTTCAACCAGGTCCAGGGTGAATCCTATGATGAGACTTTTTCGCCAGTAATAAACTTTTCTGTTGTTAGATTCTTTTTCTCTCTTTTAGTCTCATACTGCGGTTGGTTTAATGTACAGTGCGATGTTAAGTGTGCCTATCTGTATACTCCCTTAAAGGATGAGATTTACATGAGGCAACCAGTTGGCTTTGCTGAAAAAGGTAGAGAGGACTGGGTCTGTAAACTAGATAGAGCACTGTACGGGTTACATCAATCAGGCAGATTATGGTTTTATGAGTTAAATAAAGTATTGTTGGAACTTGGTTTTAATAAATTTGAAAATTGTAACTGAGCATATTCGTATTATGATTGCCCTGTTTTATTGGTTTATGTAGATGACATCGTTGTTTTTGCTAGGACTGAATCCCAGGCTAATGATATTTTAAGTTTATTGAAATCAAAGTTTGATTTGAAAATCTTGGGTATCACTCGCAAATTGTTAGGTGTAGAGTTCTAGTATACAGATACAGGAGTTTTGATCCATCAAAATCAATATATTAATGAAGTCAGTAAAAGGTTTCAAAATCACTGTGTACCTATCTCCTCCTTCCCTATTGTTAAAGGAATTCAATTTTCAAAGAGTGATTGTCCTGTTATTCAAGCAGACATCGATGAAGCTTCTCATTTGCCTTACAGAAATCTTTTAGGTTGTATTTCTTTCATTTCAAATTGTACAAGACCTGATATCGCATATGCCACTAACATTTTCTCACAGTTCCAGCAAAATCCAGGCATTAAACATTGGCAGGGTTTACTTAAGCTTCTAGGATACATAAAATTCACCAGTCAATATAAGCTCCATCTTAAATGCACACAAATTAAATTGATTTCTTATTCTGACGCTGATTTTGCCGCTAATAGGGACGATTATGTTTCTATGGGTGGCCAGTTGATTCTTTTGGATAGTGCTGCTGTTTCTTGGTATACTAATAAACAAAAAGGAATTACCATTTCAACCATGGAGTTAGAATTTGTTTCCATGTGTGACTGTGTTCGTGAGCAGGACTGGTTTTATAATATTCTATGTGAGTGTTCTAGTTTAAATATTATAGATAATAATTTTGATATACCTACCTTATATGCTGATAATCAGGCTGCCATACGTTTTACAAAGTCCAGGATTGAGAATTTCCATACGCGTCATGTTAATATTAAACTTTTTTTCATAAGGGATTGGTTTGATGAGGGTAAATTTACTATTGAATATATTTCCTCTAAATTAAATCTTGCCGACCCGTTGACAAAAAATGATCTATTAAAATGTATAAAAGTAATCTTTATTAAAAATTCTTGTGTTTGAATTAGTTTCTTCGCTTTGCTGATGTTTTTCATAATTTATGTTGTCATAGTGTGAATGTGTGTGTGAAATCACAGGGCGCCTTGTGTACATTTACATTTGTATATATATTTCACTTTTCATATTTTTTTTTTTTTTTTTCATATTGTATATATATTTATCATATTTATCCTTGTATATAAATTGAATTGCATAATCTATATTGTATATAATGTATACATTTTATATCACTTTTTCTTTAGTATATCTGCAGGGTGGAAAATTGTATTTGATCACTTGGAATTTGGATGTGTAAAAAAAAAACTTGTCAATGGTATTCTTCATATTTTTATTAACTAGTTTTTTGTATTGTTTAGTGATACTTTTTCATGAATTGTGGAGATCTCATGATGGTGTTTTGTTAACTAATTTATATGCTATTTTTTATATGCTGTGGTGGGGGGCATTGATAACTATCAATGTCCTCACATATAAAAATATTGTTAAATTTTATAGATATAAATGTTTATTTTTCAAGAAATAACTTTTAACTTACCTTTTCTTTTCAAACTTATTTAATATCTACTTGTTTTCTTTATTTAAAATCCAGTTTGCAGCTCTTCATGCATCACGCATTAACGATTGATGTTTGTTTACATCTTTGCCGTTGCCATTTTGAATCTGCTTAATTTTTTTATTTTTGGCTGTTGCCACTGCTGTTAAAATATAATTATTATAAATTATATTTTGGCTTTGATCGTTGAGTGGCAACAGCGATGTTTTGTTTAAATGCAGATTTGACATTTCAGTCAGTATAAAAGCTCGCGGTGAATGTGTTAGATGGCAGTTGTCAGCCAGCCTTCAATTAGCTATGAAGTATCAATAGCTTTAGGTAATAGAGCAGCTTTAAGCTGTTGAGAAGTTAAGCACTTAGGGGAGGTGTGCTTTTGGCTTTTTACAGCTGAGCATGTTTTTTTTTGTGGCTGTTATGTTTTTTACCTCGATGGCTGCCGTTGTTAATTTTTTTTTTACAAACTGTTAAGTTTCTTTATTGTTGTTAAGTTTCTATTTAAAAAGATGAGTTCAATCTCATAGATTTTCGTCATTCGCGAATGTTCGAGATCTAAAAATTAAAAGCGATAATTGATAGTTGAATTGTTCTGTTCAAGTTTGTTTTTTAATAATGTTGAAAGTGTTTAATGGCTTTTTAAGCCATGTTTGTTAAGTTTGAAAGTTTAAATTGAAATTTTTCGAATTAAATCATTAATAGTGCACCTATAGTAATCTTCAACATCTAACGATATATCTTGTTCCTTTTTCTCGTTGGTCAACGTGGCGACCACGGGATGTATAGTGCTTATTCATTCTTTTTCCCCGTTGGTCAACGTGGCAACCACGGGATGTTGTTTCTTCATTGATTTATATATTATCACCCGGATATGTGTATTATTGAAGATTGTATTGTATCACAAATTTGTTGTAACAGAATTTAGGCTGCTACAATGTTATATCTGCTACATTGTTTTGTTCATCACCTAAAAAAGTAACTTTAATTTTTGTCATACTCTGAAAATGTTTTACTAATTTATATTTATGCTTTACTGAATAAAACTGTTCTTGTTAAAACTTTTGTATTCAATGAGTTATAACTTTTAAAACACTGGTCAAGTCACTATTATTGAAACCCTTAAAAATTAATTAGTTTTCCACTGTATGCTATCTGCATAATAAGATTAATTGAAAGATTGACCTTTTGGTCTCGGTCAATTATTTTCACTCAGTCAGAAAATAAAATTTCAATAAATATGATTTTCTTCCACAGTTGATTGTGTGATTTTAATAAAAATTGTATTTCTTTCTCCCATTGTTTAATGGTGTTTTCCGTTTCCTGTGGCTTATTTCTGTTGAGCTATCTACATGATAGACCAGAGATGTTTCTGCCTAAAGGTTGTCTGAGTGAGTAATCCTGACCGGTTGTCGGCCTGGATAGCTCAATTGGTAGAGCCTTGACCTTGTAAGTCAAAGTTCCGGGATTCGACTCCCGGTCCAGGCATTATTTTCACTCAGTCGGAAAATAAAATTTCAGTAAATATTTACTTTCACGTCATTTCCTATATTTATTTGATTTATCCAGTCGATCATAAAATAAGAGCAACTTCACACCAAATATAATATTACAATATGCTATGGTGCAACACCTATCACATGACAACAAATTTTTTGTGATTATGTATATGTCATGGTTAGTTAATAGTGGTTGGTAAATAGAAAAATAAATAAATGTGTAAACCTGATCATGGTACAGTCTTATTACAGCTCCAATTTGTGACTTTTGAATTTTTGTCGCCATTTTAGAAAAAAATACATAATTTAAATGATTATTGTTTCTTTTTTTTTTTTCAATATTTTATATTGATATTTTTGATACACCACTTGGCTTAATGTGGCTGTTGCGAAAGTAGAGTACTTGGCGAAAAATGTCCAATCTACTTCAGTATCAAAATTTTAAAAATTGCCCAGGATTATCAATAAGTAAAGCTCTTCAATATAATGTTGAATTAGCTTTCATGCCAAGTGTACTATCCGTGCCAGAATAATACTATTAAAAAAAAAAAAAATCTAAAATTGAGGTATATTAAGAAATATGCTGGATTTTTATTATTATTATCTAATTTTAAAGTTATAGTGATGTTATTTTGTCATATGCATAAGCAAATTTAATATTTGATAATTTCTTATTATTCACGTGAAAGTCTATTTCATTTTATGTGGGGGAAAAAAACTAACTCCTAAACTTTTTTGGCAACAATTAAAAATTTAAATGGCTAATTTTAAAGCTATTATAAGGTTATTATTTTCATATTTAAATTAATTTTTTTAAATCTAATTTAAAAAATCGAAAATCAGGCTTCAAGGTGCATCAGGAGAGGTCAATATGAACATGCAAATTTGTGCAGCTCTGCAATCAGGGTGCCAGATATACAAATACACACAACTCATCTCATTTTATTATATACATACACTAGTTTTCTTTCCAAACTTTGAAACAGTTAATTAAAGTTGATATGATTAAATATTATATCTGTTGATATTATTTTATATATTCGTAAAATAACTGTTCTTTTTTATTATTATTATTAAAAACTTTTTAAAAACTTACTGCTTTGTGAGATTGTGAATATTTTGTACAGTGCTTTTATAAAATAATGTTTTTTCTGATTTTTGAAATATTTTTCTATTAAAGGATAGTAATAGTTTTATTCTCTATATAAAATATTTTGTAAAGGTATTGCAAATGCATTTATTTAAAAATTATAAAAAATAAATAGTTTTGTTAAAAGGTGGTGTGTTTACCTTTCCTCCATCAAAAAGAGGAGGAGGAATTAAATCTTATCTTAATTATAAACAAAGACAATAATAATAATTTTGGTTAAACAATGCAACAATTTTTAGACAATAATATTTTTTGGATAATGGATAAAGAAATGTTATTTAAAAAAATTAATTTTGCAGTATTATTTCCCTTGTGAATATTTCTATACGGTATATAAAAAATTTATATGAATGTCATAAGTATTGCATATTATGCACCACACTCAGCGTAGTTTTGATTTGATTTTAAGTTATTTTAAATTAAATACATTTAATAAAGGAGTAATCAAACTTACCTCAAAATCTGCCGTAAAATTAGACTTTAATACATCTTTAAGATCCCCATCATACTTAGAAAGAGTTTTATGCAAGTCTGGTAATTGCTTAAACATCACATATATTTTATACAGATCCTTAAAGAAAAGGGGAAAAAAAAAAAACAGAAATATTTATGAATCAAAATGAAAATTTTTTATTTTAAAATTTAGAAAATCATGGCACTCTATTTGTATTAAAAATATGTTAGTCAGTTGGTTATATCACAAATTAATTAAATATTCATTTGTTCATAAACAAAGGAAAAGTCTATCCCTTCATGTGCAATTATTATTATATCAATCATTTTATGGTGAAGGGCAAGGCATTTGGACTCACTTTTAGGTATTAATAATTTTAAATGAAAAATTTATCAACTCATTTCTCAGAAAACAATAATAATAGTAATAATAATAATAACTTAGTTTTCTACCTTATATTCTGAAGCAATAGCAAAACAATTCTACTATTTAATTAGTTAAAATTATTATTATTATTATTATTATTTTTTTTTAATTTTGTGACAGATGTGACATTTTCAGGACTTGACTTTTTCACTAGCACCTATATTTTTGAAAAATCCTGCAAATTTTACAATGATAAATACTTCATTATTTTTTTTATACTTTAAGCAAAATAAATCATTTTCAAGATTAATTCAAATTTTCACAACTAAAAAAAAAGTGATATGATGAATGTGACAGAAACTGTGATGGAATATGACTATGATATGTGCAGACTTGAGGACCAAAAAACTAAATTTAGTTGAAAATTACAGATTTTATAGACAAAATAAATTTCAAGCTAAGAAGATGTTTATATATATATAGATAGATAGATCAATCCCAAGGTTATAATTTAGCTCATTAAAAATGATCAAAATGAGATAAATAGAAATGAATGAAAGTATGCCAATTTCCTAACTTTATCAAGGGCATAGTAGAAAACAAGGCATACAAAGATAATGGTTTTCTGTGTCAAAGAGTGCCAAAGCTAAATTTTCTCTTTGACCTATGGCCAAACCATTATCCAAACCAAAAATCATAAAAGAAAATGAACCCAAATACCTAAAAAATAATTAAATAAAATAATTGAATCAGGAAATAAAATGTTACTCAAAATTTCACACATGTAGAGGTGATTAAAAGAAATGAACAATTGTGTTAAGGGTTCACATTACGGGTAAGAATCCTCCTATGTATAAAAAAAAAAAAAAAAAATCCCACTCAAAAATATATGACAAGGGAGATTTTCCTTTCAATTTTTCACATTATTCATTGAGTATTTTATCCATTTTTTAGTTGCATTGGGAAGCATATTAATTACTTTGATCCTCTGTTTTTTAATTATAGAATTTCTCGACTGAGAAAAAAAAATTGAGTAATTATTTTAAAACGCTTCTTAAATTTATGGATTTGTCAAAAGAATTTGTGTATAATTTATTAATAAACAGCTATAAAGTGTGGTAGCTAAAGATTGCAATGATATATGAAATAATTGGTTATTCAAGTTACTGTACTTCTGTCTTCCAATTTTTGAATACTTAAAA